>CM038222.1:114037480-114579635 GCA_021442155.1 Cymbidium sinense
CTTAGGCATTTCCAAAATATTATGTTGTTGGACTATAAGCCCTAACATTCTAATAAGATTCCAACTTAAATAAAAGTAAAATCTCTATTTCAAAAATATAAAGCCTCATTATAGGGTAGATTGGAGAACCCACAAAGCTTCCTAGTATCTTGGGTACTCCCTACTTGCCTTCCTATGGAATTTGTAAATAAGTATTTCTATTTGAACTTTCCCACTCAATTTCTAAAAAGTACATAGTATATCTTTGAAATCTTTAGATATGCTTATTGACTACTTTAATCGAGTGTGTTCTTAGGAAATTCTTTTTTTCTAAGATGTAATTAACTATGGAAGCTTTCTTCCATAGAGAACTAAAGAACATGACATAAAATAAACCCTACTTTACTTGTCCATGTAAAGTAGGGAAAGATCTCTGGTATATATGTAGACCTATCTGACTTAGGAGTTCTTATTATGTTATTAGGTCCATTGTAGTGTGATGTTTCTATCTTCTGATATACATCATACCTTAATGTCACACCCAATCACTTTAATAAGTATCCTATAAGATCTGTGTGGTGTCCTACAACTCCAGACACCAACTCCAAATTAAAACACTACAACCACTTAAGTAATTTAAAATTTTATTTTGACTAATATTATTTATAGGTACGGGTACTCATGTTAATTATCATAGATAATGAGCATAATTTGTTGACAATGGGGCTAAGAGACTTTTGAAAGTCTTAAAAAGTACAACTAAAGTTCACTTCAGCTCCTACAAAATAATAGCAAGGTAGAAGCAGCTAACAACAAGATTCTCAACTTACTAAAGAAGAAGGTAGAATGTGATAAAGCCAAAATAGGTTAATGCATTACCATAAATACTCTAGACCCTCAAGATGACTCTTACTAATGTAACAAGGCATTCCCTATTTTCCCTTTCACATGGAATAGAAGCAATTTTATTCATCGATACAAGCTTCATAACCAAATAATCTTTGTAATGGAAGGACTAGAGATGATATTAGTAAGTGGGAAAAGGCAAATTTTGAAGCGATAGAGGAAACACTCAACATGCTCAAAGAATTTGGGTTACAAAAAACAAGTTTCATCCTCTCTCAAGATCAGATAGAGAGGATTCCAGGAGGATCCGTTTGTTGCCTCCACTAGTGGTGCATCTACAACCGACAGTTTCTAGGAGTAGGAGGTTGTACATTGGCCTTTGCTCTATTCTACGCTAAGTAGGTGGAGCCTACAAATGCTTGAAGTCTGATACTCAGTTTGATTTATGATATGTTATCCCCCACAGTGTAGGGAGGCAGATCCATCAGGAGAGGGCCCATGAGGCCCATACATCATACATTACTAGTAGAGAGTGATGGAGGTTCAGCCGTCAGTCAGTCTCTTCTACTTTGGTTGACCTTCTAGCTCGGTGCGATACCCGCGCTGACCATACTGATAGTATCCTCCTCACGGGGACCAGCCATCACAAAAGGGTTGCTCCTGTACATAGAGAGTCGGTGGTGTCTCCACCCCATGGCTCTACCCACATCCACCGCCGTCAGCATCATCACCATTCCATCAAGGCCATGAAGAGGCTTGGGGAAAAATATACCCCGTTGGTGATCCAGCTATGACCAAGGGATCCTACTCCTCATACACCACCCATTGTGGTAGGGTCGAGCTCTCCTACTCGACCTTCTGCCCCAGTAGTAGTGCAGAAGAAGTGGCGACCCCGGAGCATCATGGTCATTCCATCACCGACTCCACCCATTCAATCAGACGAAGATGGTGTTGACTATCATGGATATTCCAAATGACATTCCATGGCGTAGTGGTAGAGGATCATCCTAGGATTGTTACCCCTATTACATCCAATATCAGTTAGGATTATCATTCTTCTAGTGAGTACAGTCTACACAGGATTGACTCCCTAGCCACAGGTGAGGTCCATTGCCTCTCGGTGCATGATAGCAATCACACTAGTCAGCCCAAGCTGTTTGTACCTATAGAGTTAAATCGATCCTTAGATGAGATAGTTGCACACTATTTTATGGAGAAAAAGTAGATCTTACGGTATGCATGGTCTGATGAAGAAATAGTCACCTTCAATCCAAATAAAGATGACTTGATGGGGGATTCAACTAGCATATGCATGGCCGATACTAGAGGTTTTCTTCTCAGGGAGCAACAGGCTATGGAAGGTGATGAGGTTGATCAAGGAGACACCGCAGAATCAGCCCATCACCTTCTCCTTCAATTAAGGCATAAAGATGAATAGATTGATAGGATGGCACAGTAGTGGCAGGACTTGTTAGCAGTAGTGTCAATGCTTTAGAAGCAAGCCCCTCCAGTTCATCCTAGTACAATCGATGTCAATCAACCAGAGTTAGTGCATGTCTTAGATCCAGTTAAGACTCTACCTTCTGTTGAGCAAGGTAGCACTAGTCTGTATAGGAAGGTAGTGGATAGTACCTCCATACATGGAAAAGATCTAAAATCCATGCTTGAGTAGTAGGTGAAGAAAGCTTTGGCTCAAGCCTAGCGAGGATCATCAGTTCTAAAGGGTAGACCCTACCAGAGGAATTCGATGCTATCCAGTATCGTAAGGGTTTTGTGTCTCCTTCATTCAAGAGCTTTGATGGCAGTGGAAATCTGAGGCAGTATATAGCTCACTTCACACACAGATATTGCAATGCAGGTGGCAGCGATGCTTTACTCTTTAGACTCTTTGTCAGTAGCCTAGCGGGTTTTACTTTTGATTGGTATGTTGAACTGCCCAATGGTTCAGTTAAGACATTTGCTGAGTTAGAGTAACTCTTCATTAGGAGATTTGATGGAGCTTAGCAAAGGGTTACGGTAGGTGATCTCGTTGTAGCCCAATAGTATTTTGGTGAGTCACTTATTCATTATATTCTCTGATGGCATAACCTGAGTACAAAGGGTGAACCACAGCTATCTAAGCAGCATACCATTGAGATTCTCTAGAAGAATACCCATGGCCCAGTCGCCTTCATGCTTAAGGGCTTCACTATAAAGATATTTGAGAAGCTAATCAATAAGGGGGCTAGTCTACAAGAAGAGGCCAAATAGTTGCCTTTTGGATCGGTTCAAAGCAAAATAGCAAATCTAAAGGAGGTAGAAGTGGTTGACAAGGGAAGTAGCTAGCTAGAGATCAGTCTAAGTGACCATGACCTCAGTAGCCTCCACCTCCTTTGCCACCACCAAGGTAGCCATACCGGCCTCCACCTCAACCTCCATGGGCAGCACAGCCACCGCCTCAGCCATACCACCAACAGCAGCAGCATGCATATCTCCCGCCAGGTAGCTATGGTCCACATACTCTATTAGATAAGTTAAACAAATCTTATTCTTTTAAGAGGGAGGTAATTTGGAAGATCTTTAAGAATCTCTTAAAGAAACCTGATTTTTAGCTACCCGAGCTTATGAGAACGGAGGAAATAGGCAAAAGTCATGATCCAAACTTTTGCCCTTAACCCCGTATGCAAGGCCACATTTTGGAGGATTGCTTCACATTCAAGGGTTGGCTTAAGCACAATTTCAAAATCAGTGTTGTCGTTATCCCGAAGGAATACCTTATGGAATAACCTTCTAATTCTATTAGGGTAATCCTTGGGTATACAGTGATCCTACCAAAACCAAAGAAGGTTGGAACACTCCTTTGTCTAAAACCTCTAAGAAAATCATTTAGAAGATCAAGAAGCTTTCTTTGTAGGTTCCTGAGTCAGGTTAAACCTCCAACACCAAGGAAGGTTTGCAAGTTGCCAGTGCCAACTCTAGGAAAGTGGGAGCTCAGCAGCAGTAGCATGTGTCAACCCAGGATAGCCCCTTAGCATAGCCACCGACCATGTCTAGACTCCAGCCTTCAGTTGCAGCTTCCACACCGATAACTTTTAACATTTCAACTAGTTCTTTTGTTTCTTCTACTAGTAGAACTCTTGTATCAGGGGATAAGGGCATCAAATACCTTATTCCACTCACTCTACCTGACTTCTACTTTGTACCTCCAAATACATCCAAGAAATTGAAGAATAAAGCTGATTTGAATTACATCTGTGTCTCTTCTGATGAGTTATCTTCTTCTATTCCTAATGATAACTCTTTAAGTCTAACTAACTATAATAATTTTGATCTTCCTCTTTCTAATTCAGATTTGGACTTTCCAACTCTGAATACTATGAGTTCACCTCTTAAGATTGACTTAGAATCATCTAATTTTGAGGGTCCCATAGGAGAAGTTATAGGTGAGCTTGAAGTGCAAGTAGAACTTGCCACCACCTTGCCTCCAGAGATTACCGAAGTCAACCTCCCTAGTGGCAAGGTTCTACCTCCTAGGGTAGCACCTCATGATAGAGGGAAACAAGTCATTAGTATTGAAGATTAAGAAGCCCTTCCACAGGGTGCTCCACCCTTAGATATGCTTATGGAAGACCAACCAAAGGTGAACTACATCATCCTTTCTCATCTAAGAAAGTTACCATCTAAGCTAAAAATAATTTCAATAAATGCACCTCCAAGAAGCTAGAGATAATCACTATCAAGACCTCCTTGATTTATGTTATATAGCGGATTTTGGTGATGAGAGCATTATGCAAAAGAAGCCTAATGGATCACCTTCACAGATGAAGACCTTCTACTGGGAGACTTGGAGTACAACTGTCCCCTATACATTACAGTCAACATGGATAGGTTCAGGCTCACCAGAGTTCTCGTGGGTTTAGGTGCATCAATAAACATTACGAACCTAAAGACCCTTGACTATTTGAAGATCGACATCTCTACTCTCTAAGGATATAGGATGATGTTGAGAGGATTCAATGATCAAGGCGATTGGGCTTTAGGTTCCATAGTGTTACCGTTGAAGATCGGTGATTGCAAGACATCCAAGTTCTACATCATTGATTCGAATACTTTGTTCACTGCTTTGCTTGGCAGGCCTTGGATACATCAGAACATGATTGTTCCATCCTCCCTTCATCAGTGCATCAATGGGGATGAAAAGCCATTCTCAGTTAGAGAGGTTGAGATCTATGAGGATGCGACCTATTATCTTCCTCAAAATATCCTTTCTCGTGAACTTGGACAAAATTCAAATACAAATCTAGAAACAAAAGAAAATGAAACAAAAGAAAAGATAAAAGAAAATGAAAAGAAAAAGGAAAGTCCAAGTACACAAGAAAGGGGAATTGAGGAATAAGTGGATTCGCATATCACATTCCACCCACAGTTCATTCCATCATATGGATATGTGGGTAGGATGGCTCAACCTCTATTAGGCAGAGGCAGAGATAGAAATAGAGGTAGTTCCAGAGGTGGGAGACCCCCTAGTTGGCCTTCAGCCAATAGAGGTCATGTTCAGTTCACAGGAATACCCCTACTATCCACATAGACTTGGAATCTAGTTTGGAGGATGAGTCCAATGTGATTAGTATACCAGCCAACCCCTCTTAGCGGGTTCCATTGGAGATGACTCTTGATCCATCCAGAAACGAAGACCAGGCCTCCAAGCAAAGCAAAGTATTCAAAATTGGTTTAAGTGAAACTATTCAGTAGCAGTTGGGAACCTTAGCTCTTACATAACTTACATCTTAAAAAGTTGAAGGTATAGCAGTTAAGGAAGTCCCTAAGTCTTCCAGTGACATGAAGCAGAAGAGGTTCTTTTTGGGTTCATCATCCTCAAGTTTAGAGCTCGATGGAGGACTTGAAGATACTTTAAAGAATTAATGGAATTACCTTTTGACTTTTACTCACCTTGTGTTCAAAATCTTATACAAAAAAGTTTAGTTCTTCACACTTGGTCCAAGCACTGGTCAAAATATTTCAAAAAATAATGGAATAATATAGGCAGGGAAGCACAATCAAGAGCAGGACTAGGATGATTACAGTGGTCGATGATGAAAGATTGCCTAATTGTTACCAACCATTTGGAGTCGATAGGTTCTTCTCACATCCCCAACTCTTATGAGAATGCGTGTTTAAAAACTTTAAATTATCAGATGATCTCCAAGTCAAAGAGGCACCGCCAGAATTTGAAGAAGAAATTCATTCAACAATCGACAAGCTTAAAGAAATCAACCTCAGGACAGAAGAAAATCCTCACCCAACATACATCAGTTCATTGCTAAATGAAGAAGAAACCAATGACTTAGTTAGGCTATTGACTGAGTTTAAAGACTTCTTTACATGGAGATAAGAAGAAATGCCTGGATTATCTTCTAGCATTGTAGTCCATAAGCTAGCAATAGATCCTAACGTTATCCCTATTAAGTAAGCTCCTAGATGTATGCGATTAGAAATTGAACAATAGGTCATTTCTGAAGTCAAGAAACTGATCGATGCTAGTTTCATCAGGGAAGAAAAATATCCTACCTGGTTAGCTAGTGTCATCCTAGTTAAGAAGAAGAATGGCCAAATTCATATTTGTGTCAATTTTAGGGACTTAAATAAGGCATGTCCTAAGGATGAGTTTCCTCTTCCTATACTAGAATTAATGGTGGACATTGCCTCATCTCATGCAGTCTTCTCTTTCATGGATGGATCATCTGGCTATAACCAAATCAAGATGTCTCCAGAAGATGAAAGAAAACACTACTTTTGAACCCGTCAAAATCTTTGTTATAGGGTCATGCCTTTCGGCCTTAAAAATGTTGGTGTTACATGCCAACGGGCCATGACTTAGATCTTCAATGAACTCATCCATCATCAGGTTGAGTGCTACATTGATGATCTAGTAGTGAAAAGTCTAGAAAAGGAAGACCATCTCTTTGACTTGAGAGTAGTTTTCGAACAGTTAAGATAATATAACCTCAAGATGAATCCCCTAAAGTGTGCATTCAGAGTCACTTTAGAAACATTCCTTGGGTTTGTTGTTCGACACTAGAGAATAGAAATAGATCCTGAAAAGATTAAATCTATCTTAGAAATGCCACCTCCTAAGAGTTTAACTCAACTCAGATCCTTTCAAGGATGGTTGGCGTATCTAAGATGCTTTATCTCAAACTTATCAGGGTGATGCAAACCCTTCTCAGCACTTGTCAAAAAAGATGCCAAGTTCAAGTGAGATGATAAGTGCCAGCACACATTTGAAGATATCAAAGAATACTTAGTGAAGCCGTCGATTCTAGCAGCCCCTATCCCGGGCAGGCCATTGATCCTTTACACTGTTGCATTGGATGACTCCCTCAGTGCTCTGTTGACCCAAGCCAATGATGAGGGGAAGAAAAGTGTTATCTACTACCTTAGCCATCATCTAATTCCTACTGAAGCAAACTATCCACCTATTGAAAAACATTACCTAGCTTTGATCTTTACATCTCAGAAACTACTGCACTACATGCTTTCTTATAAGGAGAACTTAATCTCCTGAACCAATCCACTGTAGTACCTCATGACACAGCCAACGCTTTACAAATATTTGGCTCATTAGTCCATGATACTCTCACAGTTTGATATCACATTTGTACCCCTCTGTATGGTAAAAGGACAGGCACTAGCGGATTTCTTAGCAGCACACCCACTTTCTATTGATTCTCCGCTTAGTGATAATCTCCCCGATGAACAAATCATTAACTTAGGGGAGGTAACGGGCAATGGGAGATGTATTTTGATGGTGCTACTTCTTTTCTTAAAGGTTAAGCACCACGATCTATTCTCGGGA
Source organism: Cymbidium sinense (assembly GCA_021442155.1). Classification (NCBI taxonomy): domain Eukaryota; kingdom Viridiplantae; phylum Streptophyta; class Magnoliopsida; order Asparagales; family Orchidaceae; genus Cymbidium; species Cymbidium sinense. The sequence goes on from CM038222.1 coordinate 114,045,141, forward strand.
AAGGCAGTAGAATAGTTCTTCTAACTCTAAATCGCTATGTGATGAGATTCTCATACTATCTTTCCAATCCCTACACCAACAACGAAGCTGAGTATGAGGCTTTGATTATCAGTTTGGATTTAGCCATTACTATCAATGTCAAGAGCATCAACATCTTTGGGGATACTCAGTTGGTCATCAACCAGATTGTCGGGTCCTACCAGGTTCTCAAACCCAAGCTTTATCATTACTATGAGTATACCATGAAGCTGTTGGCCCAGATTCTTGAAGTCACCATCTACAAGGTTCCTCAAGCAGAGAATGCAGTAGCAGATGGCTTGGCAAAACTTTCCAAAGAGTTGGCTTGTCCGAAAGATGAGTCCATTTCAATAAGGGTCTAAAATAGACAAGTCTTATCCCTTATTGATGCTAAACTCATCAAGAGACTTTCTCTTAAAGGGGATATTATCATTGCCAAAATGGACAAAGAGCTGGATTAGAGGCAACCATTCATTACTTGAACACCGACAAACTACCTCAAGAGAAATCTCAAGCCCATCAGGTGAAACATAGAGCACTCTCCTACGCTCTTATTGATGGCACTCTGTACCGACAGTCCTTTGACAAAATGTGGTTACATTATTTAGACGAAGCATGTGGCATTATAACTGAGGTACATTTAGGTCTACTTGGAGCACATCGGTCCGGTCCAAAGATGAAGTTGAAGATCAAAAGACTTGGATACTATTGGCCTTCGATGATCATAGATTACATGGACATAGCTAGAAGATGCCATTAGTGTCAGGTGCATGATGTGGTCCTCCACCAACCACCCAACATTCTACACCCTACATTGGCTTCATGGCTATTTGAGTGTTAGGGTACCGACATTGTAGGTCTGATCGGTCCTCCTTCTTCTAAGGGGCATCAATTCATCTTAGTTGCTATCTACTACTTTTCCAAGTGGGCAGAAGCCATCCCACTTAGAGAGGTCAGAGCTCACCATGTGCTTTAATTTTTAGGAACCATATCGTATATAGGTTCAGGGTGCCTCGATGAATTATATTCGATAATGGTACTACATTCAAAATCATGAAGATCAATAGCTTCGCCAGAAGACACGGTACAGATTCGAGATACTCCACCATCTACTACCCTATAGCTAATGGTTTAGCAAAAGCATTCAACAAAACTCTCATCTAGATACTGAAGAAGACTCTTGATGATAACAAATGATTATGGAATGAGTAGTTGGTTGAAGCCTTGTGGGCTTATCGCACCACATACCAAACTCTAACTCAGTCTACCACATTTTCCTTAGTATATGGATTTGAATCCATTCTTCCTTTAGAAGTTCAACTCCCTTCACTAAGGATAGCATTGGGTAACAAGATCACTATAAAGCAGAATGCAAATTTGCAGTTAAAAGAGCTCGAAGGTTTGGAGGAAAGTCACCTACAAGCGTGCCAGAACCTCGAGTTGTACAAGGCCAAAATGATTCAAGCTCACAACAAGCTAGTCTACCCTAGATATTTCTAAGTAAGAGAACTTGTGTTAGTCCTAAGGAGATCAATTATTGCCCATCAAAAGTTGAGAGGCAAGTTTGAACCCACTTGAGAAGGCCCCTATGTCATAGAGAAGGCCTACCAAGGAGGATCTTATTAACTTATTGATTGTAATGGGGAACACCCATTGCTTTCAATTAATGGGCTCTATCTAAAGAAATATTACCCATGAAATAAAACTTGTTTGAAAATAATTCATTAATAAAAAGAATAAAATTTAATTCCATTCATCAAATCTTCTCTTCTTTCGAAGTGTTGTTTGCTTATCTTGCGAATCCGTCGTGACATGTTTAGGGTAGGTGTAAGAGCCCCCCAGTGGTATCCTATCCCTCTTTCACAACAAAAACTCAAACTCTCGATGCTTTAGAATAGGTGTAAGAGAACTCGAGAGGCATCCTATTTCGATTAGCATAACTAAGTTAGGTGTGAGAGAACCCAAGTGGCATCCTTTCTTAGTGGGAATTTTTATTATCATCCACGGCATCATTTCATAATTTACCAACATGTTTTAAGGTAGTTGTAAGAGTCCCCCAGAGGCATCCTATTCCTTTTAACACATGCACAAAATAAAAACACAAATCTTTTATCTCGAGCTATTTTAATGTGGGAGCAATCCCCCTTATGGCAATCACTTATTAGCTGCTCTAGGTCGGGTCTACATGCTACCTCACCAGTGGTCATTTATTGGAGGATGTGTGTCACTGAGCTTTCTTCCTAACTTGATAATTGTAAACCACTGAGCGCCTCGTTCGTATGATAGTTTTTACTACCCAGCTAGTAAGCTACCTCATGTTGACTTTACTTAAGAAGATGTGAGTCCCTATCCTTTCTTCTTGAGCTAGCCATCATGCTCTAACTAGGTCGAGTATATTTAAGGTTTAGGATAAGTCCCCCAGAGGCTCCTTTCCTCTTAACTATTTTTGAGTCAATATAAGTCCCCGGTGGCACTCAAGTCACCCTAGGTGGGATGGTACTTATCGGACAGACTATCCTAGCGGTCGTTACTATAGAGGATGTGAGTCCTTAAGCTTTCTTCCTAGGCTAATTATTACAAACCGACGGGCACATTAGGTTGGTTGATGCTTATTATGCTAACAGCGACTCACCTGGTGAGTACACCACTCTTAGAAAATATGAGTCCCCATGCTTTCTCCTTTAGTTGGACACCGAATACCTATTGGATATATGACTAGCCATGTCATTTTCTTTAGGATGTTGGATTAAGCCCTTACCAGCCCCATCCCCAGTGGCACTCTATTTGGATCAAATCCTTTGCGACCCGATTTAGACACTACATGGGTTACTTTTAGATTAGACAATCCCCCATTCCTAGTAACCACCCCTGTGGTTTGAAACTTTGTTTAGTGGATGTGCAGATTCTTGCTTAGTTCAGTAAATTTGAGATAGGTTTAGTTTGATATAAGCTCCTGCTTAGTTTGATCCCTTGCAAACTAATAGGGTCCATGATAAAATAAATAAATAATCAAAATAAATAAATAAAAAAGTTAATTCGCTTGTGGATTAGGAATTCAAACCCCCAAAGGGCCCCTTCTCCAAAGCGCATCCTATCTTTAGAGGCTGTAGAATTTCTTGACTACCTCAGTTGAGATAAATCCCTGGGTCGGTACTCACTCTGTAGTTGCCATTAGGTCGGGTTCAATCTATTTTTCCATAAGCAGGTTACCCCGGTAATCATTCCGCTTTGAAAGATATAAGACTATGACACATTCTGTCTAGCATGATTATCACAAACCAATAGGCAGCTCTAGGTCAGGTTTTATTTATTGCTCAAAGCAATCGATCACCCCAATGATTTTTTTCTAGTGGAAGATGTGAGTCCCCGAGCTTTCTTCCCTTCAATTAATCATTGCAAACCGAAAGGCACTCCTTTGGTTGGATAGTTTTCCCATCGACCAAGAAGCAACTCCCTTTAGTTCAGTAAATCTGAGATAGGTCTAGGCTTCTATAAGCTCCTTCTCAGTGTGATCCATCACAAACCAACAGAATCCATAAAATAAATCTAAAAATGAAAATTAATCTTGACTATTCCTGAGTTGATCTAAGTCTCCTAGTGGCATTCGCTCAATAGTCAACCCTAGTTCGGGTGTGATTTGGTACCAAAAGCAACTGAACATCCCAATGCTTCCTTATTTCTAGAAGATATGAGTCCCTGTGCTTTCTTCTTAAGACTCAACCATTGTATACCAAAAGGAATTTCTCCTTGGTTGTATACTCCTACCTTATGGTTGGTAGAATACTCCCTCTGAATTGGTAAATCTGAGTTAGGTCTAGGCTTCCAAGGTCCCTACTCAGTGCAGATCATCGCAAACCTATGGGATCCATCATAATCAAAATAAATAAAACTAAAACTAAAATCAATCTTGACTATCTTTGAGTTGATCTAAGTCTCCCAGTGGCATTCACTCAATACTCAGCCCTAGGTTGGGTTCAATCTTTTGCCTTGCCAATAGATTACCCCAGCAACAATTCTTTTACTTTGGAGGATGTAAGTCTACTATGCTTTCTTCCCTAAAGATTCTTTACACGAAAGGCATCCCCTTTGGTTGGCTAGTCCTACTATGTTTAGTAGACTACCCCTTTGGATTGATAAATTTGAGTTAGGTCTTAGCCTCCATGGCTCCTTTTCAGTACAACCCATTTCAAACCGATAGGGTTCATCTTAAAAATTCAAACCTAACAAAAATTTGAAATAAATCCAACCTTCTCCCCAATGGAGATCTCTTCTTAGTGAGATTCAAATCAAATCAAACCATTCATCTCCTCGTAGATGACTTGAACTTGCTTCCCTAGTGGAAGGTTCACACTCTATCCCTTTGTGGATTTCTTCCTTCTCTCTTATGTCTTAAACATAAGTAGCCACATTGCATTAAGCTCGATTCTCTCTTTTCCTTGCATCAAGGATAGATAGTTTATGTTAGTGCTTGTGATCTTTTGGTGTTGTTGATCATTTCAGTCAACCCTAATACATGCGGTGTTCCTGGTTAGTCACACCACACCTATTGGGCGCCCTTTGTTGACCTCATTTCTAAAATGAGCTCTCAACACCTCCAACTTAGAAATAGGATTTCTCTTAGAATTTAAGTGTTCCTTAGTCTTAAGACACATCTAGTGATTTGGTGGACACTCTTACCTAGCCCTAGAAGACTTAGAAGAGTTAGCAAGAGGAATAGGTCATGCCTTATGGGTGTCAGGAAATTTCCTACCCTTTAGCTTAAAACCTCACTTTCCTTCTCTTTAGTCAAACTCAAATCAATTCTATTTTATTTTCTCAAACTCAAATCAATTCCATAGTTGAAAGCTATGATTGAAACCCATGACCAAAATCCATCAAAAAATTCTTAAGTCCAAAAATTCTTATGTCCTTAACCCTTTCTTATGGACTTAGCCAAAATTATCATCAAAACCTATTCAAATCTTTGAGATTTTCTCATGATCCATTTATATTCTCATTTATATTCACATATATAAATGAAATATAAATTCAAACCCATCAAATCAAATTCAAAATTCAAAATTAATTCAAGAAATTTTCTTAAGTCCCTTTAATTTTTCATTAAAGGACTTAGCCAAAATCAACTCTAAACCTTGATCAAATCAATCCAAATTCTTGGATTTTCTCAAAACCTATTTATATTCTCATTTATATTCACATATATAAATGAAATATAAATATAAATCAATCCAATCAAGGACAAAAATTAAATTCCAAATTTAAAATGCTTGAAATTCCCTTAAATCCCTTAATTTTTCATTAATGGATTTAACCTAAAATTTGATCAAGCTCATTCAAATTCATGGGAATTTCTCAAAAATTATCTGTATTCTCATTTTATTCTCATATATAAATGAAATATAAATATAAATCAATCAAATCCAATTCAAAAATTAAATTTCAATTTAAAATTTCACTTAAATCCTTTAAATTCCCTTTAATGGATTTAACCTAAAATCATGATTGAACTCTTTCAAATTCTTGAAATTTTCTCATGATCAATTTATATTATCATTCATATCCACATATATAAATGAAATATAAATTAAAACAATCAACCAACTCCAAATATCAAACTCAAAATCACTCAAAATCAAATCTAAGCCTTTCAAGCCAAAATCTTGAACTTAACCAAATCAATTCTAAATCAGGCCAAACTCTTGATTTTCTCTCATGGTTCAATCAATCCTACAATCATGACTCATATATAAATCCAAACCTCAATCAAAAAATCAAAACCCAAATCAAAAATCAAACCCAAGACTCTTTCATATTCTTCTTTTGAATATGAAATTTTCAAATAAATCAAAATCCATTTGACTTCAAACCACTTGTAAATGGATTTATATTTCAATCATAAGTCCATATACAAGATAAATCAACTTCAAATCAAGCTTTGACCAAGTCATTTGACTCACTTAGGGTCACTTGACCCAAAATGACCTAAAGTACCCTTATGAGCCAACTTTTGATCCTAACCAAATCGGAATGAACCAAACTCATATACCCCTCTCACCATAATCAACAATCATTATGGGATGATCAATCAATCAAATTGGGTCAAACCAAGTCAAACTTAAGGGTTGACCAAGTCAACACTTAACCTAAAATGAAACCTTCATAGCCAAAATCCATCATAGGCTAAATTGATTGAAACCATTGATCTAAGTTCACTCATAACCTATGTTTGAACTAGACCAAGCCAACATTTGAGCCCACTTGACCCAAGTTGACCCATTTTGACATGAAGGTCCAAAATGTGTCAAAAATTGATCTAAGCCAAATTGATTGAAACCAATGGGTCAAGTCCATTCTAAATCACTTGTGGAACTTGACCAAAGCCTCAATTAGCCAACTAGACCCAACCTAGCCCAATTGACCTTAGACCCAACATGACCTAAAGGGGTCATGTTGAGTAAAACTAAACTTAACTTAAATTAATTGGAAACAAAGATACCAATCCACTCCATATGACTAACCTAACCTAAACCTACCCTTGACCTAACCTAAATAGGTCAAATGGGTCAAATAGATCAACTTAACCCATTTGACCTAAATGAGTCATATGAACCAAACCAAAAGCACCAAAATATTTCAAATGGTCATATGAACTTTACCTAACCCTTGGTTTGACCCAATTTGACCAATTGGTCAACTTGACCCAAGTTGACCCATTTTGACCTAAATGGGTCAACATGAGCCAAACCCTATCAAATGGATTCCAAATCTAATGAAACTTGGCCAAACCTATTTTCTCAACATACCAAACATACCCAAATTGAAAAAATTGGAAAAATACCATTTTACTCCTTGTCCATAGAACAAATTTTGGCCTAGCCCACAAGTATTTTGGTCATACACTCATCACAATCACTTGAGGCTTTCCTAAAAGCTCAAGGGGACTTAGTGATGAGTGGTTCACCCAACCCAATGGGTTTTGGTCAACTCATTTGACCCATGGACCAAACCCGACCCTTAGCCTTGAAATTCAATTTTTGAACTCCCTACTAAGCTCAATTTGATGCACATGGGAGTTAGCATTCCACTCCTTTGGCCAAACCCACCACGTGCATTGATCTAACAGCCTAAGCAGTCCACTCTATATGGTCAATTGGATCAAAATGGCAAGCTCATTGCCGGCCAATTTATTTCCATAGGGAGAGATATACTCCCCCTAATTCACTAAAATCTAACTTCACTCACACTCAATTGAGGCCTAGAGAGATTTACCAATCATCAGAGAGCATCCCTAAGCTTCTAAGGAAGATTAGAATTGCTTCTTCTCAATTTTGCACTATGCAAAAATATGGGAGGTGGAGTGATTAGCAAACTTCTTCTATACTTGATCCCATCCAAATTCCTTCTAAACTCTTCATCTAAGGACCAAGTTGAGCCTGCCCAAGCATCCATTTGAGTTCCCACAATAAGGAGAGCCTCAATTGGATCAAAGCTGCAAGGGAAGTCAAGTGGCGTTGGTCCATAGGAAGATCCACTCAACCCCAAGGCTTGAAACTTTCAACAGGGCTTCACCTCCAAAAGATGAAGCTACCACATCAATCTTGAGCACTGGTGATTACCTCTAGCGAGGTATGTGATTTTCTGACCATTTAGATTAGGAGGTGTTGGTCCTTTATAAAATGAATTTTTATTGCATGTGGAATCCACCGTTGGATTGGCTGCTCTACTCCTCTAGATGGTGTGGGCTGAGTCTTGGTTGACTCTATGCTAGATCGAGTTCAGATCTACCCTTGGGTCATGGACAGCCTCCATTAATCCTCAGGGAAGAACTTGGCTCATATCAGCCACCCATCCACGCATTTTAGATGGACAATTTAGATTATTAGGCATGTTTTATAAATCCCTAATTAATTTAAACCATGGTGTATCCTTGGCCGTCCATCTTTGATTGGGCGGTGATATATGCCACCGCCTCCCATCAATGTGATGTTTAAGTGGTGGCTCACGCATGGCGTGTAAAGCACTGCGCCATCCACGCGCATCACTCTGTGAGCCGGTATTAAGCAGGGATTAGTTAGGGATTTTAATTAATTCCAAATTAATTCAAAAAACTTCTAAAAATCATAACTCCTTCAAGAAAATTCAGAAAAATAAAAGGAAAAATGCTATGGATAGATAATTTCATCTAAATATTTTTAAAATATTTTTAATGTATATTGAATTCCTCTTTTCTCCAAATTTGGGTTTCTTTAGAAATTTTAATTAGTTCATTATTCTATAATTAAGTCACCAATTGATCTCAAATTTTTAGGGTTCATTTTAGGGCATGACCACTGCCTGGCCTTAATTAGGGAAATTGCTAGTTCATTCCCTAATTACCCCTTCATGTAATTAAGGGAAATTAAGGTGTGATTAGTGGATTTACTTTATGATTGAGTTTAATTAAGGTTAGATCCAGTGAGTAGGGGTTTTATGGAATAATTTTAGGGTATTTACCCAAACCTATTTCCTAAACCCCCTTCTTCTTTCCCTAATCCCCTCTTAATTATGGGTTAATTCATTAATTATCCCTTTAAATAATTTTCAAAAATTTTAAAATGTTTTAGAACTTAATTAATCTACCTTGGGTAGATGCTTAGGTGTTTAATAGCCTAAGTATAATTAAGGAAATTAAAACCCTTTCATAAGTATGAAAGGGTGGTTTAAAAGTACTTAAGCTAAACCCCTTAGCTTAATTAACTTTTAATAATGAGCCAAATCGCATTAAGACTTTTCCTTATTAGGTGCATTGCAAATTTAAATACCATATGGGTTTTATTGCATCTCATTGGCTCATAATTACTTAGTTAATTTTTCTAAGGTGGTGTAGGTAAAGATTAATTAAATCACTTAATTTATACCTTAACCAAATCAATGCTTAAAAATGAATTTAATTATCTAAAATTTAAATAAAAATAGAAAACACATGTGGGAATGGGTTAGAAATAGGAAACTCATCTCACCTTTTCAAAATTAAATCAAACTTCAAACTAAAAAAATTCATTTTGAAATTCACTTTGATTTATTCTAAATTTTCTTATTCTTTAAGAATGCCTTTAGGATTTAAGTAAAGTGAGTTTGTTTGCATGATTTCATTGCTTTGGATCTTTTCTAGCATGTTAAGTTGTATGTCATGTGATTCATGCATTCATAATTTCATGTTTCAAATTTTAAAATAAAAAATTGTTTACTTTATGTCAAATGTGCATGTGTTGGCTAAAGTAAAAAATCAATGGCTATTATCACTACTAAATCCAAAATATTTTCAAAACTTATAAATAAAATATCAAATCTAAAAGTGTGTTATTCATATCTTAATTATTAGCATGCATGTGATGGATTATAAATTCATGTTTAGTGTAGCCTTTCCTTTCTATCTTATGTTAGCATAGTTTTGAATAGGAGTTAGTAAGATGTAGGGTTCATTTGAAAAGAACCCAACACTTACTTAACTCCAAACCCTATTCATCTCTCTGCCATCATTTAAGAAGGATTGCCTACACTTGCATGAATAAATTGCATAAACAAAAATGAAACTATTAAACAACTTTTGCATATTCTTTTTTCATTTCATTTCTTTTATATGTATGTTAGTACTTAAGAAAAGTGGTATATTAGTCTGGACAACCCTGAGGTTGTGAGGCTTTAAGTAGCCCTAAGTATGTCTTATACCTTACACCTCTGGTTAACAATGGACTGTACTCACTTATGCCTTTATTACTTTCATGTATGTGAAATTTTGGATAAGGAAAACCTTTTCTACCTAAGAAAAATCCTACATATTCAACATCTATATTTTCTTAAATGGATTATTTAGCATGCATCATGAAGTGTGTTAACTATTCTCATTTGCATGTATAATTTATCCATCCATATGTTATATATGTTTGGAAAGAATGAAGTAATGTGTGTTATTTTGAATTCATTTTATTTAATCTTAAAATACCTTTTTTGAATAGGTTTGTTTAATTTAGGATTGATTAAAAGATGTAATCAAAATATTCACCTAAATGAAATTAAAATGTGAACTTAGCTTAGAAATTACATAAGGATTAGGGAAGGAAAGAGAAGTTATATTCTCTTTCCCTCTCTTCATAACTTAGGAATTAATTATAGGTTTCACTTAAACCAAATTAAAACATGAAATAAAAATAATAAAAAACACTTAAATAACTTAAATGAAACTCACCTCTAAGCTGAACATGTCATTCACACTTATAAAACTTGAACCAAAAAGTCCTAAGCTAAGCATACCACACAAACCTTCAAAGCACACACATTAGCCTGAGTCACCACTTCTAGCTGTTAGGTGCATGGTTTGATGTTATATTTGTTTTATGATGAATATTTTAGACTGGATGTTATTGCTCAGAATGAATGGAAGGACATGCTTGGTCAACTATTCATTTCTGTAAGGGATTGTGCTAAAGGCTATCATAAATAAAATATAAATGCTTCTTGCTTGCAAGTGCTTATACCCCTTGCATAATCCATAGTGGACTTAGTCACCCATGGGGTGATAAGTCCAATATACATGCTTGGAATTTGTGTGGTGTGATTTGACTAACCTTTGTTTTGTAGGTGTTAGTTAGATTTATACTTTTCCATTTTCATGTAAAAATTTGTATATTTAGGATGTTGGAATGATTTATTATGGGGATTACGATAAGCATTGGTCATAAATTCCATCTTATGTGCCATGTGAAGTCTTAGAGCATCTACCATTCAACCATCCAAAGGAGGAACTGAAGAAAAAAGAAGAAAAGAAAAGAAAGAAAGAAGAAAGAAGAAAGAAGAATAAAGCTTGAAGACCCCCATAATAATGAATTCCTTTGCTTAAAATTATAATTTAATTCTTTTGTAATCTAGGTTGTATAAGAGTAGAGCTTGGCTACCCACATTTGATATTTTTGGGTTTGTGCGGTGGTACCCGACCACAAATGGCCATTTATTCATTTTATGATTTTCTTCATAAATTGTTTGATGATTTGTTTAGCTTTTGCACTAAATGGCATGATTTTCCTATTTTTTTTCCTTGCTTTATGTATGGCCTGGACGTGGATTAGGCTCTTTAGGGAAAGATAAATCTTTTACCCAACTTAACAATTCAAATTAAAATTAAACAACTCATAACCTCACCAAAAGCTTTGGATTAAAATCAAGATAAAAAAATTTAACAAATCCATGCACAAATCCATCTTATTTCACTCTTGATTGAAGAGCATCCACCTTTGCCAGAGAACCTGGCTTAACCTTTGAGGGCCGTGGTGGAAACTCACCTCTTACCTTCTCGTAGATTTTGGCCAATAATCTGATTTCTCATGCATTAGTCATAAAAATCTTATTATCCTAAGTCAAAATGATTGTCCAAAAATAAAAGTAAAATGAAATTTGAAATGCATTAGATTTAGGTCATTTGAAGCATGCCCTTTACATGATCTAGTCTCTTTAGGGAGTGAGTTTAAGGTCTTAGTCTCTTTCTACATAAAAATAGCCCAGCTATCTTGCATAAGCATAAAGACTTGCCTACATGTATTTAAAATCGTAGGAGGAGTTAGTTGGAAGTCCCCGTGCTGTAAGTCCAAGTTGGTGGTTTGTCCTCTTGTGGAGAGGCAAACCAATTACCCATTTTGCCTTAGATTTAGGTTGTGCTTCCCTCACTAAGCTCCTAGATTTAGGTTCGGGTTGCTTTTCCCTTTGTGGGCCATAAGCATAATTCCTCACCTCTTAGGCATTTCCTTAATCTTACATTAAGGAATATTAAGTCCTAAAAATTCTAATGAAAAATACAACTCAAACAAACTAAATCAATTTCCAAAATGTAAAGCCCAATTTTAGCATAGTTTGAGATGCGTGCTAGGTTTCCTACCATCGTGAGCATCTCCTACTTATTCCCATTTTGGCCTCAATAATAACTCCCTCTTTTGATCAATCTCATTTGATCTTCAAATATAAATCAATCAATTGATTGTCCTTCCTATTGAAATCTTCAAAGACAACGATCATTTACCTTAATGGAGAGTTTTCTTAAGGGATCTTGTCCCTTAGGATGCAATTAATTATGGGGGCTTGCCCCTATAAGGAACTTAATGAACTCGGTTTAAAATAAACCTTGCTTTACTTTTTCATGTAAAGAAAGAGAAGAATCTCTGGTACATATGCAGACCCATCATCCTTAAAAGTCCTTATTGAAGTGATTGGTTCCATTAAAGGGTAGTGACTTCTGTCTTTCGAGATAGTACACTATACCTTGATGATGTACCTTATCACCTGAATACATACATCTACAGATCTGCATGGCATCTTACTAAGATAAATTTCCACATATATAATTTTACCTTTCCATTCACCACAGATTTGAAGGTGACTCCGGGAATTTTTCTCCCATGAGTATGACAAGATACTCGTGTCATTTTTTGGCAAAAAGAATAGTTCTGCCTAATGAATTGCATAAAGCTTGGGCAATAAATCTAAGAACCTGGTGTTCCATCCTTGGCCTGAGAATATTATAGTCAAGCAAGCAATCCATGAGTTAAAATTGTTAACCTCATAAATTTTAATATAACTGAAATACAAATTTGACATAATTGGCAATCAAGAAAAATTAACACTCCAAGTAGTTAGTAAGTATAAGATGGAAAACCTAAAAGGTTAGTAATTATTGACTAAAAGACCAACTCTTCCTAGTTGGCAATTCAAAAAGGCCAACACTTTATGTGGTTGGTGAGTCTTATATAAGACCAACACCTAGAGAGGTCAGAGACTATTAATTAAAAAACCAACTCTCTATAGTTGGAAATTAAGAAAACCAAAACTCCTTGTGGTTGGCAACTTTTGTATAGGATTGATAACCTATGAGGTTAATGAATATTAATTAAAAGATTGACTTGCCATAATTAGCAAAATAAGACTTGACACCCATGGTTGGCAATAAGAAATCATCAAACTTGTCGTGAATGGCAACTATAAAGAGGTGACTCACAAAAGTCAACAATCAAGTGCATCACGAAGTCAGTATTCATAATCTCTTTATGTCCCAAACAAAGTTTTCATATAATGGTGAGTACAATGTAAATAGCATGAATTTCTTGCCAAAAAAATCTAGAGAGTATCCACAAAGATATAACTCTCACATCCATTAAAGGAAAAGTAATTATTGTTTCAAATGAACTCAGGAAAGAAAAAAATGATTATTTTGATTCATAAGTAAAATTTTTACAAAAGTGTGAATGTGAGTACTCGCAACAAAAAAGAGAAAGATAATCCATTTGTGCTTCCCTCATTGTCATCTCCATCATAATTTGAAAGGGTGGGAGCATTAGAGAAATCTAAAAACATGGTAATAATGAAGTCAATGCCTGCCTTGAATTTTTGTTGCAATAAGTCCTAATACTCATCAGAATCAAAGCAACCTTTAAACTTGGCTTTCTTATTTCAAAATTCCTGTATAATGATATAAATTCTTTTCTGGCAAAGTGAGTCAACTTTAGAACCACCATGTTCTTCTTCTCCTCCTTCCTAGTTGCCTCCACCTAAAACTTAGATATTTGTGCATTGGAGGATTAGGGATCATCCTTCAAAGTAGGCAATTCAGCCCTCACTGTAGACAAGGCCTTCCACTTCATAAAGAACAAATAAATCTTCTACTTGAACTCAAAGGCTTGATTTGTTGGCTTGGATATATTTGGGGTATAATTATTGATATCATACTCCTCCTCCTCTTCTTCCTCCTCCTCTTTCTTAGGATTGGTTTTCTTCTTCTTCAAGCATCTTTAGGGAGTCAAACTCACTACCCTTTTTTACACTTTTTAGAAGTTGTACTTGGCTCAACCTCATCAATGGCCTTAGTGGTAGCAAACTCTTCCTCATCCGCTCATGCTCACCATCCTCTAAGAATTGAACTACTAAGGGATCGAGTGGAGGATACATATAAGTCTTATCTCTTACAAATGAGCAAATGAAATGATTAGAAAAGAGTGTGTCAAAAGGGCAATATAAAATTTATGAAGGACGATGAAATATGTACCACAGAACACACTAGAGAATCAATCAAAATAGAGATAGTGATGGATATTTATAGTCTTATCAATTACTTTCTATAGCATCTCCTTCACCCTGCATTTTGACTCGCGAGTAGTTGCATTTCTAGCAAAAAATAGAAGAGGAATGGTTAGAACTTGCCATAAAGATGAGCCTTTCACAAACAAGATCTTTGAGTGTCATTCCCTCAAAATATTCACCAGGCTTTGAATCTTCATCAAGACTGCCAAAAACTAGATAGTCTCAACTTGGTAGCCCTTCACTAAAAAACATAACCAAATGGGTTTAGCCTCCACAATAACTTCTACTTCCTATGGTATAGAATGAAGGTGTGATGCACATCACATAATTTGACAAAACTTGGGCTGGGATGACCCCATGAAAATTTAGAATATCCACCCACTCACTAGGAAAAGGAAGCTAAAGATCACATATGAAATTATCAAGAGGGATGCATAGCTCATGTGATCAGGTTGAGTTAAGCCTCTTATCTTTGTAAGCCACTTGCATCGTAAAGTTAGAATGACTTTTTAGTAGTTGAGGAAGATGCGAGTAACTATCACAAGATCAAGTTTAGGCACATCTTTGTCATTGATCTTCATGAATGCAACCACTGCATTTCTTAGAGCTGCATTCAAGTCAATCAAAGAAAAGTTGCTTTAAAATCCAAGAGGGATGTGACTTACTCATTAAGACAAGAAGTCCAGAAGTCCTCTTGCTTAAAATTGGAGGCATAATGAGGACTCAACCATTCATGATAAGAATGAATCTATAGATAGAAGGCAAGGCTTAGTAACATGGATGTTGCATCAAGTATTAAATAGAGAAACCATTACGAATATTTCAAGCAATGTAATTCATGATAAAAATAATTAATATCTTGCACTCACAACCCAACCATAAAAGAGTCTCGATAAGAGAAATGGTGGGTAATAATTAACTACACATTTT
Source organism: Cymbidium sinense (assembly GCA_021442155.1). Classification (NCBI taxonomy): domain Eukaryota; kingdom Viridiplantae; phylum Streptophyta; class Magnoliopsida; order Asparagales; family Orchidaceae; genus Cymbidium; species Cymbidium sinense. The sequence continues at coordinate 114,060,186 of CM038222.1, forward strand.
ATTAAAAGTAGAAATAATAATTGCAATACACTTGCTATGTCCATTATACATCTTTTTTTAGCTACTTGATAAAGGGGTAGTTTGAGTGCCATTCCATGTCAAGCCTACCCTTATCACACATGTAATAAAATAAGAAATTAACTCTAGAAATGAAGAGAGCACTCCCCTATGACTCAAAAGAGAATTGGAATACAGTTAACTCGACCCTTATGATCACAAAATTCCTTTAAGACTCTACCTTCACAGTCTACCTCCACTATAACTCCACCTTTAACATTGATTGAATCTCACTTAACTCTTACTTTGATGAGTCTAAGTATTCCACAAGAAGAACAATCCTCATTTACAAAGTAACAAACGTGGATGGATCAATGAGTGCCATCAATCTTCTCTCAACACCTTCCCCCTCTGGGTAAGAAGAATAATCCTACGCAGACTAATCACTATCTCACCAAGCAAAGAAAGAGAAACTCACCAACATCTCCTAGATGTCCACCGAAGTAAAGCTGGTCATCCCTATAGAAGAAACGGTGAGTTCCTCGATGATTGCTCTTTATTAGTATGCACACTCTCTTAAGACAAACTCAACGTTGCCAAGTCAACCTGTAGTGAAGCTAGAGTCACCCTTAAATGATGAGAAATGAATTTATCAAAAAATAAATAATGGTATTTTGATAAGGAGCTTAGGTAAGGGCCATATCCTTGGGAAAAGAAGCCAATCCTTGAGGGAATGGACTTTCTTAAAACTTGAATGATGACTTAACAGCTTGCCTATAGTAAGGTGAATCATTTCCTTAAGAATACATAGAGTATCAGGGGAAATAAGTTGAGATGAGGAATTGCCCATCAATTCCTTCTATCGACCTACATTCATCATACTCAACTTCAATAATAGAAAAAATTTAGAATGGCTAATAAGAAGAATTAAATAAGATTGAGTCCTACCACCAAAGACACTCCACTAAATTATTTTTTTTGCAGGAGGTTCTCGTCAACCTACATACCATGACTTTTTGATCCTGCATCAAAGGATTATCTTCTTTCTTCTTTTGAGCACTCACAAGTTGGATCTACCACAACAGTCACATTCTTTACCACAACAGAGCGAGTGCTCGGCTCCTTCCATGAGTCCTTGATGCTACCCTTGGTTGAAGCAACAATAGACTTATAAATGGGGATGATTGTGGTACTCACCTCGGTCATAGGGGTAGTTACTGATTTCACTAGCTTCTTACTTTTCTTCATCTTTTTCTACAGGCCCGCCTAGAGTTTAAAAGAATTGATATTACCATGAGAACTCTTAACATCCATAGTGAATAAGTGAATCCCTCTCACCTACAATGAATTGACAATGAGAAGAAATTCTTAGCATAGCAGTGGGCACAATAAAAAGAAAGATTTCCAAAAGAGAAAGGGTAAAGGTTCCTTTTATAGCAAGTGAAGCTTGGGTACTTCATAAGGTGATCTAACCATTCATACCTTCATAATAAATGCTCAAATCTAATTATCTTCTCATTCTTTTATTGTTTAGTGAGTTTCTTCTATAAAAAGGAGAAGAATTAGGAAGCTAAATATTTTTCCAAATATATAGGCAAGCTAGAATAGCCTTCATAGCAAGCCATCACCAAAAAAATATTTGATATATGAAAGTGAGTTATTCGATAAAAAGGACTTGCCATGCATAGGGAGGGTTAAAAAAGGAAGACTAAAAATTGAAATATGGAAACCGACAACATAAGTAGACTCACCCAAAGCTAGTGGACCAAAGAAGATCAGACAACACTACTATGACATATTTATTCACCCCATTCGAAAAGGCAGTAGGTCACCTGTACCAATGAGTTATGGAGCTTACTGCTTGCCAAATAACACTCACGTCATGTTAAGGCAAGTCCCTACCTATACTCGACTTACTTTACATTTACTTACAATATGTAACTACACCCCATTGCTATTCAAAGCAGAGGGCAAGGCAAAGGTGGTTACGATGGGGGCAGGGGGGCATTTTATTTTTCAGAGTTGGTGTCATAGATTTTACTATTTGTACTATACCTTAGTGCAATAATACAATTAATGATACTTTTCATACTTCTTTTATTTTTATTTCTATATTTTTTTACCCTATTTTCCAATTATCTCAGAGAGTTTTTCTTCACTCCACTAACATATTCAAATTCAACAATATTGATGAAGTAAATGAATTTTAATATCATAAAATTTATCTACATACAATCAAAAGTATGCATACAAGTTTATGAAATAAAGAAGAAGAAACTTTAAAAAGAAATCTTAAGTTGGTAGAGCATGTTTCTTATACTTGGGATTATTTGACATCAAGCTAGATTGTTAGTTATATGTATTTAACTATGCACTTCATTAGTCTTGATTGAAAGTTGCCAAGAAGGATAATTAACTTTAATGACTTATAAACCACACCCCCTCCTTATAGTGGTTTTGTTATTTATAAGGCTTTTTCTAAATTATAGTTGTAATGAGATCTTCAAAATAAAGTCTATATAGTTACATTAGATAATGCCTCTGCTGAAGAAGTTGCTACTAAGAACTTGAAAGCTTTGTTCAGCAAAAGGTTTGGATTACTTTTTATGAGAGAAATTTTTTTATGCTAAGTGCGTTGCTTATTCAAGATGGTTTAAAGTAAACCAATCAAATGATTGATAAGGTAAGATAATTTATTTTTGTTTATAAAGAGATCTCCTAGCTTGTTTCATAAATTTGGTGAGATTCCAAGATAGTTTGGCTATCCATAATAAAATTAATTTACATTGATGTTCCAATTTTTTGGAATTCTACATATAAGATGCTTGAGTCAACTTTTTATTGTACAGATGTATTTCATGAGTATGCTTTGAGGGATCTTAATTATTTATAGTTCCTTTTTGAACATCAATTGAATCAATTTGATAAAGTAATACACTTGTTTTTTTTAATCATATTACTAAAGTTTTTTTTAGTTTAAATTACCTAGAGGCTAATAGGCTTCTTTGGAAATTAATTCATATTAAAAAAAATTTGGATAGAGAATGCAATTTTGAGAGTACATTTTTATCAAATATGCTCATTTCTATAAAAGCTAAGTTAGATAAGTACTAGGCAAAGTCTTCCATACACTTCCCAGTTGCATGCATAATAGATCTTAGAATGAAAATATTTGGGATCATATACTATTATCCATAGATATGGTACTGATGTTGTGAATGAGAAGATGAAAAGTGTGAAGAAAATACCTTTTGAGCATTTCTATTACTATGTAGTTTAGAAATACAATGTTGGAAAAAATAGAATAATCACTAACAATTATTTTTGCAGTAGTTGATGACCCAACCACTTAAGAAGTAGATTTCGTTAATTTTATAGGTCTCCTTCTTTCACAAAAAGTTTTTTAGAGATTTATTTGGAAAGAGACTTGTGTGAAATTCCTAGTTTTTTAATTTAAAATTCTTGAGTGGTGAAAAATGTTTTCCTTGAAGTACAATAATTTATGGAAGATGGCTAAAGACATTTTACTATCCCTAATATAACTATTGTTAAGAAGCTATGAATACTTACTAAAAAAATTTAAATTAAATCATAATTTTTAAAACCTTGTTTAAAACTTAATTATAAAATATTGTAAATAATTTTTAATGAAAGAGTAAATCAACCATCCAACCAAATAACCAAAGTAAAGTGCAAAAAAAAAAGATAAGTGGCATAGAGATTTTTATGTGGTTCGATCAAATCCCAAAATTACATCCACCCTCCTAGTCACCCACTAGAATTCACTAATCAAAATAAGATTAGAAACAATCTCATGTACTTTCCAATTATAATTTGAATACCCACTAAACAATATTAAGATAAATAAGAAAAGAGTTCTTAGGCTTATAGCATATATTTTATGAATTTTTAAGGTAATGATATGAACTTGAAAATATTCTTAACACAAAATGTAAGAATGAAGAATAACCATTAAAATTACACGGACAAAAATGGAGGGCTAAGAAATTAAATATGACAACCGTTATTTGTAAAAGCCTTGAGACTTTAATTCAATCAAATCAAATAGAAAACCTTTTAAATCACTTAAAAGAGAATAAAAATAGATTTGAAAGATACTTTAACTATAAAGGACATGAATATTTTCATTCAAATTAAACCAACAAAATCAATGATTTAAAAGATTGACATGTAGTAATTATTCTCATGTCCTTGTGGATGTAAGCAACAAAATCAATGAGCTTTCCAAGGCTTACAAAAATTTGAAGATGATCTCCATGAAGATAAAGTTAAGAAGAGTGTAGATGACCTTAAGCACTTGCACTTCAAGCAATCTCTAATGTGATTCTTCTCAAGGGGAGCAATCAAGAGAGAGATGTTTTAGCATTGTGAATCTAAGATACACCAAAAGTTCAACTAGAATGGTTGACCAAGGTGGAGAGAATTAAGAAGGAGGTAAGCTAAGGTAGCACCTCATTAAATAAGCTTTGATTCAAGAGGGTTCGACCAAGTCAAGAAGAAATGAGAAGGAAATTAGTAGGAAGGAAACTTATATGGAAAGAGTTTGATTTTGAGCAATTGATCACATGCAAATAAAATTTAAAATTTAATGAGTGAAATCGGCCAAGCAAGAGAGAGAGAGAGGAGAGGGAGAGATAACTTTAATTAATTAAGCAATCTCATGACAAATAAATCCATGTGGAATTCGTCCAAATTGATTGAAATTAAGATGGAAAGACACATGAATCATGGTTCGGCCAAATAAACTTCTAAAGGGATTCAATCATGATTCATGAAAATAATAGGAGAGATTACTTAACTAAATTGATTGAACTTAAGAAGGAAAGACACTTGAATAAAATCCATTAAAATATATCAAAAATAATTTTGGCTAAAGGAGTTTTCAAATAAAAAATCCATTTCCAATCAATATAAATCAAGGGAGATCAATTAAGAAATTTTTCAAATATTTTCATAATTTAATTTTATCAATTTTAAAAGAAGGGACGACCAACTCATCTCCTTAAATAGAAAATTAAAAATAGAAAATACTATTAATTTAAAATCTAATTGAATTTGTATTTGAACTAACATAAATTTAATTCAAATAAATTTAATTTTAGGAAATTAAAATGCACTGGGGTCAACAACACATGCCAAAAATAATTTAAAACACATTTGGAAATATATCATGACAAAATATCATTTATATTTCAACATTAATCAAATTCAAAATTTAAATAATTATGAATTTAAATTTTTAATAAATAAATAAAATTAATATGGAAATAATTTTAATAAATTCCAAAAAAAATTCATCATGCCAAAATTAATGAAAATGCAGCTAAAATAAAAAGCAAGAGAAGATTATTGCTAGTGGAGACAAAAAAAAGAGTAGGAGAGAGAAAAGAATAATTTTGGTAATGAAATAATAATTTAATTCTCATGATAAAATAAATATATAAAGTTAATCTAAGCATGAAAATAGCTTAATGAAATGTAAATTAAATTTGACTCACTTTAAAAGTAATGGATAAAGCTTAATCGTATTGAAGTACTCAAATTATTCAGAAAGAATAATTCCAAGAATAAATAATGCAATTAAAATATAGAAGAATATCTAAAAATGTAAATAAATTATATGGAAATATGTAAGTCATTACATTTATGTTTTTAAGCTATCATTTGTATTATTATTGCAAAACCTAGAAAGATACGCAAACTGCTCTAGTCTAGGTTGATCTTGACTTTCCAAATCTAACTAAGCATAATAAGTCTAGTTAGCTTCTTGAAACACTTAAAATAACACATTAGTTTCATCCAATCATATATTTATTATCATTAAAATCAATTACATAAGCAATATGGTTCATAGAATCAACAATTGTAGCTTTTAAACTGGCTTCTAGTGTAAGAGATCGTGTGTTTGGAGATTACAAAAGCTTATTATCACTAAAACTACTTGATGCTTTGATTTGTACTCATAATTGGATTTGTTCTTCTAATAAGTGAAAAAGTTTAGTTAAATTAAAATGAATTTCTATGTAAAAAGTAAAAAAGTCAACGCCAATACATGTTGTGTGCCTTGTCAGTTACACCACACCTATTGGAGGTCCTTTTGTTGACCTCACTTTTGGAATAAGGATTTAATCTTCCCATCTTAAACCTAGGAGTCTTCTTGACACTAAGACTTTCTTAATCATAAGACACTTTTAGTAGTTAGGTTAACACTTAACCTAAACATAGAGGCTTAGGAGGACTTGCCATAAGTTCAGGCTATGTCTTAGGAAGCCTACCCATCCTTTAGCCTAAACCAAGCCCATGTCTACCTCCTTAACCAAAACCAAACCTAAAATCAATCCAACCAATCCAAATTTAATTCCAATTCATATCCAACTCCAAGACAAATAATGGAAAACCATAATATAAATCCATTTTTAGTCCCTAAAGCCACCCTATGGACTTAACTTGAATACCTTCAATCTAACCCAAATCCAATTGATTTTCACAAAACACTCCAACCATTCAAACCTTCATTCCAACAACCAAGTCAATCAAACCCATTGACCAAAATCAATTTAATCCTTAGCTAGCCCATTTGAACCCAAAATGTCCAAATGAGCCAAAATCCAATTAAAACCAAATAAATTGCAATCAAAGCCATCAATCAATTCCAAATCAATTATCAACTCTTAAACTTGAAACTAGCTAAATTGGTCCATTAGGCTCACTTGACTCAAAGTGAACTAAAGGATCCATTCAACCAAACTCCAATCCAACCCAAATTGGATTTAACAAAGCATCAAAATCTCTTATATTGATATTGATAATCATTGATTGATCATTTGCAATCAATTGGGTCAAGCCAAGTCAATTTGGTCATTTGATCAAGTTGACCCAATTAGCCTACATAACCCAAATTGAACCAATCTCCATTTTACACCAAAAGTGATTGAAACTAATGATTCAAATCAACCCAAAATTGATCTTTGAACATGACTTGACCATTTATTGAGCCAAAATAAACCCAATTGGCCTTTGACCTAATTTGACCTAAGTCCAAATTAGGCCAAATCAAATTATAATCCAAATTGATTGCAACATATGACTCAAATCCATTTCAAGTTGATTATTTAACATGATTAAACCCTTGGTTGAACTCAATTTGACCAAGCCAACCCAATTGACCCATTTAGCCCAAATTGACCAAAAGGATCAAATTGGTCTAAATCATTCCCAAATCCAAATTAATTGAAATCAAAACCTACAATCATCTTCAAATAACTAATTGAACCTAAACTAACACCTAACCAACCAATTTGGTCAATTTGACCAAATTTGTCAACATTTCCCATTTGACCCAAATAAACCCATATGAGTCAAATTCAAATCTACTCAAAATCAAATCAAACCAATTGAACAAAAACATCCCAAATCATCATTTAAACGTGACCAAGCGGTTTGACCTAATTTTACCAATTGGTCAACCCAACTAGCCTAATTTGACCTACATGGGTCAAATTGAGCCAAACCCACTCAAAACAAGCCCAAACTAATTTTTGAGTTTTAGTAGAAAATTAATTTTTGAGTTTTAGTAGAAAATTAATTTTTGATTTTATAATGACAAGATACAATTCTTAATGCAACAAAAATAAAATAATAGCAAAGTAAAAATAGATAATAGGCACACAATTTTTACGTGGCTCGGCCAAACCCCAAAACTAACCTATTCCATGCCTAGTCACTCCTAGCTAGGAACCCACTAAATGCAAAATACCTTACAAATAGTACTCTCCTATAACGAGATAAGTACAACCCCTACAATAATATGTACTCTCCTATAAAGGGGTGAGTACAACCCCAATATAAATTTTATAGCATAAAAATAAAATATAAAATAATAAATTTGATAAAATAAATCTCATAAATATACCAAGCTATCCAATTTAAAAAAATTATCTCACAACTTATAAATGATCACTTTATAACTTCAAAATTTTGGCAAGATAAAGTGCTCACTTAATATTGATAAGAAATAATAAAATAAATATCTTAAAGTGATCTTACTATGATGTTTATGTTATTACAATTTGTAGACCAATATAAAAATAATTTCAAAATAAATTCACAATATTCTTTTGCATAATAAAATAAATTTCAGAAAGGAATAATTTATTTTATTTTAACCAAAAGATGCTTTCAATTAATGCAAATGATCACATACTTAAATAAAATTAGTATATGATGATAGATAAGTAAATAATAAGCTTTAATTAAAAGAGGTCGACAAATAAAAAATAATTTACCATAATAAATTATTTTAAAATGCTTAAAATATACTTCTAAAATAGATCTAAGAATAAATGATCTTTCAAATAAGACTAATGAAGAAATATTTCAAGAAACCAAAAGAAATTTGTAGGAAGATAAAAATTTCAATAAGTTGAAAGAAATCCTACAAACAATCACAAGAATTTTCAAATGATTGAAGAAACTTTGATGTGAAAACTTAGACTTTGATGTCCAAAGATTAATCCACTAAAAAGTATAAATTAAAAAGAATAAATAGATGGTGAAAATAGTATGAACAACTTAAAAAAGGATTAAGATCAAGAAAACAAACTCAAGTAACTTCAAAAAGTTTGCTTAGTTGAAGATGTTGAAGCTTCCAAACCAAGGATTTGATCTTGCAATATTTGGAGAACACTTGGAAGAAAAAACTAGGAAATTTTCTCTTAGCTTTTCTAGAGGGATTTTGAATTTGAATGAGGAATGCTTTCATGAAAAGAATGAGGGCTATTTATAGCAAGAAGGTCATTTTGAATTATTTCAAAAATATATATATATTATTATAACATCATTTTATCATATAATAATTTAATATTCATTAAAAATATAATTTATATTAAATAAATATTAAATTTAAATTGCTAAATATTCAACTATCACATGGGCAAGTCAAAAATAATCAAATATGGCTCTTAATATATTAAATGCATGTAGCATGCATTCATTATTAAAATCAGCTAATGTTTGAAAAGTCATATTAAATTCAATTTTAATCAAACCTTGGTCATGTAACCAATAAAATTAAAGAAAAAGTCCAAGGAATCCATTGGAGATGAAATCAGATATAAATTCCTTAATTATAAAATGACTTTGGCTAAATACAAAATTCCACATATTTTTGTTAGTTTTAAAATATGACATTTAAATATTATTTTATAATTTATATATAATCATACATATGTTAGTTATCATATAACCTTCAAATTAAATTAAAATAAACAATTATGTTAAGTAAATAAAATAATTACACTTAATAGTCATAATTTTTTTCTTTTATTATTTTGACAATTCAAATGAAATGCATGAAACATATAATTGAATGTTAATTAGATAGAGATTAATATAAATTAACCTTAGTATCATTATTTAAAATAAATAAAAATAATATTTTAAGTTGTGAGCAAATTGATTCATGTCAATGAACTTATATGGATTTCTAAGATAATTATAAATGCATATAAACTAAAATATTATATCTTGAGCTTCACATTATCCATTTTGACCTGTCCCTCATTCTTCTATTCTTGTAATTTCCTCAAACATATTATGAAATGTATTGGATATGTAATTAGCAATAAATATATCTGAAATACATAAAAATATTCATTAGAACATCCAAGCATTCATTTATTATCATCAAAATTGATTGGATTGAACATGAGGCTCATCAAGCCAACAATCATCCCCTTTTTGATGATGACAAACTAATGTTGGGTATTGATTTTGATGAAGGTGCAAATTGACCTTTCATCATAGTTTTTTTTTAATTCTCTTCTAAAAAAAATTTATACACAATAGATGAATAATGTTGCTCCCCCTAAATGTATGCATGAAATAGACTTAGTACTAACCAACATTTTACTCCTCTCCCCCTTTTCACAACATCAAAAAGTGAGAACAAACTATATATAATTTTAAATATTTGGATCTAAGATTCCAAGCATGCGTCTTAAAGTACAGAAATGTTCTTCTGGTAATGGTTTTGAAAAATATCTACAATTTGTAAACCAGTACTAATGAAATTAATATTAACATCACCTTTCAAAACATGATCCCTAATAAAATGATGTCTAATTTCTATATGCTTGGTTCGTTAGTGCTGGATAGGATTTTTGGTCAAACTAATAGCACTAGTATTATCACACTTAACTAGAATGTGATCTTGCTTAATACCAAAATCTTTTAATTATTACTTTAACTGAAGGACCTAAACAACACAACTATCGACAGCTATGTATTCAGCCTCAGCAGTGGATAAAGCTATAGAATTTTGTTTTCTAGATGACCAAGACATAAGCAATGATCCTAAAAATTGACATGTGCCTGATGTGCTTTTTCTATCTACTTTATATCAAGCAAAATCAACATTAAAATAAGTAACCAAGTCACATGATAAAGAATTTTTATGATACCATAAACCTAATCTAGTAGTGCCTATCAAATACCAAAAGATATGCTTAACTACTATTAAATGAGATTCTTTCGGGTTGGCCTAAAAATGAGAACACAAATAAACAGCAAACATAATATCAGGCCTTACTAGCAGCAAGGTATAAAAGTGAACCTATCATACTCCTATAGAATTTTTGATCAACAGATTTTCCTAATTGATCTAAATCCAACTTTGTAGATAGGCTCATAGGAGTTTTACTAAATTTAAATCTTTTCATGTCAAACCTCTCAAGCACTTCATTTGTGTACTTAGTTTGATAGATGAATATGCCATTTTCTAGTTGCTTCACTTGATTACCTAAGAAAAAATTAAGTTCTCCCATCATACTCATTTCAAACTCTTTAGACATCAAAGATGAGAACTCATGGCACAAAGATTCATTTGTACTTCCAAATAATATATCATCTACATACACTTGTACCATAATCAAATCATCATCTATGCTCTTAAGGAATAAGGTGGTATCTACTCTACCCTTTCTAAATCCATGATCTATCAAAAAGTTACTTAACCTATCATACCAAGCACAAGGAGCCTATTTTAAATCATATAAGGCTTTCTTTAATTTATACACATTATTTGGACAATCAAGGCTCTCAACTCCAGGTGGTTGCTCTACAAATATGTCTTGGTTAATAAATCCATTCAAAAGTGCACTCTTGGCATCCATTTCAAAAATTTTAAAATCCCTAAAATAAGCATAAGTAGGGAGTAACCAAATAGCTTCTAGTCTTGCTACGGGTGAAAAGATTCTTCAAAATCTATACCTTCAACTTGTGTGTAACCTTGTGCAACTAACCTAGCTTTATTTCTAACAATACAACCTGAATCATCTAGCTTATTCCTAAAGGCCCATTTTGTTCCAATGACATTTTGATCTTAGGGTCTTAGTACTAATTCCCAAACATCATTTCTTACAAATTGATGCAACTCTTCTTCCATAGAAATAATCCAAAAATTATTTTGTAAAGCTTCTTCTAAATTTTTAGGTTCAACCTCAGATAAAAATGTTGAATGATCTACAACCTCTCTATCATGTCTTCTGCTCATAACTCCTTTTGAAAGATCTCCTATAATTAGTTCCTTTGGATGATTTTTATTATATTTCCATTCTTTAGGCAATGAATCATCCACAATATATTCTAAAGATATTTTCTTAAAATTGTCAATCTCTTCATCAATCACTTCATTTATAATGGGATCAATTAAATTTTCAACAAAAATAACATGCATTGATTCTTCTACAATTATTTTTCTCTTATTGAAAACTCTATAAGCTCTACTAGAAAGGGAGTATCCTAAGAAAATACCATCATCTGATTTGCAATCAAACTTACCTAAATGCTCTTTTCCATTATTCAAAATAAAGCATTTACATCCAAATACATGAAAGTGTTCAATCTTAGGCTTCTTTCCAAAAAAAAATAATTCATCCAGTGTCTTCTTCAAAATTAGTCTAAAATAGATCCTATTCTTCACATAACATTCAGTATTTACTGCTTCTGCCCAAAAATATTTTGGCAATTTATACTCATCAAGCATAGATCTACTTAATTCAATTAATATTCTATTTTTTCTCTCTACTCCATTTTGTTGGGGAGTTCTAGGTGCAAAAAAATTTTGTCTAATCCCATGTTCATCACAATAATCCTCAAAAAAAGTTATTTTCAAATTCGCCACCATGATCAGTTCAAATCTTATTAATCAAATGGCCTTTTTCTCTTTGAATATATTTAGAAAACTTTCTAAACTAACCAAAAATATCATCCTTGTAAGTTACAAACAAAACCCAAGTATATCTAGAGAAATCATCAACAATCACAAAACTATAATTTTTTCCACCTAAGCTAGTAGTGCTAATAGGACCAAATAAATCCATGTGCAACAATTCTAAAGGTCTAGAAATATAAACAATATTTTTACTTTTAAATGAGCTTCTAGAATGTTTATGATGAATACATGCATCACTTTGAATGAAAATTTAATTTAGGCAATCCAACTACTAAATCAAGTTTAGCAATTTTATTGAGTATGTGCATGTTAATATGACATAGTCTCCTATGCCATAACCATATATCATCATGATGCTTTTAAAACAAAGTAAATTCAAATTCACATCATGAAAGCTATCTAAATCAATGACATAAATATTTTTATATCTTTGTCCTACTAACAATACATTTTAATTATTTTTTATAATGCAATTTGATGCATGGAATACTACATTCAAACCTTTATCACATAATTGACTAATAAAAATTAAATTATGTTTTAATCCTTCTACTAGAAAAACTTTATCTAAAGTGATAGAATTCTTACAATTAGAACCAATTCCAATGATCTTTCCCTTTGCATTATCTCCATATGTAACAAATCCTCCATCACTTGATTCTAAAGTTGTGAATTTATCTTTATCTCCTGTCATATGTCTTGAACATCCACTGTCCAAGTACCACATGCCTTCTTTTATTTTGTTTTGAGGGCATTCCTACAAAATAAACTCACATGTTAACTTTTGAAACCCAAACATGTTTGGTTCCACATTTTAAATTTGAAGCAAGATATCTAGCATGTATGGTTTGTGTAGTACTTGTAACTTTTGGTACCCAAACATAAGATGATTGCTTAGTGTTTTGTAATTTATGTGCATAGCAATCAAATGAGATATGCCCTTTTCTATCACAATAGTTGCACCAAACATTAGTGTTTGCATATAGCTTATCATGACAATTATAAGGTATATGAGTGGGATGTGTATGATGCAAATATTTTTTATTAAATGTTTTACTTGATGAAGCATTATAATGAACTTGTGATTTCAAACATGATTCTAATCTTGCTTTTAACAAGATATTCTCTCTTTCAAGTTTACATACAAGTAAGGAACAATTTAATAAAGAAGTATTTTTACTTTTTAAATTATCACATTCATTTTTTAAATCACAAAAATGCATATCTAAATTTTTATGTTCTTTTTCTAAGGTTTTGTGTTTTCTTTTTTATTTTTTATATTCAATAATTAAATCATTAAAAGCATCATCTAATTCATCATAAGATATATGATTACATACCTCTTGAGAATCTAAGTCAGGTTCTCCATTTGCCATAAGACATATGTTGACTTCTTCATTAGATGAGAAAGTACTTGATTCATTTGAATCTAGATTGGCCCATAAAGCCTTCTTCTTCTTATGGTACTTTTTCTTCTTCATATTTTTTCTTCTTTCCACATTAATCTCTTTCTTGTTTGATTCAGCAAGTTCTGGACAATCACCTCTTATGTGTCCAGGATTTTTACAATGGTAGCAAATGATCCCTTCACCTGTAAGAAATTTCTTAGTTTGAAATTTATAGTTTTTAGATTTTTTTTTGTATACCTTTGATTCTACTTCCTTAGCAAGTTTCCAAGCCTTTTGGATAGCATGACCACCTCATCATTATCACCATCCGAGCATGAGGTGTTATGCTCATCACTATCATCAACTTGTAATGCAATGGCTTTTCTTTTCTCCTTGTCCCTTTTTGCTAAGTTATCCATCTTATCCCTTTGAGCCATAACCTATTCATGTGCTATCAAAGAACCAAAAAGCTGATCAAGTGGATAAGTAGACAAATCCTTGCTTCACTAATAGCTATTACTTTAGCTTCCCTTTCTTTTGGAAGATATCTAAGAATCTTATAGACTAAGTCTTGATTCCTATATATTTTTCCAAGAGAATGCAATGTGTTAATTATTTTCATGAATCTAGTATACATATCATAGATTCGAGGAGACATATGAAATAATCCCATATTCATGAACAAGTCTTTTATGTGAGCATCTCTAACTTCACTAGTTTCTTCATAAGTTATAATGAGTTTATCCCATATTTCTTTAGTTGTACTTAACATAGAAATTTTCATGTAATCATCACGTAATAAAGCACAATGTAAAGTATTACAAGCCCTAGCATTTAATTCATCAAGTTCTCTTTCAGCTACAGTCCATTCCTTAAGATGTTTTTTTTTACTTTAATGCCATTTACTTCTATTGTGGGTGTATGATATTGATGTGTCAACATATACCACGTGCATGCATCTTGACAAATTAAAAATGTACTAATTCTATTTTTTTCAATAATCAAATGGTACACTATCTAAAAGTGGAGTTCTATGAGTGGATTGTCCCTCTGGTAGTGAACCCTTTGGAAAAACTTGTGCTATAGTGAAAATATCTACTCTTGGATGTTAAGCCAATAAAAGAGCCTAGGCTCTGATACCAATTATGAATCACTATAGCACCCAAGAGGGGGGTGAATTGGGCGATATTAAAAAATTTAAAAGTTATATCTTAAATTTTAAGTTTTAGTAGAAAATTAATTTTTGATTTTATAATGACAAGATACAATTCTTAATGCAACAAAAATAAAAGAATAATAAAGTAAAGAGAGACAATAGGCACATAATTTTTATGTGGTTCAGCCTACATCCCCGCTTAGCCACCCCTGGCTAGGAATCCACTAAATGCAAAATAGCTTACAAATAGTACTCTCCTCTAACGGGGAGAGTACAACTCCTACAACAATATGTACTCTCTTATAAAGGGGTGAGTACAACCCCAATATAAATTTTACTGCACGAAAATAAAAATATAAAATAATAGATTTTGATAAAATAAATCTCTCACAAATATACCAAGTTATCCAATTCAAAAAATGATGTCACAACTTATAAATGATCACTTTACAACTTAAAAATTTGGCAAGATAAAAT
This sequence comes from Cymbidium sinense, assembly GCA_021442155.1. NCBI lineage: Eukaryota > Viridiplantae > Streptophyta > Magnoliopsida > Asparagales > Orchidaceae > Cymbidium > Cymbidium sinense. Next base: position 114,075,457 of record CM038222.1, read on the forward strand.
GCTTACTTAATATTGATAAGAAATAATAAAATAAATATCTTAAAGTGATCTTACTAAGATGTTTATGTTATTACAATTTATAGACTAATATAAAAATAATTTCAAAATATATTCACAATATTCTTTTGCACAATAAAATAAATTTTAGCAAGGAATAATTTATTTTATTTTAACCAAAAAGATGCTTTCAATTAATGCAAATGATCACAAAATACTTAAATAAAATTAGTATATGATAGATCTAAGTAGGCTAGTAAGTTTTTAATTAAAAAGAGAGATCTAGCAAATATGAAAATAAATTTAGCACAATAAATTTATTTTAAAATGCTTAAAATATACTTCTAAAATAGATTTAAGAATAAATGATCTTTCAAATAAGACTAATGAAGAAATATTTTAAGAAACCAAAAGAAATTTGCAGGAAGATAAAAATTTCAACAAGTTAAAATAAATCCTACAAACTATCACAAGAGTTTTTACAAAAAAATGATTGAAGAAACTTTTGATGTGAAAACTTAGACTTTGATGTCCAAAGACTAATCCACTAAAAATTATAAATTGAAAAGAATAAATAGACGGTAAAAATAGTATGAAGAACTTAAAAAGAGATTAAGATCAAGAAAATAAACTAAAGTAATTTGAGAAAGCTTGCTTAGTTGAAGATGTTGAAGCTTCCAAACCAAGGATTTCATCTTTCAATATTTGGAGAAAACTTGGAAGGAAAATCTAGAAATTTTCTTTAGATTTGCTGGAGGGATTTTGAATTTGAATGAGGAATGCTTTCATGAAAAGAATAAGTGTTATTTATGGGCAAGAAGGTCATTTTAAATTATTTCAAAAAATATATTATTCTAACATCATTTTATCATATAATAATTTAATATTCATTAAAAATATAATTTATATTAAATAAATATTAAATTTAAATATCCAAAAGTTTGGCTATTCACATGGGCAAGTAAAAAATAATCAAATATGGCTCTTAATATATTCAAAGCATGTAGCATGCATTCATTATTAAAATCAGCTAATGTTTGAAAAGTCACATTAAATTCAATTTTAATCAAATGTGGATCATGTAACCTATCAAATTAAAAGAAAAAAAATCTTAGGAATCCATTGGACATGAAATCAGATATAAATTCCTTGAAATGACTTTGGATAAAATACAAAATTCCACATATTTTTGTTAATTTTGAAATATGAAATTTAAATATTATGATATAATTTATATATAATCATCTATATGTTAGTTATCATATAACCTTCAAATTAAGTTAAAATACTTAATTATATTAAGTAAATAAAATAATTACACATAATAGCCATAATTCTTTTATTGTTTTATTATTTTGACAATTCAAATGTTATGTATGAAATATATAATTGAATGTTAATTAGATAAAGATTTATATAAATTAACCTCACTATCATTATTTAAAATAAATAAAAATAATATGTTAAGTTGTGAGAAAATTGATTCATGCCAATGAACTCATATGGATTTCTAAGATAGTTATAAATCAATATAAACTAAAATATTGTAACTTGAGCTTCACACTATCCATTTTGATCTATCTTTCATTCTTCTATTCTTGCAATTTCCTAAAACATATTATGAGATGTATTGGATATGTAATTAATAATTAATATGTCTGAAACACATAAAATATTCATTAGAACATCCAAGCATTCGTTTGTTATCATCAAAATTGATCAGATTGAACATGAGGCTCATCAAGCCAACACCTAAGCTCAAATTGTACATAAGGATCACTAGCTCACCTGACCCAAAGCTGGTTCAGTTAGCCATGAGCCAAGTAAAGGTGAGCTAACCCACTTCCTCCCATTAGAACACTTGGAAACCAAGGACAAGCCTTCTCAGCCTTTGGCAGCCCACTCCCCTTTAGTCCTCCACTTAAAATGAGCCACCTCACCGATTCCCTACCACCCATGGCTGTCTGCGCCTGCCAAACATCTACCCATGGCAGAATTAATCCAAGCCATCAGTTTGGATGGATATGAGAGTATACTTCTCCCCATTCAATTCAAATCAGAGTTTCTCTAGAGCATGAGAGAGCCGAGACGAACACCTAAAGTGATTTCTCGAGTTCCCAAAGTCTCCCCATCACCAAAAATAGCAAACCCAAAATAGGACAGAGCACATCTCCACTCAACCTCTCCCAAACTCTATCATTTTCAAATTAACTCTACCCACATGTTCACCAACCTCCGATGAGGAGAAAAGGCTCGATTCCTGATCGATTTGAGCACCGAAGACCACTCCTAGGCCAATGTCAATAAGGATTCTGACAACATTTGATCCACATAGCCACTGGCAAGGAGGCAAGGTGAGAGCTTCTCAGCATGGTTTTGTCTCTTCAAGATAAAGCTACCTCAGTCAGTTAACCACTAGTCCTGAGCTCTCGCAAGGTAAAATCTAGCAAACTATCTAAATCTCAATTTTTCTTAGGCCTTTGAAAAGTAAAGTGTGATTTCGTGTGATTCCAATAGTAGAATCCCTTTAGATTTTCTCCCTGAAGTTTTTAGAGTCGATCCTGACACCTCATGAGCATTAGCGAGCTTGGATCAAGCAGTGGAGGGTAGACGGTGACTGTCTTTTGTCACTCGAGAAATGAAGGATCATCCGCCGTCCATTCCACATGATTAACATAGATGATCGTGATTAATCCATTGGATAAATTTGATTTAATTCTATAGGAACCATGGGATTAATCCCCACCATCCGATCTTAGACCAAACGGCGAGGATGAAAGTGTGTCCGTCGCCACCACATCAACACCTTGTCTGACCGTTTAAGTGGCCAATTCTGAAGCACCACATGAAAAATTATGCCACTTCAGTCATCTGTGAGGCACCAATGAAATTAGGGATTAATTAGGCTTTAAAATATGATTAATTTACTGAAATATCATAAATCCATAACTAATTGTAGAAAAATCTAAAAAAAATACAATTAAACACATTTTGGAAAGGTTAAACATAGGAGAATTTTATAAAAATGATTCTATTTAATTTTGAATAGTGATTAAGTTTTAATTAGGATTTGAATGTTTCCTTAATTAACCAAATTAAGCTCTAATTACTTAGACAACTAATCCCAAACTTGGCATGTTGATTTAATGGGATAACCTCTGCCTCCCATAATTTTATTGGGATTTATTGGCTATGTAATTCAAAAAATTTGAAATTCAAACCCTAATTACTCTCATAATTAATTTAATGATTAATTAAAGTTTTAAATAGTAAAAATTAATTAATTAAATTTCATCAATCATTAATTAACAGTGAGATAATGAGGATGATTGATAAGAACCTCTTTCCTAATTACTCTTTTCAATTCATCTCATTAAAGAAAGTTAATTAATACATGGTTTAATTAAGTAATTAATTAATTAATTAATGGCCAAATCAAATCAAATTAAATTGCTAATACCTTCAAATAATCAACATTTAAATAAAGGGTTCATCTTTATGTGTTCAATAACATAAAGACCTTTAAGGAAACTATGATTAGCCCATAAGTGTGGGAAAATCATAAGAGTACTTAATTAGATTCTTTTACATAATTAATCTCTAATCATGAGCCAATTGCATTAGGTCCCTTATGAGCATTGCACTTTTATTTTCACTCATGTTCATATCATTTCTGGCTCATGATTAAATGATTAATTAAAATAAAGAATCATAGGAAAGGGTAATTAAATGGATTACTTAATGGTTCAATTTGATTAAATTATAAAAATCACTTAATTATCTTTCCTTAAATAAATTAAGATCATTAACATGGGAATGGAATAAAAAAAGAAAATGATTACTCCTCTTTAAGTTCAATCAAAAATCCAAAAAATCAAATTAATAAGAAGCTTTGGATTTATTTAATGTGATTGTCCTTAGGAATTTGTGTGATTGAATGAATCATGTGAAAGTGTTTCGCTACTCCTTTTCACTCACTTTAATTGTTGTATGTCATGTGACTTCATCCATTCATATTTTCAAAAATCAAATGAATTTACTTATGTAAAATTGCATGTGTTGGCTAAATCTTATTATATGTGTGGCTATTATCACTAATAAATCTAAATTTATTTTCCAAAAAGTTATAAGTTGATAATAATATTTGGAGTGATAGTAGTTATGAATACATATTGGATTTACATGTGTTTATAGTTTAAGCAAGTGAAGGTAATATTTTCTTTCTTAAGATATATAGATTTACATATGTTTGAATGATAATAAGTATATAGTCTGGAGATCTCGAGAATACAAGACTTTAAATAGCCCCAAGGAGGTCACTTGATTACCTCACTTCCTTGGTTTAACAATGGTATGCACTTGTTTGATTTCATTCCTATGTATCTTTGTATTATAATTTGGATAAAGCTTTATACCTTACATGTATAAATAATTCAATCAAATAAGATACAATCTCCTACATGATTTTCATTCTTCCAATCATGTATGCATTCATATGTATTTAAGATAGCAAGTATATAGTCTAAACATCATGGGAATACGAGGCCTTAATTAGCCATAAAGAGGTCATTTGATTATCTCACTTTCTTGGTTTAAACAATGATACATGTTTTCTTACATCTTTTATTCATGTGTATGTGTGTTTGATTAAAGAATGAGAATCTTATTTTCTACTAATAAAACAAGCATTCATAATCATTTAACCATATCAAATGTATTGTATGTAAAGGTAGTGTTTTCTTTCCTATGTTCATATATGGATTTACATATGCTTGGATGATGATAAGTATATAGTCTGGACATCTCAAGAATTTGAGGCTTTAAGTAGCCCCATGGAGGTCATTCGAATATCTCGCTTCCCTAGTTAACAAAGGCACGTACTTATTTAATCTCATTTATATGTATATTTGTATTAGAATTTGGATAGAGCTTTAATTTACATGTATAAACAATTCAATCAAGTAAAAATACAATTTCCAAATGTATGCATCCATGAGCATTCAAGTGTGCCAAAATATGTTATATGTATGGGTATACTATGTGTTAAATCATATGCATGTTATGGGTGATGGAAAAGAATGGTTCAACATATTCTATATGATGGTAATTCAACCACATTAATCTTAAGATGCCTTTCATATTGAATAGAATTATTTAAAGTTAACCTAAACTTAGGACTAATAAAACATTTAATAAACCATTCACTAAAAAAACTAAATCATAATTATATGTTTTAGAAACAACTTAAGGTAGGGATGAAGGTGGTTATGCCTCTTTCTTCTCTTTATAACACTTAGATGCTAAGTGTAAATCAAATGTAACAAAACAAAACATAAATTAAAACTTACAAATCATTTAAACAACTTAAAGTGAAACCAACCGTTATAATAACTTGAATAATTCCAAACTTAAGAAATTATAATCCAAATACCTAGCTGAGACATACCACATTAAGCCTAAGCACATGCATTATAATGCTATCACCACTTCTAGTCTTAGGTTAGGATGGTGTATAAAAAGATGATGTATTTTATTTTATGATGTAATATTTTGGACTGGATGTTAGAAATGTGGATCATAGACTGGATGTTAGCCATTGATAGCATGATCTTATTTTTATGCAGGGGATTATCTTAAGGGGATGCTCAAAAATAAAGATAAATATTCTCTTTGTAGGTTTCTTATACCCATAAGCATAATTCATATTAGGACTGGTGGGCTTGGTTACTCATATGTAAGATGCTAAGTCCAAATTATGAAATATAACTACTTGAGTTTGTATGTATGTTTTGCTAGCATTTATTTTACAGGTGTAGTTAGATTTACTTTTCTCATAAAAATATAATTTTGCAATAGGAATTAGGATTAGTTCTATGGGGATTAAGTTGAGTAGTGGCTAGAAGGCTTAGTCGTGGGGTGCCTTGTGATGCCTTGAAGCAAATCAAATCAAAAGGAGAAAGAAGAAATGAAGAATGAAGACCCCATAGCATGTATTTAATTCTAAATTATAATATTATTTTGTAATTCTGGATTGTATAAGGGAGGGACTAGGCTACCCATCTTTTCTCTTTCTTGGGGTGTATGGTGGTATCCGGCCACACCAACCTTTTATTCTTTCACGGTAGTTTCTATAAAGATGATTGTTGTTATGTTTAGTTTGTGCAATAGAATAGCATGATTTTCATAGTTTCTTCATGATTGATGTTTGAATGTGTGGCCTTGATATGGTAAGCTCTTTGGATAAAATTAATTTTTCTACCCCAATTAATAACTCATAACCAAATTTTAAAATAACTTTTCACCTCACTTTAAAGCCTAGGTTGTAATCAAGATAATTAAAAGATTTAGCAACCCATTAATTATATGTTGTATGTCTATCATCATGCATATAATATTGAATCACTCTTGGAAAAATGAAGGCCTCCATTTCAGCACTTCAGGGACCACTTGACTTAAGAGAGCAACACCTTATGATGGAGCTTCACCCTCTTTCTCTTTTGATTTGGCCAACAACCAAATTGCATCATGCATTAGGCATAAAATATCCCAAACCTTTGTCCAAATGAATGTGTCAAAATAATATAAAATTTGAAAAGATTTTGCATTTTTAGACTAAGTTATATGCACATACCAAACATGATCTAGTCTCTTAGGGACTGAGTTTGGGACTCTAGTTTTTTCCAATTAAATAACAACTTAAACCATTTTGCAATTAGATAATATTGGACTATATGGTTTTGAATCATAGGAGGTGTTAGTTGGCGGCTACTTCAGGCGATTCTAGGTCTAGAAGAGTCAGACTGTTTACTCTCTCTTGTGGAGGTAAACCGTTATGTCCCCTTTCTACTCAGAATTAGGTCGTGCTTTAACATGTGTTAAAGCTCCCTAGATTTAGGATCCAAAGTTACTTATTTTCTTCAGACTATGATTATAAATCTTTACTTCTTAGGCATTTCCATAATCTTATTTTTATGCATTTTATGCCTTAGCAAAAAATTTCAACTCAAATTAAATAAATTCCCATCATTTTCAAAAATATAAAGCCTCACCATAGGATAGGTTGGAATGCTCACTAGGCTTCCTAGTATCATGAGCATTTCCTACTTATTTTCCTTTGGATTCTAAAATAAGTTTTTCAATTGAACAGTCCCACTTGATTTTCCAAAATATCTAATTTATTGATATTCTTAGCTTTGAAATCTTTGAAGACAATAATTGACTACTTTAATCTAGAGTTTTTTTAAGAAATCCCATTTTCTAGGATATAATAACTATGGAGGCTTGCCTCCATAAGAAACTAAAGAACTCAATTTAAAATAAACCATGTTTTACTTTTCCATGTAAAGTAGTAGAAGAATCTCTGGTACATACGAAGACCCATCATGTCTTAGTTGTCCTTATTAGGTGATTAAGTCCATTATAAAGTGATGTTTCTATTTTTTGAGATAGTACATCATACCTTAATGTTGTACCCAATCACTTCAATAAGTACCCCACAAGATCTACGTGGTGTCCACCTGGCGCATCCGAAAATGAACACCATAGATTTTTCTAGTGACTCCGTTAGGGATGGTTGCTCTCTCCATCTTTAGTAGTCAACTATTGTTTCCAAGAATCGATAGTGGACTTAAGTTTTATATGAGTCTGAAACTATTTTCTTTTTATTGGCACTTTACTTATTTCATTATTAAACAAAGGTGGCCAACATCCTTTAGGTTTTAGGACCTCATTCCTAGTAGGTCTTAAAACCCCTATTAGGTCCCCCAATAGATAAACAAATTAATTAATTAAATAAAAATAACCAAACATCAATCAAACTAAATTAAGAATCTCTTGTCACTAGCTTGGTGAAGCAAGGCTCATCCAATCCTCAACATAATTCCAATAAAATCCAAAGTAAAAAAATAAAGAAAATCTTATCCAAATTTTCAAACTCTTTTTCGAACAGAATTAATAAATCACCCTCCACCACCCCATTTAACATAATCAAATATGTTAAATGAGGGTTCTCATTTAAAATCAAAATAAAACAAATAAACAACAACAAACAAAAACAAAATCCCTTCTTCAAAAATTTCAAAATCTTTTCAAACAAAATTAACCATTTTCATTTAACATAACTAAATTTGTTAAATGAGAATTCCGCTTTCAAAATCAAATCAAAATTAAATACCAACAACAACAATAAACCACAAACAAAGTCTCTTCCTCAAAATTCTTCAAAATTTCTTTGAAAATAATTGACCCCCATTCAACATAACCAAATTTGTTGAATACGGGTTCTAACACAAAATCAAAATCAAACAATAACAATCAAAAATAAAAATATCTCCTTCAAAATCCCCAAAATCTCTCCAACATGAATCGAACCCCATTTAACATAATCAAATTTATTGAATGTGGGTTCCAATTCAAAATCAAAATCAATAATTCAAATCAACACATCAAAGCGAAGGCTAATCCTATTCTCTTTTCTAATAATGTAGTAAAGATACCAGCCCAGTTCCTTTATTCCTTCTTTCAATCTGTCTTTCGATATGTCTTCTGGTAAGCTGACTTTTTTCTTCGCCTCTGGTGTGGATTTGGCCCTAGATCAGTCCATACTCACCGATGCCTCGATCATCAAGTTCATACTTGGCTTTGAGCATTTCAAAGTCACATGTGAGGGACCGGCCCTCACCACTATTAGTAGAGAGGAAGTGGCAGGCAAGAGGAAACTCTTATAGTTCAATGTGCAGTCCGACTCTGAGTTACCCTCTTTAAAAAGGAAAGCTGTTGATGTTCCCCTATTTATTCTACTAGTTCAGTCAGTTGCCCTTGTTACAGTTCCAGCATGATCTACTACTTTCTCTGTGATTGCCCTGGCTTCGAAAGGGAAGGCTATCTTAGCTTTTGAGATAGTATCATCTACATTTGAGGTTGATTCTAGTTCCAGTCCAGCCCCACTCACCAAAACCCAATACCGTAATAAGAACCATAAAATAAAAATACATTATGAGTGTGTGGCCAAAGAGGCAGATGAAACTTTCCATGTTACTAAGGAGGGTTCCCCTCGTAAGACCTCTCCACTTTTTGGTGGAAGTAGGTTTCACCCCCTTTTAGCTTCAGAGGGAGAGAAGGACTACCAGAGGATTACTTCATTACCCCCACCGCTTGCAGAGTATGAGACATTGGCTAGGGAGAGGAGGGAGCCCTTTGCCGATCTATGGTCTATGCTTCGTAGAGTTAGGAGAGCCCACGGACGCTCAAATTCAGGTACTTTTCATGATCTGAGGAGACTAATCCCTAGAAGTGTTAAGAATCATATTCACTAAGAAAGGGCCACTGAGGCCAATGTGACTGCACAAGCGGGCAAGAGAGAGAGAGGAGGAGGTTCACCAGGCAGTCGATGGCCTCCATTTTGATTGATTTTCTTGATCGGTGAGCTGATAGAGCTGATCATTCTGACCGCACTATCCTTACCAGTACCAGCAGTCACAAGAGGAGATCTACAATGGAGAGGTAACTAATGTCCCCACCATTGCACCATTCCACTCACCTTCTACCTTCACCAGTTTAGGTTCCACGATCTACAGTCCCCACCAAGTTCCATAAGCCCCCATCTGGAGAGAGAGCCTCTTCTTTGGTGATCCTGCTATGACCCAAGGATCCCACTCCATCTACTCTACCCATTGAGGTGAGTCCAAGCTCTCTTGCTCGACCTTCCATCTGAACAGTGGTGAAGAAAGAGTGGTGACCCAAGAGCGTCGTGGTTGTTCCACCACCACAGCAGTTAGAGGAGAAGAGGAGAGGGGATACCGAGGTAGTCCCTATGGTGGTTGAGTCAATCAGGGAGAGTACTCCACCGGTGTATAGTATTCAATGCATGGCTTCTACACAGCTCAGTCCAGTAGTCAGTCATCAGCCAGCCTATGTTCTAGTAGAGCATGATCGAGTATATGAAGGTTCTTTGTATGACATTTTTGAGGACTATCATGTTGTGGTGTCGCAGATAGTTGGAGATGATCAGTCTGACCAGGAGGAGGATAGACTAGAGTCTGATGCTGATGAGGATGACATGTTAGATGATCTAGCAGAAGTCCACATGGTTGATACCCAAGAATCCTTGCATAGAGAGTAGCATAACTAGGAAGGAATTATAGTTGAGAAAGGTGAGGCACCAGACTCAACTCAATGCCTCCTCTAACAAATCAAGCTGAAGGATGATCAGATCGATGGGATGGAGTGAAGGGTAGAAGAGTTGATGACCGTAGTTCTAGCCTTGCAGAACCAAGCCCCATTTCGCAACCTTCCCCCATGGAGACTGATCAGCCTGTGCTAGTACATACCTTAGATCATCCCAAGTGCACTCCTATGGATGACGATGCTAGTAGCTTGCATAGGAAGGCCACCGATAGTACCTTCATGCATGAAAAGTACATTAAGCAAATGGTAGAGCAGTAGGTGAAGGAAGCATTGGTGCATGCCCAGTGGAGCTCTTCTATTCCAAAAGGTAGACTCTACCTAGAGGAATTTGATGTAGTTCAATACCCCAAGGGTTTTGTGCCACTATCCTTTAAAATCTTTGATGGCAGTGGAACCCAAGGCAGCATATAGCACATTTTCGAGCCTGTTGTTGCAACACCGGTGGAAGTGACACACTTCTTTTTCGGTTGTTTGTTAGTAGCCTTTCAGGGGTAGCATTTGATTAGTATGCCAAACTGCCCAGCAGTTCGGTGAAGACCTTTACAGAGTTAGAGCATCTCTTTAGTAAAATATTTCCAAGAGCTCAATAAAGGGTCATTTTAGAGAAGCAAAAGCCAAATGAGTCCCTTATAGATTATATTCTTATATGGCACAACCTGAGTATGAATAATGAACCATAGCTATAAGAGCAGCATGTCATTGATATTCTACTCAAGAATATTCATGGCTGAGCCACCTTTATGCTTAAGGGCTTCACTATAAAGACATTTAAGAAGCTAATCAATAAGGAAACTAACCTACAAGAGGAAGCCAAATAATTACCCTTTTCAAACTAGTCATCCAAGCTAAAGCCTCATAAGGTCTTTGAGAAGAAGCCTGGGATTGTACTGGCAGTTGATAAGGGGAAGTAGTCAGCGAGGGTTTAGTTTAAGAGGCCCAGATTTTAGTAACCTCCGCAATCGCCTCCTCTTCCACTACCTTGACTGTCACAATAGCCACCACCACCGCCACAGCAGTCTACTCAGCAGTGGTACTAGTATCCACTGCCAGGTAGCTATTTTCCACTTACTATTGTTGAAAAACTCAAAAAACTATATTCTTTTAAGAGGGAGGTAGTCAAGAAGATCTTCAAGAATCTCTTGAAAAAGCCTAATTTTTAGCTACTTGAGCCTAAGAAGCCAGAGGAAGTGGGCAGGAGTGATGATCCTAACTACTGCCCTACCACCACATATTTGGTCATGTCTTAGAAAATTACATTACCTTCAAGGATTGGCTTGAGCGTAGCTACAAGTCAGGAGCTATAGTTATCCCTAAGGAATACTTAGTAGAAAAACCATCTAGTTTAATTACAGTAATCTTTGGGGATACCTTCGATCCTCTCAAGATAAAAGAAGGTTGGGATATATCTTTATCCTGACCCTCTAAAAAGATCATTTCTAAAATCAAGAAACTTTTTCTATAGGTGCCTGAATCAGCTCAAACCTCCAATAACAATGAAGGTTTGCTAGTTTTGAGGGACAACTCAGGGAGGGTGGAAGCCCAGCAGTAGTAGCAGCAACAACATACACTTGGATGAGAACGATCCAAAGTGCAACAACCATCCGAGTCCAGTATTTCTTCTGTCATTATAGCTACAACCACCTCTATCAGCTCCTCCACTTTTGGCAGGAGCATTGTACCAGTGGATGAGGGCACCAAACTCTTCATCCCACTTACTTTGCTTTATTTCTACTATGTACTGCCCTTAAAGTCAAAGAAATCAATAAAAAAAAAGCTGATTCCACTTATATCTTTTCTACTTTTGATGATCCTGTCAATTTTATTCCAATCAAAAGCTCTCTAAGTCAAAGTAATAACTCACTTCTATGATCTTTTAGGAGAAGTTGTAGGTATACTCGAGGAGCAAGTAGAACTTACCACAAACCCCTCATTGCAAGAAGTCATTGAAGTCAACCTCAGAAGTGGCAAAGTTTTACCTCCTAGGGTAGCACCTCAGGATAAGGGTAAATAGGTTATTGGTTCTAGTTAGCATATAGCCCCTCTACAAGATGCTCCACCTATGGATATGCTTGAGGAGGACCAATCCAAAGTTGATTATAATGTCCTCGTATATCTTAGAAAGCTACCAGTTAAGTTAAGCATATATGATGCCCTTGTCTTATCCAAAGAAATAAAGGAATCTCTAATCAAAGCCTTGCTTGATCCAGAGACATGCTTAGCTCAGCGGACCACTACTGGAGAGGAAGTATGTTATTCATAAGATATCCTTGATGTTACATTCACAGATGAAGACCTACTTCTATGAATGATCGAGCACAATCATCTCCTCTACATTATAGTGGATGTTGGTAAATTCGGGCTTTCTAAAGCTCTAGTTTATCCGAGTGCATCAATCAACATTATGAGTTTAAGAGCTCTTGCCTACTTAAGGATTGACATCTCTAAAGTCCATACAGAGATGATGATGTTGAAAGGATTCAATTAATAAGGCGAGAGGGCTTTAAGCTCTTCTGTTGCCCTTAGAGATAGATGATTGGAAGACTGAAGCCAAGTTTCATATAATAGACTAGGATACATCTTTTGATGCTTTGCTTTGGAGACCATGGATACATGAGAAAAACATGGTTCCATTCTCTTTACATCAGCGCATCAAGTTCATCAGAGGTGGAACCGAGTATTGTGTCAAAGGACATCTCAAGCCTTTTATAGTTCATGAGATCGGGATAGATGATGATGCGGCCTACTACTTCCTTGAGAAATAAAAAGTATATTCTCATGAAATTAGTCAAAATCCCAATTTAAGATAAATTGAAAAAAAAGAGAAAAAAAGAAAGAAAAAGAAAAAGAAACAGAAATGAAAAAAGAAAAGAAAAGGGAGCATTAGGGAGGAAGTGGATCCTGAGATTAGATTTCACTCACAGTTCATTACTCTATTTGAACAAGTGGGAAAGATGACCCGACCTCCACCAGGATGAGAAAGAGGTAAGTCCATAGGGAGTCCCAGAGGTGGAAGGCCTCCATACTTGCCACCCACCAGGAGATTCATCCCAGCTTCCAAGAGTACACATGCTGTCTACATAGACTTAGAATCTAGTTTAGAGGATGAGTCTTATGTAGTTAACATATCAGCCAACTCTTCTTGATAGTAGATCTCTTTGGAGGTGACACTCGAGCCAGACAGTGATGAAGATCGAATTCCTAAGCAAAGCATGTGTATCCAAGTTATTATGTAAAACTATTAGGGAACCTTAGCTCTAACCCCAATTTTCTCACAAAATGTTGAGGGTTTAGTAGTTAAGGAGGCCCCTAAATCACTTGTAACTACAAAAATTCAAAGATTCTATCTTGGTGCATCATCCTCAAGTCACAAAGTTGATGTAGAACTTGAGGATGACTCGTATAAAGAATTAATAGAATTACCTTTTGATTGGTACCCGCCTTGTGTTCATAACTTAGCAAAGAAAGGTTAAATTCCACATACATTGTCTACGCATAGGTCAAATTACTTTGAAAGGCTATAGAACAACAAATACAAAAGCTCTCAATTAATATCGGGACTAGGCTTCAGTATAGTAGGCCCAATCGATGATAATGACTATTGTTTGGTCATCACCAATCATTTGGAATCAAATAGATTCCTTTTAAATCACATTAACTCATATGATGAGGTGTGTTTAGAAACTTTAGATGATCCAGATGATTTCTAAGTCAAGGATGCACCTTCATAATTTGAAGGAGAAATCAAGTCAACCATTAATGAACTCAAAGAAATCAACTTATGAATTGAACAAAATCCATGCCCGACTTACATCAGTTCCTTGTTGAACGAAACTAAAACCAATGACTTAGTTAGGCTACTCACTGAGTTTAAGGACCACTTTGCATGGAGATATGAAGAAATGTCTAGTTTGGCTCTAGACTCAGATGTCCATAAGCTAGCAATACAACTTGATGCTAACCCTATCAAGCAAGCTCCTAAACATATGCAATTAGACATTGAATAATAGGTCATTACTGAAGTCAAGAAACTATCGATGTTGATTTCAACCGGTAGGAGAAATACCCCACCTGGTTGGCTAGCATTGACCTAATTAAGAAGAAGAATGACCATATTCACATATGCATTGATTTTAGGGATTTTAATAAGGCATGTCCAAAAGATGAATTTCCACTACCGATACCAAAACTTATGGTGGATATTTCCTCATCTCATGTAATATTCTCTTTCATAGATAGTTCATCTAGATGTAACCAAATAAAGATGGCACCTGAAGATGAAAGAAACACTACTTTTAGAACCCCAATTAAAATTTATTGCTACAAGGTTATGTCTTTCAACATTAAAAATTTTGGTGCCACATACCAATGGGTCATGACTTGAATCTTCGATGAACTCATTCTTCACAAGCAGAATGCTACGTCAATGATCTCGTAGTCAAAAGCAAAGAAAAGGAAGACCACCTCTTTGACTTGAGAGTCATTTTTGAACAGTTGAGATAATATAACCTCAAAATGAACCCCTTTGAAATGTGCATTCCAAGTAGCTTCAAAGAAGTTTCTTAGGTTCGTTGTTCAACACTATAGAATTGAAATCGACCCAAAGAAGATTAAATCAATATTAGAAATGCCACCCCTAAAAGTCTATCTCAACTCAGATCTTCCAATGGAGGTTGGTGTATCTAAGATGCTTTATATCCAACCTATCAGGTAGATGTCAATCATTCTCAGCACTAATCAAAAAGAAAGCCAAGTTCAAGTTGGATGACGAGTGTCAGCATGCCTTCAAGAACATCAAGCAGTATTTGATGATGCTGCCACTCTTAGCCACCTCTATCCCAGGAAACTTGCTTATACTCTACAATGTTGCATTAGATGATTCCCTTAGCACTCTATTGGCCCAAGCCAACAATGAAGGGAAGGAGAATGCACTATATTATCTCAGTCATCATCTAATTCTTACTGAAGCAAACTATCCACTCATTGTGAAGCAACTCCTAACTTAAATCTTTACATCCCAAAAGCTATGGTATTATATGCTTTCTCATAAAGTAAACTTGATTTCTAGAATCAATCCACTACAATATCTCATGACATGACCGATGCTATCTGGATGGTTGCACGTTGGTTCATGATTTTATCACAGTTTGATATCGCTTTCGTACCCCTCCATGCAGTGAAAGGACAAGCACTCACAAATTTCTTATCAACACACCCACTTCCTACTGACTCTCTGCTTAGTGATGATCTCCCTGATGAACAAATCTTGAACTTAAGAGATACTAGCATTCACTGCTGGGAGATGAATTTTGATGGTGCGACTTCCTCTCAAAGAGGAGAAGAAACATAATCTACTCTTCCAGGAAAGGCAGAGGTAAGAATAGTTCTCCTAACTCTAGACTGTAATATGATGAGACTCTCATATCATTTATCTGATCATTGTACCAACAATGAAGCTAAATAAGAAGCTTTGATTACTGGTTTGGAGTTAGCCATGTTGCTAGGCGTCCAAAACATCAATATCTTTAGGGATTCCCAATTAGTGGTCAACCAAATCGTTGGGCCTTATAAAGTCCTAAAATCTAGACTCCATCATTACCATAAGTATAACATGAAGTTATTAGCCCAGATTCTAGAGGTTACAATCTACAAGATCTCTCGAGAAGAAAACACTATAGCGGATTCCTTAGCCAAGCTTGCCAAAGAGTTGGCATGTCCGGATGATGAGTCTATATCAATAGAGGCCCACAATAGGCAAGTCCTGCCTCTTATTGATACTAAACTCATTGATAGATACTCTCTTGAAAGGGTGGTCACCATTGCCAAGAAGGATGAAGAGTTGGATTGGAGGCAACCCTTCATTGATTACCAAAATAAAGGCAAACTACCTCAAGAGAAGTCCCAAGTACATCAAGTGAAATAAATGTCACTTTCTTATGCCCTCGTGGATGGTGTCTTATATCAACAGTTCTTTGATCATATGTGGTTACATTGTTTAGATAAGCATGAAGCTTGTAATATCATGACTACGGTACATTCGGGATTATGCAGAGCTCGCCAATCTGGTCCCAAGATAAAAGCCAAAATCAAGAGACTTGGATATTATTGGTTATCAATGATTATCGATTGCATGGACGTGGTTAAGCGATGCCACAAATCCCAAGTACATGGTGTGCTCCTACACCAACCACCCAACATTCTACATCCAACTTTGGCCTCTTGGCCATTCAAATGTTGGGGTACTAACATAGTGGATCTAATTGATTCTCCTTCTTCTAAAGGTCATCAATTTATCCTAGTTTCTACCGACTACTTTTTTAAGTGGGTGAAAAAAATTCCACTCAAGGAATTCAAAGCTTAACATGTGCTTTAGCAATTCAAGAACCACATCGCATATAGATTTGGGGTACCCCACCGAATTATATCCAATAATGGTATTGTATTCAAGAGCACCAAAATCAATAACTTCGCCCAGAGACACAATATAGATTGGAGATACTCTACCATGTAAAACCCACTGCCAAACAGTTTAGCAGAAGCCTTCAATAAAACTCTCATCCAAATACTCATGAAGATACTTGACAATAACAAAGGATAGTGGCAAAAGCAGTTAGTTGAAGCTTTATGGGCCTACCACACCACCTATAGAACTCCAACACAATCTACCCCTTTCTCCTTAGTGTATGGGTCTGAAGCCATCCTACCATTAGAAGTCCAACTCCCATCACTAAGGATAGCTATGGGTTGCAAGATTATAACTGACCAGAAGACCAAGTTATGGTTAGAAGAACTCAATGGTGTGGAGGAGAGACACTTACGAGTATGCCAGAATCTCAAGTTATATAAAGAAAAAATGATTCAATCTCACAACAAGTTGGTCCGCCCTAGAGCTTTTCAAGTACAAGAGCTTATTTTAGTTCTAAGGAGACTAATTGTTGCCCATCATAAAATGGGTGGTAAGTTTGAACCCACTTGGTAAGGCCCTTTTGCCATAGAGAAGGCCTACAAAGGAGGATCATAGCAAGTTATCAACCATAAAGGAGAGCATCCGATGCTTCCAATCAACGGGCTCTACCTTCAAACATATTACCCATAAAATAATGTCTAAAAATAATTTTCATCAATAAACCTCCATTTCAAATCAAAATCTCTCCAAATTGAAAACATTTTCCTTCGTGGATCTTTCATGATGTGTTTAGGATAGGTATAAGAGAACCCAAGCAGCATCCTATCTCTCATTAGCTCAACACAAACAGAAATCCTTAGCCTCAAGCTACTTTGAGTTGAAATAACGCTTCCAGTAGCCTTCACTCAGTAGCTGCTCTAGGTTGTGTTTGATTCACTACCTAGCTAATGTGTCTCCCTAGTGGTCTCTTGCTCAAGAGGATGTAAGTCCCCACGCTTTCTTCTAAGCATAACCACTACACACTGATGAGTGACCTGTTAGTACGATATGTCTTATTTCATAACCAATGAGCTACCTGATGTCAGCATTGTTTAGGAAGATGTAAGCTCCTATACTTTCTTCTTCAACTAGCCACCATACACTGACTGGGTCGAGTTTCTCTTTGAGGACTAGGCTAAGACCCCTAGCAGCTTCTTTCCTACTTACTACTTCAAGTTTGGGTTCAGTCCTTCTTTATGAATTCCCACTTAGTAGTCACCCTAGGTAGAATAGTAGCTATCTAGCTGACGACAAACTGTCCTGATGATCAATTCTGCTTATAAAGATGTAAGTTTTTAACACTTTCTTCCTAGATTAATCATTCCACATCGATGAAAATCTTAGGTTGGTTGGTGTTCGCTTTGCTGATAGCAACCCACTCGGTGGATAACACTGCTCAGGCAGATGTAAGTCCCTGCACTTTCTCCTTGAGCTAGCCATTGTATACCTATAGGTTTTCTTTTTCATGGATTAGGATAATGCCCTTAAAGGCACCTCCCCAGTGGCATTCTATTTGAATTACATCCTTTGTGGCCCTAATTAAACATGACCTAGGTTACTACTATATTGGGCAGTTCCCTTTCCTATTAACCATCCCTCCGATTGAAAGTTATGTACTATGGATGTGCAAACTCTCCCTTTGGCCAGTAAATTTGAGATAGGTCAATGCCCTTGTGGCTCCTTCTTAGAGTAGTCCCTCGCAAACTAATAGGGTTCATGCATACAGATAAATAAAATAAATAAAATCACTTATGGATTAGGAGAACGCCCCCAGAGGCATCTTTTCCCAAGCAAGAATCCCATCTTTTGGGTAGCATCATCAAAACTTCCTATAAGAATAGCCTTGACTACTCTTGAGTTGATATAAGATCCTTAGAGGCACTGACTCAGTAGTCATCCTAGGTCGGGTTTAATTTATTGTGCCATCAACAAGTCACCCCAGCAGTTGATTCCGCTTTGGAAGATGTAAGACACTGTGCTTTCTTCCTAGCATAGTCGTTGCACACTGAAAGGCAACCCTTAGGTCAAATAGTCCTACCCTTTGGATGGTAGACTACCCATTTTGGACTTGTAAATCTAAGATAGGCCCAGGCTTACATATCCCCTTCTTAGTGTTGTCCATCGTAAACTGACAGGGTCCAAATTAAATCAAATCAATCGCCTTGATGACTCTTAAGTTGAGAAAAGATCCCCAATGACACTCAATTAGTAGTTGTCCTATGTCGGGTTCAATTTGTTGAGCCATTAGTAAGTCACCCCAGTGGTTGATTTCTCTTTGGAAGATGTAAGTCCCCTTGCTTTCTTCTTAGCACAATTGTTGCACGCCGAAAGGCAACCCTTAGGTCGGATAGTCCTATCCTTCGGCCGGTAGACTACCCCTTTGGATTGGTAAATCTAAGATAGGCCCAAGCTTGCATAGCCCCTTCTTAGTGCGGTCGATCATACAATGATAGAGTCCAAATCAAATTAAATCAAATCAAACCAAATTAAATGAAATCAAAACAAATCAAATTAAACTAAAACAAATTCAAACTTACTTCCCTAGTGGAGTCAAGTCTGAATCAAAACAAATCAAATTAAATCAACAAAATCCAATCTTAGTCCTTAGCAGATTCAAGCATGTATCCTAGCGGATCTCTCTTCCATAAATTAAATCAAACAAAAACAAACTCAATCAAATCTATATCCCCAATGAATTTCTCCCAAACTAATTCAAATGAACCCAATCAAACCTCAATCCCTAGTGGATTTCTTCTTTCATGCCTTTAGCATAAATCAATCCTTAAATCTAATTCATGTGCAATTCCCAAGTGGATCTCTCTTCATGTCCTTGACATGAAATCAATCTTCAACCAAATCAAAACCCAATCCTCTTGGCTCTCTTACGCCCTTAGCAAGAAAGCTCTTCCACATCAACCGTCTGTGTGGTGCTGACGGGATTAGAGATTAATTAGGCTTAAAATTGTAATTAATTGGCTAAAACTTCATAAACTCATAACTAATTATAGAAAAATTCAAAAAATACAAATAAATATATTTTAAAAAGGTTAAATATAGTAGAATTTAATAAAAAATTATTCCATCTAATTTTAAATAGTGATTAAGATTTAATTAGGGTATGAATGTTTCTTTAATTAGCTTAATTAAGCCTTAATTACTTGGGAAATTAATCCCAAACTTGGCATGTTGATTTAATGGGATGACTTCGGCCTCCCATGATTTTATTGGGATTTATTGGCTATGTAATTAGGAAATTTTGAAATTCAAACCCTAATTACTCTCTTAATTAATTTAATAATTAATTAAAGTTCTAAATAATAAAATTCAATTAATTAAAGTTCATCAATCATTAATTAATAGTGAGATGATGAGGGTGAGTGATTAGGACCTCTTTCCTAATTACTCTTTTCAATTCATCTCATTAAAGAGAGTTAATTAATACATGGTTTAATTAAGAAATTAATTAATTAATTAATTAATTAATTGCTAAATCAAATCAAAATAAATTGCTATTCCCTCCAGATAATCAACATTTAAATTATAGGTTCCTCTTTATGTATTCAATAACATAATGACCCTTAAGGAAATTATGATTAGACCATAAGTTTGGGAAAATCATAAGATTACTTAATTAGATTCTTTAACTTAATTAATCTCTAATCATGAGTCAATTGCATTAGGTCCCTTAGGAGCATTACACCTTTATTTTCCCTCATGTTCATATCATTTGTGGATCATTAAATGATTAATTAAAATAAAGAAGCATAAGAAAGGATAATTAAATAGATTGCTTAATGGTTCAATTTGATTAAATTATAAAAATTGCTTAATTAACTTTCTTTAAATAAATTAAGATCACTAACATGGGAATGAGATAAAAATAACAAATGATCTCTCCTCTTTAAGTTCAATCAAAAATCAAAAAAATAAAATTAATAGGAAGCTTTGGTTTCTTTAAGTAATTTTGTTTAATGTGATTGTCCTTAGGAATTAGTGTGATTGAATGAATCATGTAGAAATGTTTGGCTACTCCTTTCCAATCACTTTCAATGTTGTATGTCATGTGACTTCATGCATTCATATTTTCAAAAATCAAATGAAATTACTTATATAAAATTGCATGTGTTAGCTTAATCTTATTATATGTGTGGCTATTATCACTAATAAATCAAAATTTATTTTCCAAATGTTATAAATTAATAATAATATTTGGTGTGGTAGTATTTATGAATACATATAAGATTTGCATGTGTTTATATTTTAAGCATGTGAAGGTAATATTTTCTTTCTTAAGATTTCTATATAGATTTATATATGTTTGAATGACAATAAGAATATAGTATGGACATCCTGAGAATACAAGGCTTTAAGTAGCCCCATGGAGGTCATTTGATTACCTCACTTCCCTAATTTCACAATGGCACATACTTGTTTGATTTCATTCCTATGTATCTTTGTATTAGAATTTAGATAAAGCTTTATACCATGCATGTATAAATAATTCAATCAAATAAAATACAATCTCCTACATGATTTTCATTCTTCCAATCATGTATACATTCATATGTATTTAAGATAGCAAGTATATAGTCTGGATATCCTGGCAATACGAGACTTTAATTAACCCCAAGGATGTCATTTTATCTTCTTACTTTCCTGATTTAAATAATGGCACATATTTTCTTACATCTTTTATACATGTGTATGTGTGTTTGATTAAAGAATGAGAATCTTATTTTTCTACTAAAAATACATGCATCCATTATCATTTAAGCATATCAAATGTGTTGAATGTAAAGGTACTATTTTCTTATCTATGTTCATATATGGATTTTTCATATGCTTGGATGATGATAAGTATATAGTTTAGACATCCTAGGAATATGAGCTTTAAGTACCCCCAATGAGGTCATTTTATTATCTCACTTCACTAGTTAACAAAGACACATACTTATTTAATTTCAATCCTATGTTTATATATATTAGAATTTGGATAGCGCTTTAATTTACATGTATAAACAATCCAATCAAGTAAAAATATAATTTCCAAATGTATGCATCCATGAGCATTCAAGTGTACCAAAATATATTGTATTTATGGGTATACTAGGTGTTAAATCATATGCATTTTATGGGTGACGGAAAAGATTGTTCCAACATATTTTATGTGATGGTAATTCAACCACATTAATCTTAAGATGCCTTTCATGTTGAATAGAATTCTTTAAGGTTAACCTAAACTTAGGACTAATAAAATATCTAATAAATCATTCACTAAAAGAAACTAAATCATAATAATATGTTTTAGAAATAACTTAAGGTAGGAATAAAGGAGGTTAAGCCTCTTTCTTCTCGTTAAAACACTTAGATGTTAAGTGTAAACCAAAGAGAACAAAATAAAATATAAATTAAAATTTACAACTCATTTAAACAACTTGAAGTGAAACTAACCATCATACTAACTTGAACAATTTCAAACTTAGAAAATTATAATTCAAATGCCTAGCTTAGACACACCAAATACACCTAAGCACACACATTAGGATGCTAAGTCACCACTTCTAGCCTTAGGTTAGGATGGTATATGTAATGATGATGTGTTTTGTTTAATGATGCAATCTTTTAGACTGGATGTTAGGAATGTGGATCGTAGACTGGATGTTAGTTCGTTGATAGCCTAATCTTATTTTTATATAAGGGATTGTGCTTAAAGGGTTGCTCAAAAATAAATATAAATGTTCTCTTTGCAGGTTGCTTATGCCCCTAAGCATAATCCATATTAGGACAGGTGGGCTTGGTTACCCATGTGTAGGGTGCTAAGTCTAAATTTTGAAATATAACTGCTTGAGTTCGTATGTATGTTTAGCTAATATTTATTTTGCAAGTATAGTTAGATTTAATTTTCCCATAAAAATGTAATTTTATTATAGGAATTAGGATTAGTTCTATGGGGATTAGGATGAGCAGTGGCTAGAAGGCTTACTCCTGGGGTGCCCTGTGATGCCTTGAAGCAAATCAAATCAAATGGAGAAAGAAGAAATAAAGAATGAAAACCCCATAACATGTATTCAATGATGAAATTCTAATATTATTTTGTAATTCCAGGTTGTATAAGGGTGGAGCTCAGCAACCCATCTTTTCTCTTTTCTAGGGTGTACGAGGGTACCCGGCTGCATCGAGCTTTTATTCTTTCATGGTAGTTTATATAAAAATGAATGTTGTTATGTTTAATTTGTGCAATAGAATAGCATGATTTTTGTAGTTTCTTCATAATTGATGTTTGAATGTGTGACCTAGATACGATAGAATCTTAAGATAAAATTAATTTTTTTACCCCAATTAACAACTCATAACCAAATTTTAAAATAACTTTTAACCTCAATTTAAAGCCTAGGTTGTAATTAAAATAATTAAAATATTAAGCAACACCTTAGCTATATGTTGTATGTCTAACATCTTGTATATCATATTGAATCACTCTTGCCAAAATGAGGGCCTCCATTTCAGCACTTTAGGGACCACTTGATCTATGAGAGCAACCCGTTATTATGGAGCTTCACCCTCTTTCTCTTTTGATTTGGCCAACAACTAAATTTCATCATGCATTTCAGTATAAAATATCCCAATGCTTTGTCCAAATTAATGTGTCAAAATAATATAAAATTTGAAAAGATTTTGCATCTTTAAACTAAGGCATATGCTCATACCAAATATAATATAGTCTCTTAGGGAGTGAGTTTAGGACTCTAGTTTCTTTCTAATTGAATAATAGCTTAAACCATCTTACAATTACATAAGACTAGACTACATGGTTTTGAATCAAATGAGGTGTTAGCTGGCAGCCACTCCAGGTGATTGTAAGTCCATAAGAGTCAGACGGTTTACTCTCTCTTATGGAGCTAAACCCTTATGTACCCTTTCTGCTTATATTTAGGTTGTGATTTAACTTGTGTTAAAGCTCCCTAGATTTAGGATCCAAGGTTGCTTATTTCTTTTAGACTATGATCATAAATTCTCACCTCTTAGGCTTTTCCACATTCTTGTGTTAATGGATTATAAGCCCTATTAATCTAATAAAATTTCAACTCAAATAAAGTAAATCTCCTCACTTTCAAAAATATAAAGCCTCACCATATGACAGCTTGGAATGCTCACTAGGCTTCCTAGTATCATGATAATTTCCTACTTATTTTTCTTTGGATTCCAAAATAAGTCTTCTAATTGAACAATCCCACTTAATTTTCTAAAATATCCAATTTATTGATAGTCTTAACTTTAAAATCTTTAGAGATAATAATTGACTACTTTAATTGAATGTTTTCTTAGGAAATCTAATTTCCTAGGATGTCCTCCATAGGGAACTAAAGAACTAAGTTTAAAATAAACTCTGCTTTACTTTTCCATGTAAAGTAAGGGAATAATCTTTGGTACCTACAAAGACCCATCATGCCTTAGGAGTCCTTATTCGGTGATTAGGTCCAGTGTAAAGTGATGTTCCTATCTTTTGAGATAGTACATCAAACCTTAATGCCGCACCCGATTGCTTCAATAAGTACCCTCTAAGATTTGTGTGGTGTCCACCAGACACATCCGAAAATAAACACCATGGTAGTGTAGTAGTGTGTTCTTCTTAAGTAAAAAGTGAATAAAGAGATTAAAAGCAAGCATTTTCATGAGGAAATAATAGAGTATTGTGAATAGTGGATTTAGAAGACTTACGCGGCGTGCTCTTTCCTTCTTTCTCTAGTTATCTTATGTCTTGCATTATTATGTTTAATGAAATTTTCCTCTTCTCCATTATGAAGCACTAATCTATAAAGTACTCTTAATTTATGTGAACATTTTGGATGTTTGTATTGTAATAGACTAAATTTTATAGATTATTATAAGTGAATTATGTGTTTTTCATGAAAATGGATTCTTTACTTTTCTTCATGCTTCTTTACTACAGTCTAGCCAATTGTAAAGTTAAAATCAAGTGTAATCTCAAGATATCAACAGTTTACTAGAAGAATAATTAGAAAAAAAAAAGTAAAGGAATGTATTGAATAAGCATTAATGTGCTAGATAGTCAAGAAGTGCTAAATGGCTATTAAACATATGATTATTTTTGGATTCACATTCATTTAAAGGGAAATATGGGTAATGCAACCAATCAAAATTTACTTGGCACTAGAAAAAAAATTAAGTAAAGAGATTCATTTGGTTATACTTACATAGACACAGATGGTATAGTATTTTTACTTCAAGTTAATACTATAAGATTAAAATTAATTCCACTATTTAGTTTAATATAATACATAATCTAAAAACTCTAAAACTTTAGAGTAGTTCTTTTAAAGTAAAGGAAAACACTTATAGTTTTTTTATAAAAAAAATATAAAAATTAGTTTTTTCAATATCTTATAAAATAATAGGTAATCATTTTCATTAAGCAGTAGACATTTTGTTGGATAGAAATTAAATTTTAAGAGATTAATATTTAACTTAGTATAAATTAATAGATAATTTTATCCTAATCCCCGTGGGATTGATACTCTACTCATTCTATATTACTTATTTGACACGTTCACTTGTGTATAGGGTAAAAAGATACCAATCAAAATTATTTGTGTATAGGGTAAAAAGATACCAATCAAAATTTTGTCACAATTATTAGGGACTGAAAGTAAAACGGTAATTCATATTAAGTTTATATTAGCCTTGTTAAACTAGTTTTAATTCCACATCTCTATTATGTGTATGTGTGTTATGTATTAAGTGTGAAATATCTTTGTACTTATTTAGTGTACTATTATTTTAATTTCTAAACTTTGCATGTGTAGAGACAAAATTGTAGAATTATTGTCATTTAATTTAGAAATCAAAAGACTTTGCCAAAAAAAATAGAAATAGAAAAGAAAAGAGATTAGTTATCTAGGTGTAGAAATGCTTACTTATTTAGCCAATAGATTCAATAATCCATTTTACATTACATATAATCTAAGTTGCAAGGATTATCCTAACTTCTCATGGGAAAATAATAATTCAAACTTTGATCAAATTGAGAAAATGAAAATTTGGAATAATATGTATTTTAATAATGATCAAAATTATATACTTATAATTTCATTAAGGAGTCCTCCTCAAAATCAACTTAAAGAAAAGAAACTTTTACTTGAATATTTATTGTTGCAAATGAGAATCAATTACTACGTAAAACCACTTCTATTAAAAATTTAGAAATCCAACTAGAATAATTGACTAACAATCTTGCAAATGTACCAAAACAAAATCTATTTTATGACACATAAATTAATCCTAAGGAAATGGATAAAGAGCAAGGTAAAGTGATAAAATTTAGAATTAAAAAAGACCCAGGGGAGCTAAAGATTAATGAGGATAAACTTGAAGTTAAAATTCAAGTCTTAGAAGATATTATTTAGAAAAATATTAACTAAATAAAATAAAATTAGTGAGGAAAAAGATGCTAAGAGAGAGGCCTTTAGAAAAATGAGAGAAAGACCACCTCCCCCTTTACCTCAATGAGTTCAATAATATTTAGACAATCAATTCCCCAAGATCTTAGATGTCTTTAGAAAACTTTCCATTAATATTTTTATTATTGAAGTCTTAGAGCAAAATCTTTCTTATATAAATTTTATGAAAGATATTTTATACAAAAAATAAATTTGGAGAAAATGAAACTGCTGTATTAACTGAAAAATATAGTGCCATAATTCAAAAACTATTATCTGAAAAATTAAAAGATCCTAATAGTTTTACTATACTATATAATATAAATTCTTTGGGAAAGCATTGTGTGAACTTGAAGCTAGTATGAAATTAATGCAATTATCTATTTTTAAGAAATTAGTATTAGAAGAAGTCCAACCTACTAGTATTACCCTTCAGTTAGCTAAAAGATCTTCTAATTATCCTAAGGGGATAATAGAGGAAGTGATAGTTAAAATGGATAAATTCATATTCCTTGTGGACTATATTGTGTTAGACATAGACAAAGATAAAAAGAATCCTACTAATTTAGGAAGACCCTTTTTAGTAATAGAGAGGATTGTGATAGATGTGGAAAAAGAGGAATCAATAAAGAGAATTCAAGGTCAAGAAACACTTCAAATATTTTCAATTCTATGAAATTATCTAATGATGAAAATAATAAATTTAGGCTTAAAGAAGAAAGTGTAATTGAGTATTTGGAGATATCATTGATTAAAATTTATTAGAACAAACCTTAATTAAGGATGAATAAGAGAATGATTTCTTAAATCTACCCTTAAGGAGTTTAAAGAAAAATGTGAGTTCTTAAAACTATTTATTAGTACTCTTAAGTCATCTATCTTAAAGGCACTTGATTTGAAGTTAAAATTATTACCTAGTAATTTAAAGTATGCCTACTTAAGTAAATATTATCTTTAATAACAATAATTTTTAAGAATTTTAATGATGTTAATAAAAAATTGGATGAAAATCTTGAGGATTATTAAAATTATTGTGGATTGGACACTTACTAACATATATTACCTATTAGACTGGTTCATCAAAAATTTGAACAACTTTATACAGTTGGGCTAAATAATATAAACTAAGCACTACTTGGGAGGCAATCCAATGTTTGTTTGATTTAGTATGTAGTGGTGTGATTTATAGTTGTGAGTTATTATTGCAAATAATGTGAAAGTGTAATATTATTGAAAAGTTATTTTGTTTTGTTGAAAGTACCGAAAATACTAAATATTTGTTAAAAAGAAGCTAAAAAAGAGAAGAAAGAGTTTGAAGAAAAAGATTGATGAATGAGAAATTCATGTTCATTGTTTTATGTGTGTTTCACTATTTTTATAATAGTTGTATATGAGTTTAGGAGAGTGGGAGAGATAGTTTTCTTGTTCTTGAAGTCTATGAATATATAAAGTTAAAGTGTTTCATAATGCAAAACTAGTGCAATGTTGTATTTAAGTTATCATATTTATTTTATTTTAATAGTAAAAGTTTATAAGTATTAGTTGTCTTTGATAATTGTGTGTTATTTCCTCAAACTTGAAATTTTGTTAAAAAAATTTAAAATTTGGAACAAAAATCAATTAAATAATACTTTAATTGGAAAAGTAGAACTTACATTAAATTTATTAAAATAAATAAATTATAACTTAAACTATTAATAACTAATGTTTCTTATAAAAATCAGTAATTTCAAATGAGTTAAAAATTTTCTTACACACACCACACATAGGAGATTCTTATAGAATTATGGTAATTGGATCAAAATAAAAATAAGTCGATCTTATTTGAATAATTTAATTCTAATTAGTAATAATTTGAGATTAGCCCATTTAATGAAAAATAATAATTCATTTGAATTGTGTTAGATATATAAGAAGAATAAAAAAAGTATGAACATCCAAAACAAGTATGGGTTATAAAGCCAATAAGGTGAACTTTTCAATTAAAAAAAAAAGAAAAAAAAAGGAATGAGAAGAAAACACTTGAGACTGAGTATCATATAATAATAATACTTAAAAATTCTACCAATAATCTAACCAAGTCAATGAAGTTATTAAGTAACTAAATGTGCTTAGTTCAATTAAAAATCATGTTATGATTATTTAATTATTAAGTGATGATTATTTATAAAAGTCAATTAACTAAATTTAAATAGAATTAACTAAAATGGCTTAACTCAAATGAAATATTAGTTTGAGTAAGAATTTAAGCTATTATAGTTAAGTAATTTTTTATAATTAATATATTGCAAATAGTAGATAGTCATTTTAATTAAGCACTTCATATTTTGTTGAATAAAAATCAAGTTTTAAGAGATTAATACTTAACTTAATAATAATTAATATCAAAATTTTCATTTATTCTCATGGGAATAATACTCTACTCATTCTATATTACTTGATTTGACACACGCAATTCCATATAGGGTAAAAAGATATCAATGATCTTCATACAAGTCATCATAACAACCATTGAATTTTCCATATTTTCTTAAACAAATTATTGTCTATCATTATTATACTTTTATTGCTTTTAATTTCTACTAATCAATTTCAGTATGACATTCTTACAAAAAAAATTTATCAATTTTGGTTCTTAAGAGTATTACTATTAAGCCCAAATATTTGAAGGAGCAAATATGTTGAGTACTTACAAAAGCATTGTTAGGTATCTTTTTTCTATATATAATTCTATTGTGGTGACACGCCATATATTTTTGGGGCACACATTTTTTTATTGTTGCATGTTTGAACATTTGGATTTTGGAAAACTACTATTTTGAGGTGAGGTAGTATTTATTTGATTATTTTTATAATTCAAAATTATTGTATTTATTAATTACAACATATTAATTTATTATTATACATTGTAGTGTTTATCTGTAGTGTTTATTTTTGGATTGGGGGGGGGGGAGACACCACACAGATCGTAGGGGGTACTTATTGAAGTGATCAAGTATGATATTGAGGTATGATGTACTATCATGAAATATAGAGGTATCACCCTTCAATGGACCTAATCACCTAATAAGTATTTCTAAGGCATGATGGGTCTTCAAATGTACCAGAGATTTTTCCTCTGCTTTATATGAATGAATAAAGTAGGGTTTATACTAAACTGAGTTCTTAAGTTTCCTATGGAGGCAAGCCTCCATAGTTAATTACATCTTAGAGAATGAAATTTCCTAAGAATACTCTTGACTAAAGTAGTCAGTCATCATCTCCAAAGATTTCAAGGTCAGACTATCAAAGGATTGGTTATGTTTAGAAAATTAATTGGGAAAATTTAACGAGAAGACTTATTTTTAGAAGCCAAAGGGAGGAAGTAGGAAATGCTCATCATACTAGGAAGTCTAGTGAGCATTCAAATCTATCATATAATTGGGCTATATATATATTTGAAGGTGAAGAGATTTATTTGAGTTGAAATTTTATTAGATTGCTTAAACTTATAATCCACCAACACAAGGTTACAGAAATGCCTACGAGGTAAGGATTTATGCTTGTAGCCCGAAATAAATAGCTACCTTGGATATTAAATCTAGGGAGCATTAGTACGAGCTAAAGCATGACCTAAATCTAAATGATAGGTGGACATAGGGGTTTACCTCCACAAGAGAGAATAAATTATCTGAGTTCTGGACTTATAACCGTCTAAAGTGGTTGCCAGCTAACTCCTCCTATGATTTTAAAACCATGCAATCTGGTCTTATGAATTGTAAGATAGCTAAGGTAGTTATTTAATTTGAAAGAGACTAAATTCCTAAAACCACTCCCTAAGAGACTATAGCATGAGTGGTAAGAGCATATTACTTAATCTACAAATTCAAAAAAAATTTAAATTTTATTTCATTTTTGACACATCATTTAAACAAAGGCTTTGGGATTTTTATATACCTAAATGCATGATAAAAATTGACTCTTAGACAAATCAAAGGAGAGAGGGTGAAGCTCCTTCATCAGGGATTGTTCTCATAGGTCAAGTGGTCCTTTTTTTGTAAAGACGAAGGCCCTCATTTTACAAAAGTGACTCAAGATGATATGCATGGTGTGAAATATACAACTTTTAGCTAAGGGGTTACTAAATATTTTAATTATCTTTATTATATCCTAGCTTTATGATGAGGCTATGAGTTATTTAAAATATAGTTATGAGTGATTAATTGTATAGAAACTTTATTTTATCCTAAGAGCCTACCGCATCCAAGCCACACATTAAAGCATCAAACATAAAGAAACTATGAAAAGCATACAATCCTAATGCACAATTTAAACATAACAGCAATCAATTTTATAAGTACCACAAAAGAATAAGAGATCGGTGCGGTCGGGTTCTGCCGTACAACTCGAAAAAGAAAAGATGGGTAGCAGAGCCCTACCCTTATACAACCTAAAATATAAAAGAATAATTATAATTAGAATGAATACATGCTATGGGTGATCTTCATTCTTCATGTATCCTTATCTTCACTTCTTATCTCTCTTGATTTGGTTTACTCCTTCTTTGATTTGGATGTGCTTGCTTCAAAGGCATCATAGGGTGCCCCAAGATAAAGCCTTTTGGCCACTGCTCATCCTAATCCCCTATCGCACTAATCCTAATTTATATTACAAGATTACATTTATATATGGAAAAATAAATCTAACTACACCTGCAAAATAGAGGTTAGCTAAACATACATACAATCCCAAGTGGATATATATATATATATATATATATATTGGACTTAGCACCCTGCACATGAGTAACCAAGCCCACCTATCCTAACTTCGATTATGCTTAGGGGTTTAGGAAACCTGCAAAAAGAGCATTTATATTTATTTTAAATATCCCCTTAAGCATAATCCCCTAGAGAAAACATTATTAGGCTAAGAGAGTTCTATCATCCAATCTACGGAGCTTACACCTTAACATCCAGTCTAAAATAATACATCATAAAATAAAATATACAATACATCATACACCGCTTTAACATAGGACTAGAAGTATGGCTTAGTTCTATAGTGCGTGCTAAGGCTTTGTGTGGTATGTCTTAACTAAGCATTAGAGTTGTATTTTATAAGTTTGGAAATATTTAACTTCATATGAAGGTTGCTTTCATTTCAATTTGTTTAATTGATTTGTAAATTTTAATTTGTATCTTATTTTGTTCCACTTTATTAACACTTAGCATCTAAGTGTTATAAAGAGAAGGAAGAGGATTACCCTCTTCCATCCCAACCTTAAGCTACCTTCTAAAGCATATTAATTTGATTTAGTTCTCTTTGATGAATGGCTTATTAAATGATTTTTAATTAATCCTAAGTTTAGGTTAACTTTAAGTGATCTTATTCAATATGAAAGGACTCTTAAAATTAATCTAATTGAATTACTATCACATGAAGTATACTAGGTCATTTCTTTCCATCACATATAACATGCATATGATTTAATACTTAACATATTTATACATGCAATATATTTTAGCACACTTAAATGATGATGAATGTGTATGTTTGGGATTTATATTTTTATTTTGACTGAATTATGTGAACATATAAATTAAAGCTCTATCCAAATTCTAATACCAAAATACATAAGGATGGAATCACATAAGTAAGTGTCATTATTAACCAGGGAAGTGAGGTAATCAAATGATCTCCTTGGGGTTAACAAAAACCTCATATTCCTAAGATGTCTAGACTATATACTTATTAATATTCCAAAACTATGTAAATCTATACATGAATAAGGAAAAGAGAGCACTAATTTATACAAAACATATGTGAATGACTTAGGTGAATATGAATGCACGCATTTTTAGTGGAGAATAAGGATCCTAATTACTTAACTAAATATACACATGCATGTATAAAAGATATAAGCAAGTGTGTGTCGTTGTTAAACAAGAGAAGTAAGGCAATCAAATGACCTCCTTTGGTCTAGTTAAAGCCTTGTATTCCCAGGATGTCCATACAATAAACTTGCTTTCTTAGATACATATAGATGTATAAATAACTACAGGAAAGAGAATCATGCAAAGTTGTTTTTTTTTTTATTTGATTGAATTATTTAAGCAGATGAATTAAAGCTTTATCTAAATTATAATACCAAAATACATAGGAATGAAACTAACTAAGTACGTGTTATTGTTAAACTAGGAAAGTGAGGTAATCAATTAACCTCCTTGGGGCTACTTAAAGCCTCATATTCCTGAGGTGCCATACTATATACTCATTGTTGTTCAAACTTATGTAAATCTACATATGAATCATAAGAAGTAGAGCTTTATTTAATATGCTTAAGTTGTAAACACATGAAAATCCTATATATATTCATAACTATCAACACTCTAAGTATTATAATTGATTTATAAACTTGAAAAATAGTTTTAAATTTATTAGTGAGAATAGCCACACATATATTTAAGTTAATCCAACACATGCAAGATTGCATAAAGGAAATTCATTTGATTTATTTGAATTTGAAAGCATAAGTATATGAATTCAAATGACATACGACAGTTAATGTGCTTGGATAGAAATTACTAAACATAACCACATGATTTCATTCAATTATATTAATCCCTAAGGACAATCACATTAAATAAAACTATTTAAGAAAAACTAAACTTCATTATTGATTTATAATTTAAGATTTTTATTAAGTTTAAAGAGGAGAAAAATTACTTCATATTTTATTCCCATTCCCATGTTGGTACACTTAATTTGGTTTAATAAAAGGTAATTAAGTGAATTCTATGAATTAATTAAGTTGGATCCTTAATTAAATCAATTAATTACCCTTACCTATGCTTCTTTAGTTTGATCAACCACTTAATTATGAGCCACAAAAGACATGAACATGTGAGGAAATAAAATTGCAATGCTTATACAAGGACCTAATGCAAATGGCTAATAACTAAGTGTTAATTAAATTAAAGAGCCTAATTAAGTACTTTTATGATTTTCTCACACTTATGGCTAATCAAAATTTTCTTAACAGTCTTTATATTATTAAACACATAAAGAGGAACCCCTAATTCTACTATTAATTACTTGATGTGATTATGATTTTAATTTGAATAATTAAGCTACCTAATTAACTAATTTAACTCTTAATTAATCTTATTTAAATTAATTTTCATTTAAAGAGAAATGGACTTAGGAAAAGAGGTTAGGAAGGAGGTCTTAACCCCATTCCCCTTGCCTATTCACTATTCAACAGTGATTAGTGCACTTAATTAATTAATTTTTACTATTTGAAAGATTAATTAATTAATTAGATTAATTAAGAGAGTAATTAGGGCTTAAATGGTCAGTTCCCCTAGTTAACCAAGTAATAAATTCCAAAAAATATTATGGGAGGTAGAGGTCATCCCATTAAACTAACACACAAAGTTTAGGATTAATTACTCAAGTAATTAAAGAGAAATTAAGCTAATTATATTTTCAATTAAATCTTAATTAAGCCTTTATTACTATTCATAATTAATTGGAATTAATTTTAAATGAATCTTCTCTGAAATATGTTCAAAATAAGCATTTATTTATATTTTCTATTTTTTTATAATTTGTTACAATTTTTTAAATATTCAGCCATTAAAATCAACTAATTAAGCCTAATTAAGCCTAATCCTGTTGGCGCCACATAGGCCACTAACATGGCATGCTTTCCACATGGTTTCACAAGATTAGCTACTTAAACCCGTCCGACTCAATGCCTACATGGCTGGCAGCAGACACGATTTCATCCCTGCTGTCTGATCTAAGATCGGATGGTAGAGATTAAACCAATGATTCATTAGAATAAAATCATATTAAATCTAATAGATTAATCACAGCCATCCATTTCGATCATGCGAAATGGATGGTGCGTGATCTATAATCCCCCGTGCGATAAAAGGCAGATGCCACCCACATTCCCTTGCTCGATCTGAGCACAGCTGAGCTCGACCAAGAAATCGATCCCGCACCTTCACAAGGAAGCTCTGAAGGGATCCAACAATCAAAATCACATGACATACAACTTCCCTTCGAAAAGGCCTATAAAATTTTCACCAAAGCTTAGTTTTATGGAAATTATCTCACCGGAGCTCAAGACAGGTGGTGCAGTGCTTGAGGTTGCTTCGCCTAGATGAGGTGAAGCCCTGATGAGTAGCACTCACCTTGATTCCTCGTTGTTTTCTCAATAGACTATAAACCATCACTTGGCATGCCGACGTTAATTTAAATCATACCTTCGATGGTCGTGGAGCTCCGAAAATGATTTGTTCCTGGTCGACAGAGTGTGGGGAGTGTTTGGGTGAAATTAATTTGAGTTTGGTTGAGTATCGGTGGAATTGGGTTGAGTGGAGGAGTTCCTTATTTCAGCTTGGTGATTTTCGATAATGGGGAGGCTCGGTAGGCTTGGAGAGGGCTCTAGAGATTTCATTTTGGTCTCTAGAAGCTCTCTGAGGGTTCAAGTGATGGAATTGGCTCAAAATGAGGGGGGTTAATCCCCCTCCCTTGAATGGCTAAATTTTTCCTAGTTTTTTTCGGCCGCCGTCCAGTGTCCAGTGGTCGTGAGGTGGTCTTTTGTTGGTGGGATGCTTGGCTGGTGGTTCAATGCAGTTGCCCTCCTCTTTGGATCCATTGAGTTTGGCTAGGTGTGGAGATGTGACACCTCCCCTTAGTCTATGGCTGACCTAGCCCACTAGGGCTAGGTTAGCTACTTAGGTTAGGTTCTATTTTGGGTGTTTGATGGCTGCCAAGGGGAAAAGGGGAGAGTTTTCTTACCAATTTAGGTATAATCCCATGTGGGGGAGCTTTAGCCATTAGATAATAGACTCATTTTAGGTTGAGTTAATTTTGGGCTAACCCAAGATAATTTCATAATGGGTTAGATCAAATCCCATTGGGTTTGGGCTTGATTCAAGTGGGTTTGGCTCAATTTGACCCATGTAAGTCGAATTGGGCTAGGTTGGGTTAGGTTGACCAATTGATCAAATTGGGTCAAACCAAGGATTGAGTCATGTTTAAATGAATATTTAGGATATTTTGATTTAATTGGTTTGAGTCAATTTGGCTTGAATTTGATTTTCACTCATTTGATTTCATATGGGTCAAATGGGTCAAGTTGACCAATTTGATCAAATTAGCTTAATTGGCTTGGGTTATGGGTTGATTCTTATTCAATTTGATAATTAAAAATTATTGTAGGCTTTGGTTTGAATTAATTTGAATTTTGGTTTGAATTTAGGCAATTTGATCCTTTAGGTCAAGTTGGGCTAAATGGGTCAATTGGGTTCAATTGGTCATATTGGGTTCAATGATGGCTTTGGTCAAGTTCAACGATCAATTTGGAATGAACTTGAGCCATTAGTTACAATCAATTTGGGTTATATTTTGACTTAACCTAATTTGGTCTTTTAGGTCAAATTGGGTCAACTTGGGTTAGGTTTGGCTCAATTCATGGTCAAGTCATGTTCAATCATTGATCATAGGTTTGTGTGAATCAATATTTTCAATTAATTTGGCTTGGGTTGAGATTTGGCTAGTTTGGTTCATGTAGGTTAAGTAGGTTGACATGGTCAAATGACCAAGTTGACTTGATTTGACCCAATTGATGATAATTGATCAACTTAGGGTGATCAACAATCATGATAGGAGTTTTTGGTAGGCTTGGTTCAATCCAATTTAGGTAGGATTGGAATTTGGTTCAAATAGGTCAAATTGGTCACTTTGGGTTAAGTGGGCCAATTAGATTTTTAATTGAATTGATTTTGGGTTGAATTGAGTTTAGTTGGATTTATATGTGGATTTAAGATTGATTTACACCTTTGATTGCAATTGATTTGGGTTCAAATGAGTTTTGTTCATTTAAATATTTCAAGTCAAATGGGTTAGGTTAGGTTTGATGTGATTGAATTGATGATTTTCATTTATACTTGGGATGATGATTGGGGAAGTAATTGATTCATGAGAAAATCAATTAGATTTGGTTTATTTTGAGTGGAATTTTGGCTAAGTCCATGGGATTAAATCATATGGCTTAGGATGGATTTGGATTTGGTTTTGGATTTTGATTTAGGACATGTGAATGTAAGTTTCATTTATATTTGGGAAGATGATTGAAGAAATAATTTATTCATGAGAAAATCAATTGAAATCGATTTGAATTGAAAGGATTTTAGCTAAGTCCATAGGATCAAATCATATGGCTTAAGAAGGATTTGAATTTGGTTTGGATTTTGGTTTAGGACATTTGAATGTAGGCTTCATTTATAATTGGGAAGATAATTGAAGAAATAATTGATTCATGAGAAAATCAATTAAAATTAATTTGAATTAAAGGGGATTTTGGCTAAGTCCATAGGATCAAATCATATGGCTTAAGAAGGATTTGGATTTGGTTTTGGATTGGTTGATTTGAATTTGATTGTATGTTTGGTATGGGTTGATTGGAGAATTGAATTGACTTTGAGAAAAAAAATCAACTGAGTTTGATTTGGCTTGAATTTGTCTTGGCTAAGTCCATAGGTTTGTTCTATGGGCTTAGGATAAGTTTTAATTTGATTTGAATTGATTATAGGTTTCAATCATTTGGATTGGAATTTGAATTTATGCTTGGTATGTGGATTAATTGAATTTGAGGTTTGGTTTAGGCCAAAGAGGTAGGCACATATTGGGTTTAGGCTATAGGGTAGGTAAATCTCCCTAAGTCCTAAGGCATAGCCTAATCCTATGATTAACCCTTCTAAGTCTCTATGCTTAGGTTAAGTATTCATCTAATTACTAGAAGTTTCTTATGCCTAAGAAAGTCTTAGTATCTAGAATACTCCTAAATCTAAGAAGAGGAGATTGAATCCTCACTCCAAAAATGAGGTCAACATATACCAATGATGAAAATTGATTGAGATGTTCTAAATTCTAATATGAGGGAAGCATGAATTATTTTATGTTGGTGAATAATTTTTTTGGGATGATTTGATCCATGACATAAATTTAAGACAAAAATATTTGTTGACAGTGTGTTGGTTGTTGACACTATTTTGTGCTTACTAATTATTGTTACCACCGTGGATTGTGTAGTTTGTGTTGGATTTTTAATATGTTATAATGTTAGAAATATGTGATCGTGGCCATTGTCTAGCGGGTGTTAGCTAATTTTCTAGCATATCACGTTTGTTTTGCCTTTGGATACTATTTGGCCAAGGTGTGAATTGGTGATATTATTGTTTCTATGTTTTTGGCTTATGTTTTCTACCCACTAGCTATAATTGGCCTATTTGCTAATTCCTAAGTTTTTGGCTTAAGTTACTTGGTTTGGTCATTTGCTCACTATTATTACCTTATGCAATTAATTATTGGGTGGCTAATTGGCTATTGATTGTTACCATGTTTAATTAGCTGTCCTCTATTAGATTAAAATTTGTATTATTATGAGTATTAATTTATTCAATTTTTAAATAATCTCATCCCATATTTTCACCAATCATCTTAATTTGTTGAGAGTAATAGCTATGTCATAACTTGTATATTCTTACCACTTATCTGAATTCTTTAATAATACATTTATATCATGATTCACTCATTTTATAAGTGTATCTTATATGCTATTTTTTGTATTTAATATGATGCAAGAATGGAGGGTTAAGATAAGCAGTCGATAGCCAACATAAAACTTATCGAAATAATCATGACATGAATCCTTTAAAACATTGTGTTAATGTTTGGGCATCCCCTAGAAGTGACACGTTGTATGGCCTGAATATAGTTAAAAGTTTGCAAGGGTCGTTGCATCTGCGCTCGGGTGCAGTGCTAAATAAGCAAGGGC
Organism: Cymbidium sinense; assembly: GCA_021442155.1. Taxonomy (NCBI): domain Eukaryota; kingdom Viridiplantae; phylum Streptophyta; class Magnoliopsida; order Asparagales; family Orchidaceae; genus Cymbidium; species Cymbidium sinense. The sequence continues at coordinate 114,113,375 of CM038222.1, forward strand.
TCCCACATTATGGACGGATGTAGTCAAAGAAGTTAGTCCATGAAACTAGAATTAGGTTAGGAACTGGGAATATAGGTACTCTTGCAAATAAATTGATGAAATTAATAGAAATTATGGTTCATAGAAAGATAAATATTTTATGTATTCAAGAAACTAAATGGGTTGGGGAGAAGGCCAAGGAGATTGATAGTTTTGGTTTTAAACTTTGGTATTCAGGTAGAAGTTGAATTAGAAATGATGTAGGTGTGATTATAGATAAAAATTTGAAGGATAATGTTATAAATATCAATAGATTTTGAGATAGAATTACAGCTTTAAATATTATTATTGATATTAAGATTATAAATGTTACAAGTGTTTATGCTCCTCAAGTAGGTTTGGATGTAGGTTCAAAAGAAGAAGTTTGAAATGAATTAGAGGGATTAATACAAAAGATGGCTTTTGAAGAAAAAGTATTTATTTTAGGAGGTTTAAATGGATATGTTGGTAGACTGGTAGAATATTTTAAAAGTATTCATAGTGGCTATAGATTTGGAGTGACTAATGAAGAAGGTAGAACTATATTAGATTTTTCTTTAGCCTATGATTTTTTAATTGCTAATACTTTATTTAAGAAAAGATAAGAGCATATTATTACTTATAAAAATAGATCTAGTAAAACATAGATTGATTATTTTTTGATAAAAAAATATATCATTTTAATTATAAAGATTGTAAGATCATTCTAAGTGAAAGTTTAAGTACCCAACATCGATTGTTAGTTTTAGATTTTGAAATATTGGAAGATGAAAAATAAATCAAATTATTATCCTAAGATTAGATGGGGGCACTTAAAGAACACTAATAAAAATATTTTTAAGAGTAAGCTACAAGAGCTTAGAATTTGGAATGTTCATAAGGAAGCTAATGTTATGTGGGAAAAGTAAGAAGTGAAATTTAACAAGTTGCAAAAACAAATGCTTGGAGAATCAAAAGGGAAAGCTTCTTTTAATAAAAATAGTTGGTGGTAGAGTCAGAATGTGTAAGAAAAGATTAAAAAAAATAAGAAGCATTGTTATAAGATTTGGTTTAGATGTAAAAACTCAGAGAATTGAGAAAGACATTAAGTGGCCCATAGAGATTCTAAGAAAATAATATATGATGCAAAAATTTTAACTTTTAGTGATTTATAAAATAGATTGGATACCAAAGAAGGTGAAAGATATATGTATAAGTTAGCAAACCAAAGAGATAGGAGAAGTAAAGATCTAGTTCAAGTGAGTTATATTAAGGATGAAAATCAAAAAGTGTTTTTCTTAAAAAAGGATATTGAAAATAGGTGGATGAAGTATTTTGTTAAACTTTTCAATGAAGGATCTGAAAGTACGATTAATTTTAGCAATTTCAATACCCTAAACAAAAAATAGAGAATTTTGTTTTTATCATCGTATTAATAAATCTGAAGTTAGAGAAGCTTTAAAGAAAATGAAATGTGAAAAAGCAATAGGACCTAATGATATTCCAATAGAAGTGTGTAAAAGAATAGGAGATCAAGGAATTTTTTGGCTTACAAATATTTTTAATGTTGTTTTAAAGACTAAAAAGATTTCAGATGAGTGGAGAAAGAGTTTGTTGGTTCCTATATTTAAGAATAAAGGTGATGCACAAGAGTGTGCAAATGATAGAGGAATTAAGTTAATATGTAATACATTAAAATTATGGGAAAGAGGAATTGAGCATAGGTTACAATGTGATACAAAAGTTTCTGACAATTAGTTTGGTTTCATGCTTGGTAGATCTACTTTGAATGTTATACATTTGTTAAGAGGTTTGATGGAGAAGTATAGAGAAAGTAAGGAGGATCTACATATGATATTTATTGATTTAGAGAAAACTTATGATAAAGTTCCAAGAGATGTTCTTCGAAGAGTTCTAGAAAAGAAAGGAGTTAATATTGGTTATATTCAAATCATTAAGGATAGGTATACTAGAGCGGTTACTTGTGTCCAAACATAAGGAGGATTGACAAAATATTTTTCTATTTCAGTTAGATTACATCAAACATCAGGTTTAAGCCCTTATCTTTTTGCTTTAGTTATGAATGTTCTTACTAGGCATTTACATGAAGATGTACCGTGGTGTATGCTTTTTGCTGATGACGTTCTTCTTTATAATAAGACTAGAGAAGGAGTTCAATAAAAAACTTGAATTATGGAGGTCAACTTTAGAGCCTAAAGGTTTTGTTTAAGTATATCTAAAATTGAATATATGAAGTGTAATTTTAGTTGTAGAAGTTCTAGTAGTAGTGTTGTGACATTATGTGAATAAGTCATTATAAAGAGTGAGCAATTTAGATATCTATGCTCTATTGTTCAAAATGGTGGTGAAATAGATGGATATGTTATTAGTAGAATTCAAGTTGGATGGTTGAAGTAGAGGAATGCATCTGGCCTGTTGTGTGATAGAAAAGTACTGCTTAAACTTCAAGGAAAATTTTATAAAATGGTGATAAGACCTACAATGATTTATGGTATAAAATGTTGGCCAATGAAAGAGAAGCATATGACTAACTTAAGTGTTGTAGAGTTAAGGATGCTCAGGTGGATGAGTGGCTACTCTTAGAGATAAAATATGAAATGAGTATGTTCGGAAAAAAATTGGAGTAGCTCCAGTGACATAAGATTAGAGAGAGTTGTCTTAGATGGTTTGGCCACATAAAGCGTTTGCCGTCCGATGACCCGATTAAGAGAGTAGATGTATTAGATTTTTGCCTTACATTAAGAAAGATAGAGGTAGACCTAAAAAGACTTAGTTAAGATGTATAAGAAATGACTTTAGTATACTTGAATTAAATGTGAATTTCACACATAATATGACACAATGGAGAAGAAGGATTCATGTAGCCGACCCCACATAGTGGGATAAAGGCTTGCTGTTGTGATATGATGCAAGAATGGGCATATGACAATTCGATAGCAATCAAAGTTTCATATTCAACGAATTGATAGATTATTGAAGGGCTGAGAGACTAAAATGAGTATTAATTTTTAACTTGAAAGTTTGCACTATCTTAATTATAAGAACAAATGTGTTTATGAAAAGTATTAGTGGAGGGAATTATAACTAGTGATGCATTAAATTAAATAATATATTTATAAGTCTGCAATTCATCAATATTTTTCTATAGAAAGTATATTTCTATCTATGTTTTGTACTTAATTCAATTTTTTTTTTATTGTCTTCCATTTGTAAAATCAAGTAGGCTCAAATAAAATGAGTCAATTCAATTCAATTTCGAGTTAAAGAAATTAGAAAGGTCATTGTGAGCTTGCTTGAAATTTCACAATGATCCAAATTGTCTCTAACTCAAATGATTTGAGCCATGATCCAATTTTGAATTGCACAAAATTAGTTTGAGCAAATTTCGAGCCAATCTCGAATTTGTTCAAAATCAGCTCGTTAACTACTTTATATGGAATACATAGAATGAGCTTACGAAGCTGGTTATGTGGGTTCCTGTGGCGCCGCATTTTCTATAATTAACTGTTTTTCTCATGAAATGCAATCATTCAAATTAAAACATGTATCATGCATGAGACTTTGCGTTCTTTCGATTGGGGGCTTTGCTCCCAATGCGGAGTTGCAAAATCAAGGCACATGAGGTGTGTGAGTTTAGTTGTTTTTAAGACTTAACTTTCCCACAAAAAAATGTATTATATATCTTAAAGAATATAACATTACCGCAAGAATCCAGACCGACTGACTAGGCACCAATGTCAGTCCACATCCATCAATAGCGGAATTTTTTTATATCAAATGGATGATCATGGAATCCAAGTGATTATCGCATTAACTAGATTCCCTGGATTTATGCGCCATCCTACACTTTACAAAGAGATTGTATTAAGGGGCTGTTTGGTTGAAATACAAAGTAAAGTAAAGTAAATATAGAGGTTTTGAAAATTTTGGCGTTTAATTGGAATACAAAGTAAATAAATGTATTTCAAATTCATTTTTTAGTTATATTTTTTATGTTTGAATTATCTAAATATATAACTGTTATAATTGCATTTGTCATCACCTCCGCCATTATTGGCCCCTCCCCAATTATAAAATAATATTTTTATATTATATTTCTTTTATATTATTTTTTTTTCAGCAATCAAACAGCCCCCAAATAAAATCCAATGGATATAGCACACAAAAATTGTTACAGTAGTGGAGATAGGCAACAAAGGTTTGTTTGGCGTGATTCTTCGCGTCTCCTTTAGGTGATGGTGGCGTTAATGGCAGGAGAGACAAATAGTGAAAGATGCGAATGAATTGGTGGCGGAAGGCGAAGGGTTTAGCGTGTCCAAGAAGTTATTACTTCTCTGCTGCTGATGTGATGCATCTACTCGAATCGGATGGTCCTTATTCCTCCACGTATTTGTTGATAGTCTCTTTATCTATTTATTCTACCTGTAGTCTCAGATTCTGAGGTCGGCTAACTATCCAGGTGACAACAACTAACCGCTATGACGGCCGCTTCTTGTCTGAAGTTTTGTTTAGTTTTTACTCCATAAGTTTGATTGGCATAAATTGTCATAGGACCAGTGCAATAAGTAAATCTTAAAAAATTTTGTACGTTGAATTTAACAAAAATAGGATAAAATGAACAAGTTTAATTGGTAGGTAGAGAGAGAAAAGCATTATATCTTTTTGTGCTATTACTCGGTTATACAGTATATATACCAATTGGTTCTCATATTATCCTGTATATATATATATATATATATATATATATATATATATATATATATATATATATATATATATATATATAATTTTATTTTTTAGATATTTAAATAAATTTGATCATAAATTCTCACAATATATATCTGAAAACTGATATGAAGCTAATTTACGGATTTAGGTCTGCATGCAGTGATGATTGGGTCATTTGGGTGTAAATTTGAGCTTGATTCACCTCAGTTGACTCCGGTTTGAGTGTTGGAATGTCTTACGATCCGTTAGATTTGCCTTTTAACGCTTGGATCTTGCTCGAAGTTCTTTTGGAGTGAATCGTGCGCCATTGGATTGCTTTGTTGTTTGATCTGCCCTTGGATCTGTTTCTTGATTATGCGGTTTTCCTTCTTTCTGATCTGAGTGGATTACAGGTGTTGAAGAGGGAGAGGATTGATGTAGTGGCGGATCGGCGATCGAGATGAGATGCGGATGATGATCTGATCTCAGCCGTTTGATGAAGTTTTGAATTACCCTAACTGTTTCCTTTCCTTTGTTTGTTTCAGTCGACCGTTCGAGCCGTCGACTTGCTCCAGAGAGAAAGCAGAGGGAAGAGAGGAAACCAGAGGGAGTTCGCCGGTGATTTCGCCGGAGGAGGGTACTTCCAGTGAGATCCACCGTGGAACTACTCTGGGGAAGAAGGAGATGAGACGAGAAAGGATTTTCGATAATTCTTCAACCTCTTGTTTGCTTTTCTCATCCCTATTATATTTCTTCTTCTCTTTATCTCATTTATCGATTTACATTTACAATCAGTTAAGGTTGCTTTTTTGTCGCTCTGATGGAGCTTGTAGTTGGTTATTTCGTTATTTGTTATGGCCTTGTATTTTATTGGCCGGTTTCTGGAGTTCTTGATTCTTGATTCTGGCTCTGTTGTTGTAGTTTGTTTATCAAGTCCAGCTTTTGTTGACTTATCTTTGAATAGTTATCCGGAAGAAACTTTCTGTAATGCCTTACTGTTCTGGCTGTAATTATTTCTTGTTGTAATAACTTGTTAATATTTATATCTTTATTCTCTGTTCTAAGGCTGTATGTTATTCTCTGTTGTTGGCTTGGGGATATGTGTTCATATCATAAACCTAAAATCTCTTAGTTGAAAATCAAAGTTCTCAATTATTAGATTAAGTAAGGTATCTTATACTATTTTTAATGATTATAATATCTAGCCACCAATATAAGTGTCAGGAGATTTCCACCGAACTAAGAGCATATTATTGAATTTTTTTTATTTTTCTTAATTTTAAGAATAAATAACTATAGCTCACATGGCATACATATTTTTAAGCAAATGAAAAGTTAACAATATTACAATTATTATTAATTTTAACTATTCATAATATAAAATGAGGGAATCCAATTTTGTAGTTTACTGTGCATTATTTGAATAAAATAAAGAGACAAGATTATACCTAGCTAATCCTGATGATTTGACTTGATTAATTAAATATTGATTTGACTAAAATCGTAATTTAAAATTTTTTTATTATTTAATTATTGATTTTATTTTTACTTCAATAAAATTGGTAATACTAATTTTTTTAAAACAATAAATTAAAAAATCATATAAATTAATTAATGATAGAAGGTCAATATGAATATTGTTATGTCACTTACCAAAATAATAAATTTAAAATTTTTTTATATTATTTTAATAAATGTTTTTAAATTAAAAGTAATTAACTTTATTATTAAAATTATTTATATTTTGATTCTTCTTAAATAAAGAAATTACATCTCAACATCTCTTTAATGCAATTTCTTCTAATGATGCAACTGCTCTGGAGTTTAAAAGTTGGGTGATTCAATTGCGGATTTTTACCTATTAATTTAAATTCTCTCGAATTTATTTGTTTTCAATCAAATTAAATTAAATTTTGATTCATGATTCAGCAGCTCTATATCCTAGTTAGTTTACAAGATATGTGCGTGAGAGATTTATTAAAGAAATGATAATATACAGCTTATATGTTTTACCACAAATGTGTTGAAAAAATTATTACATATGAAGTCCAGACGGTCTAGATTACATATTATATTCATATACATATTATTGTATACAGGGATGGATCAGAAGCGGATCCAAAAACTATTCTTAGAGAGCACATAATAAGATTTTTAAAAAAAACACTTTTATATAAAATATGAACAAATTATTTATTATTTAGTATTTTTATTAATCATAATTGAAAACAATCAAGCATGCTACAAAGTCAATCTATATTTAACTTTTTTTTTTCCATCGAATCTTATTTTGGGCATACTAAAGAAGTATATATATATATATATATATATATATATTTCTTAAAGAGTTCAAAGAATCAATTGTATATCAATGATTGGTCGGCTTAGTGATTGGGCGGTGAGGTGGTCTAGGGAGGCTGCGAACTGGGACTCGAGAAGATAGCTAAGTAACGTGACATGCTAAGTTGGCTAACAGCAAGGCTCAAATGAGAGAAATAGAAAATCGAGAAAACTAAGGCACTGCTTGGTGGCAAGATTTAAGTCTGATTTAACTTAAATCTAGCCAAACTGTGTTTTAGTCCAAGTTAAGGCTTTGTTTGGTACAGTGTTTTCCCGGTTTTTTCATTTTATAAAACATAAATAATTTTTTAGAGATTTGTTTGGTAAACCGATTTTTTAGAAAGCTCTATCTGAAAAACTTGATTTAAATATCATTTTGAAACACTATTTTGTAATTCCGTTTTGATTATAATTTGTATTTTATTCTTACAAAGTATCTTAATTAACCTTCAAAATCTCGCAACTATTTCGTCCACTTCCATCTCTTCCAACACTTCGAGGCTGTTTGGTTGGCTGAAAAAGGAATGCAGTGTAAAAAGAATGTTGTGTAAAAGAAATGTTGTGTAAAAAGAATAAAGTATAAAAAGATTACTTTACAGTTGTTTGGTTGAAAGTTTTTCGAATTCATGACTTTGCTTTTTTCTATTTGTTTAAAAAAATGTAATGTAAAGTATTTTGAAGATATTATTTGGCGACAAGTGGTGGTGGGTGACGGCTGAGGAAGCGCAACGACGTAACATTTATGGCGGTGTATTTAGAATTAATCACGAATTCCAAATACACCAAAAATGACCTATATAATGTATTTGGAATACATTACATTACCTTTAAAATTTACTTTACTTAAAGCCAAACATTAAAAAAGTTAAAATACATACATTTATTTTACTAAACACTCTAAATTCTTCCAACCAAACAGCCCCTTCATTTTTTTTTCTTTATCTCTACAACTACTCACTTTCTCTTTTTTAGCAATAAATTTTGGACAATACTTCTTGGACAACACTTCCATCCCCTCCAACACTTCATTTAATTCATCTTTATAATCATGAAGAAATTATTTATTTATTTTTTGAAAATGATAAATTAATATACACACTGCATCCACCTATGATTATGTATTTGTACGTATATATCAACTAACAGACAATTATTGTCTACTTGATACACAGCTAATATATAATAATACAAATCATCTCGACTCCACTTGTAATATTTATTTCATATTTTGATATACTTTTAGAAGAATTGTGCTAATCACTAATTGAGATTTGTGGCATATTTTTCATTATAATATGATGTATCAAATTTTTGATGAAATAATTAAAAAATATCATCACATCAATATACCTAAAATTAAAGTACTAAGTTCACCCAATTAGCATTATAGTGAAGTGCCTTGGGAGTGCTTGAAAATTGACAAAATAAGTATTGGTAATGTTGTGCACCCCCACTCCCCCGCCCAATGCAAGAATTGAGCACGCAGCCCTACAGCCGGGGACATTGTTTCCCATCATGGAGATGGAGATGCGAATTTCAATCAAATTGTTAACTTATTAACCCTGCCTAACTTTAATTATCCTTAATGAACAACTTTAAAAAATATTAAGCAAATGCATGCAGTCTGCACCCTCGTGTTTGCTATTTAAAGCAATGCACGTGGATTCATCATTCTGGGCTTTAAGTCCGCACTGATTTCAGAATCAGCCTTTGAGATAGGAGAAATAAGAGTAAGAGGCTTCATCTGAATTATTGTCTTAGATAAAGCATGTGTTAATACGAATTTATCATGATCTTCATCTGCATATACTGCGCATCTCCATGGACAAAATACTGAAGAAAATTAATGCTTAAAAACTGAACTATGACAGAAATAGATGGTATGATGAACTCAATAGCCCAAGGAACCATCAAAATATGAGTAACGCTTCAGTCCCAATAGATTCAATTAAAAAAAAAAAAAGAATTGGTTTTACTTAAGCAGTGAATCGAGTATTTTACAAAATAAGCAACTTTCAATCTCCTCCCACTTTTATTATTAACTATTTGAACAAAATAATTATATGTAAACACGCGTATGCTTTCATTACCATGAAGTTAACTATAGGTCTTAAAAAAAGTAGGGAAAAAACAATATTATGTCAACATACTTTCAAAGATTAGCGAACAGTAGAAAGCACCCAACATATCTCCTTGGATTTACCGCCCAACCTTTTTTTTTACATGCACTGGAAGTTTTCATCGTCCATTTTCTTTACAACTAAACTTTATTCTTTAGAAGATTTCCTCCATTTTATATATTTTGTTCGAAGAAGAATACTATCTGCACACTAATATATAGTTCAATCTCGATCCCACTTCTTGATAATAGTAATCTTTTGATAAATATATATCATGCCACAGCATGATATAATTTGTATATATGTTAATTTTGTAAGAATGGCAGCATTTCGTTTTCTAAATTGGAGCTCGATGAGGGATGCCTTTTCTCCGGGAAGTCCGGAAGTTGACGATAGGTGGTGTGGCTGGCGAACTGGCGGAGCTTAGGCGGCAGGTAGCATCATCATCGGACAATCTCCAGTCTTCTACTGTCAGTGCCGGCGGCGACAACAAATTGATGCCACGGCTGACAGCCGCCGTCTTACGCAACTTCTTCGGAGTGGACGACTCGTCCGATTCTGAGCTATGGTCTAGTTCCTGGCCTGCTTTTGGCCGAAGCGCGAATGTAAGCTCGGGGTCTCGCTTCATTCCGCCAAGCTGCCGTAAAACATAAGCAGAAATCACGCACATTTTATTCGGAATAGATACCAAACAGCTAAAATTGCATCTTTATGGTTCAGTAGAATGAAAAAAAAAAAAAAAAGAGGATTAAAAAAACAGATTGCTCACGATGTAGGGGAAATAGTAAGGAATGAGAAGGAATTGGGGAAAGGCGGCACCTTGCATCCAAGGGAACAGAAACGGAAAGAATCGAGTAGAGTCCGGCAACAAATCTCACAGGTGTTGGTAACGCCCTTTCCCGGTCTCGGCTGCGGCCGCTCGTTCAAAAATACGATCTTGGCACTGTTGATAATGTAGGTTTGAATGCTGGAAATGTCTATAATTTTTGACACTTCCAATACCCTGATCACGCTGTGATATGAGGATCTCCGAATCTGAAGCAAAAATTTGAATTTGAAAATTATCATCAAGAAGTGGCAATGAAACAACTAAAATTGATGATAGAGAGAGAGTGAAAAACTTGGACGATATGGTGGTCCTTGTGATGGGCGAGACAATAAGAACACAGTGCACTTCCGGTGCAATCCAAGCAGTACATGTTACATTCACCCTTGTTGGAATAGCTGTGAATTTTGCAGGGGACAAAGAAACTCGTTTTCAAAAGAGCACACAGCCATGGCGGTCCCCTCTCCTCATCTCCCATTTCCATCATCGGACCAACCTAAAAGAATCAAAATAATCTACAAACAAAACAGAGGAGAATCTGAAATGGCATTTTTTTTCACGAATGGAAAAAAAGGATTATTCGGAGGATCAAATGCTACCTTTATAATCGAAAACCGAGCCGGCAAGAGGATAATTCTTTCCCAAAATCGTCGTTGCGTCGCCGAAAAAGCAATGCAGACGAGCCGTGGACGTATCTGAGCAGCAAGAAGAGAGACTAAAAGGCTACTGAGAAGGTTCTCAGGAAATTTATAAAGCGGTTCCCAAAGAAGGAAAAAATGAATGGTTAATTTTCTTCGGCAGTTTCCTCATCTCTGATCTACCGTTGGATCTCTAATCAAGAACTTATGGACGGTAGATGGTGTTAACTAGTCTGTTTAGTGGCAGTGAATTTTCATTATAAAAACGTATAGAATTAAATGAAATATAAATATATATCCCATTACGTCATGATTTATTTATTTGCTTTTATATTTTTTAAGAAAATTTTCTTTCGGAAATCTGAATTGGATTTACACTATTATTTTTTTTATGCTGATAATGACTTTCCATCCGCTTCTCCTTGAATTAAAAAAAATAATTATGTAAGGGGGATGGAAAAATGTAATAAAGAATTTATGTAAGGGCATTTTATTCATAAAATTTTAATAGTAGTGCTATAGCTCTTATTCATACAAAAGTTTAGCCTGAATTCTGGACGGATTGTTTTACAATTAATTTTTGTATAAATTTAATAAACTAATTTAAAAAATTTTGACATCTAAACTTGGGTGTCACTCTTCCTAACTTATTTCTAAGATCTAATGTGACATTGTGAAAGGTCAAGCTATTTCTCATAATATTTTATTGGCTCAAAATTTGATTCATGATGTTCATTTAAAAGCTCATAATTTTTCCTATTCTTTTTTTTTTTAATTCAAACATTGCAATCAACCCCTTTTATTTATGATTGCATTAAAAGACTTTTTAATAAGTTCCTTTTGGGTTTGTTTATTGATGGAAATAATTATCATTTGACTTTTTGGCATAATACTTAAGGTGATTTATTTGAAGGTTGATTAGGTTTTAAGAATATATATATATATTCAATTATTTTCTTATGCTTTATATATATATATATATATATATATATATATATATATATATATATATATATATATATATATATATATATATATATATATATATTATATATGCAAGTTCAAGCTTACAAAATTTAAAAAATTAAAATATACTAAGTATTACTTAAGAGGGGACAAGTAAGGTTAAATAGTCATGTATAATATTCTTTTTCATAATAATGAGCTATGCCACATGCAATGTAATAAAAATATTTCTAACATATACATGATTTATAAAAGTTAATACTTAATTATATGCATTTAAAAGAGAATATTCAAGTGCTAAAAATACTAAGGTGTCTTCTTGAATCTTGGGATGCCAAAGTAATCACTATTTTTGTGTCAAAAGATTTATTTATATATTCTATTAATCACTTGCTTGATTCACAAAGAGCTTATGACTAGAAAATAGAAATAATGCATATTCACATGAGAAGAACTAATAAAGTAATTACAAAAATATTGAGGAATTTAAGGATAAGAAAATGAAAAAGAATAAAGGTGGTGATGTGCATTCTAAAAAAAAAATAATTTAACCCTTCTTGACTAAAAAAAGAAAAAAAGGAAGTTTAATGAAAATAAAAATTGTAAAGAGAAAGATAAAAATTACTCAAATGTTATTACTAATATTATTTATTTCGAGTTGAAAGAATTATGTCACATCAAATATGTGATACCAATCTAATGGGCACAAATAAAAAGAAGAACCCTCGAAATTTAGTCATTTAAAAAAACTAAAAGAAAAACACAAGAGGCATTCTGGTTAATAAAAAGATATATTTTTAGAACTTATGCTTAATGGCTAAGGGTGAATTTGGTTAGTTAAACACTAGACAGGTGTAAAAATATCAAAATAATTAATTAAACTAATTAATTAATTTGAACTTGAGATAGGAGTGCAAGTTAAGCCATGACCTTTTGAGCTTTTTCTTTATTTAATTGTGGAAGAAAATTATGGTTGAATGATTATCAATATAAAAGAGCTCATTTATTATATATGACAATACTTTTTCTTTTAAAGTCTAGGAGGTTAATGAATAATCTTTAGGGTGGATTCCCTTCTTAAGATAATCAGTAAATATTTGTCTCCAATCATTTTCTTCTAAAATGGAATAACCTAGAAATAAATTTTGATGCTCGAAAGATTCTTTATCAAAATAAATAGGGAAAATATCCATATGCTTTAAACATTTATATGAACAGATTCTTCATCTATGTTTGACAATTCTTTGGATAATCTTGCCAAAGCATCTACTCTACTATTTTGACAATGATGAACTCATATCAAAGTTATGCTTATGATGTTCATAAGTAATGACAAGCCTCTAGATGATAACCATGTAGGTCAGGCTTTGAAACTTTGTATATGTTAGCTACATGACAAAAAAAATTAGTTCGGAGTAATCATATATTTTAATTATTTTAATACTTATTTGAATGGTTAATCCAAGGATGACAATTAGAGCTTCAAAGTCTACTTCCTTGTTTATGTGAGGATCATTTAAATCATATGCATATCTCTTGATTCGCCCTTCGGGATATATGAAAATTAATCCAAGACCAATCTTGACATGAGATATCTTGCTATAATCTATTCTAATGGAAAAAAAAAAACTTTATGTGGCCTTGTGGTTATGTCACATATGAATACCTAATTAAGAGCATTCCTATGAAGTTCAAGCTTGATACTTAATTATGTTCAATGACCCAAGACAAATCATAACCCAAAATTGGGTACACCAACTTCCCAAATAATCTCTCTTAAAACCTTAGAATAACTTTTAATATAGTAAAAATTATAGGCAATAAAGTGTAGTTATAATTATAAAGTTTCATAAATTTTCAAAAGGTCTAAGTAATTTTTATAGATTTTCTCTCAAGACTAGTCCAGTAAAGTCTTTTTTGGCCAACACGCTGAGTGATGAATTAGGGTTGTTAGAAATGGCCTTAAAGCTTATGAAAAAAAAGTGAAAAACCATGAATAAGTTTGTCTAGTATGATTTTAGGGCTTTATAAGAATTTTAGAGAAGTTTAAGGCTACTAAACCCTAGTTGGAACTATACTACGTATAGTTTAATCTAGGTTCTATTGAGCCCTCCAAATTGAGATTTTAATGCTATTAAGTGAAAATTTAATGTGAAAGTCAATTTATTATGGTGGAAATAAAAAATGATAATAAATATTATAGAAGAAAAAAAATAAAAATTGCAACAATAATTTTTGATTGTGCTCACCAAAGTAACTAATACTTGAATGATCACCAAATCCCTTCTCAAGTTGGTTAGCCACCAAGCTACAAATAATTGGATATATCTAAGAATTTTCTTAAAATGAAAGTCTCTATGAAACTTTATTTCACAATAGAAATAGCTTAATAATTGATAAGAGAAAACTTTTAGTTAAATTAACATGTATTTTTAAGTAAAAAATTTATTATTTAATGATTTATTTCTATAATTTTTTGATAGAAAATCTCTTATTGGAGAAAGAAAGAAATACAGAACATGTAGAATTATGGTACAGCACCATAACCCTATAATATTGCGCCTAGATGCTTGTATCAGAAGAAAAAACTATGGAAAAATAAAGAAGATAGTGTCGTGGCACCGGATTTATAATGTCGAGGCACCAGACCCAACATCGAGGCCGTACATTACAACACTAAGGCACTAGATCAAAAATTTGAACCAAAAAATCAAAGAGCATAGTACCTAGGCACAGTGTGAATTGACTAGAGTAGTTTCAAGAATTCCAAAAAATAGTTGGATCGATTTTCAAAGTAGTTTCAAGGGAGAATGAAGTGAAAACTACAAGAGGGACTTAATGACTACAAATATGAAGTATTAATATTTTTTGAGAGTTTTTGGCAAGTGAGTGAGTTTAGTCAGAGTATGCAAGAGTATATTGACTGCACACTCTCCAAGTGTTATGTGTTGTGTGTGCGGTGTGTGTTTGTGTGCGCACGCGCGCACGCGCTTCACGACAAAGCAAAGAGGATCACAAAGGGTGGACTTAGAAGGCTTACTCAGTGTACTCTTTCTTTTTCTTCTGTTGTTATCTTACATGTTATTTTACTATGTTTAATGAGATTTTCTTCTTCTTTACTATAAAGCATTAATCTATAAAGTGCTCTGAGTTTAATTGAACTTTTGGATGTTTGTATTGTATTAAACTTTGTTTGTGGATTAGTATAAGAAAATTATTCATGCTTTTAATGAATATGATGTTTTACTTTTCAACATTCTTTATTTACTTGTGATCCGACCAATTATAAAGTTAAAATCAAGTGTGATTTAGAGATATCAATGGAGTCCTAGAAGAATAATTAGAAAAAGGCAAACGAATGTACTAAATAATCATTAATGAGCTAAATACTCCAGAAGTGCTAAATAACCATTAAATATATGATTATTTTTAGGATTCACAATTATTTACAAGAAAATATAGGTAATGCAACAAATCAAAATTTTCTTAACATTAGGTAGAAAATTGGGTAAAGAGATTGGTTTGGTTATATTTGTCTAGACATAAAGGGTATAACATTTTTTCAACTAGTTGATACTACTAGCTTAAAATTAATTCCACCACTTAGTTTAATATAATACATAATCTAAAAATTCTATAAATTCAGAGTACTACATTTAAAATTAAGAAAAATACTTATGCTTTCTATAAAAAAATATTAAAAATATAAAAATTAGTCTTTTTAATATCTTGCAAAATAGTAGATAATCATTTTAATTAAGCACTTTATATTTTGTTGGATAAAATTAAGTTTTAAAAGATTAGTACTTAAATTACTATAAAATTAACATAGAATTTTGCTTTAATCCTCGTGAAAGTGATACTCTATTCATTATATATTCCTTGATTTGACACATGCATTTATGCATAGGGTAAAATATACCAATTAATAATCAATGATCATTGAAGTATAAGATGAAGTATGCAACATAATAATGAAAAAATAGAACTCATTAAAGGTTTATTATAATTAAAACTAATTGCATTAGTTAACAACATTTAATCCTTAGAAAAGGATTTTTGTTCATGATAGAATAATATAAAATAAAAAATATATAAATCTTGACTTGAATAGTAAAAGAAGAAGAAGAATAAGAAAGAAAAATAAGGCATAGTAGGCCCTCATTCTGATTCTCCTTGCCTTTGTCATTTCTTTTATCCTTAGCCTTCTTTCAGGTACTCTCAAAGTAAGTATAATAAAAGAAATTAAACCCATAAAATTTTTAATGAACCCCTATTGAAATCTTCAAAGCAACTTTTAAAAATCATTAATGTAGTCCTTAAAAATAAGTAAATTATAAGTCATAGTTTGGACAAGATTATGTCTAATGCCCCCACCTAGTGCTTAGACACCAATCTCTCTATCTTTAGCACTAAACCTTGCATCTACTTAGGTTCTTGGGTGCTTGAACTTATTGCTTAGGTCCTAGGCATGGTGCTTGGGAGCTAGGGTTAGGTGTTTCATTATCTAGCTCATTAATAAGGCTTTTGTGTACAATAATATGGTCATATGTGTTTAATGTGGCTACCTAGGTTCTAGGCTAAGTGCCTTGATATAAGAAATAACTAAATTAGTCAAAATATCTATGAAGTGCTCAAAAAGTTTGAAATGCTTATTTTCACTTGTTTCATTGCTAAATCTACCAAAATCTATACCATATTAGATAAACTACTATGAATACATTATTTTAATGATTTTTTAAAATTAAAGTTAGTACAAAAATTATTATTTAGGGCTAGGTTGGTATGTTTAAAATTAGATATAAGAAACAACCTCACTCCTAAATCTTTAGTCATCCTCGAGCAATGCTTAAAATGTAAAATATCAAAATAAAAATTAAAAAAACACATGTATTATTGAATCCATATCTATTCATGGAATAATGAAGGACCTTTCTTTAAGCACATAAGAAGCATGGCTAGATGAAGTGGGACAAAATAATTAGAAAATACAATAAAAATTTACAAAAAGTTAGACAAGTTTCACTATCTCTATGAATACAAGTACAAGCAAGGGGATATAAAGCAAGTCTCTCCTCATAACATTAAGGAGATGGAAAAGGATCTAAAAGTCCCTTACCTACTCAAGAATTCCCTATTTTATGGGATCAAGAGGCGATTACAGAAGAAAAATATATTACAACTATTACAATTACATAAGGGACTCACTGATGACCTAAAAAGCTTGTAAGAGATGTATGCCGAGTGGCAAGCTCCTCAGTATAGTCACCCGTACTAATAAGAAAAGTAGTTTGATATGAATACTTAGCTGCATGGTTGCCTATATACTAGTAAGTGTTCATGTGTGGGGAGAGTCTTTGCATGCAAGATGAGACATTTGACACTAGTTGCTTGATAGTGGGGATCTCTCCTCATGTTCGTCCACTAAGGGAAAGTCATCTTAGTCGAGTGATTTACTTGTGTAAATTATGCTCTTCTTATTTGAAATACTTCTATGCAAGATTTTTACCACTCGTGGGCACTCACTGGGTTCATTTTCATTCTATGGGTGTACATATAGCTCCCCAATTCTTCTACTCCTTATAAAGGCGACTCATTAAAAGGATAGAAGAATAAAAGAATATATTAATTATTAGGATATAATTTAAAAACTTTCAACCAAAAATATTTTTGATATTAACATCACATCACCTTCGACTTGACTTATTCATATGAAATTTTCTCTGTGCTTCAAGTAATAAAAGGAATTCTATCCCAAGAGCTAATTTTGTTTGTGATTATCTTCGTGGAATTCATCTTGCCTTTTCTTATTGACTTCCTTATTTTGATAGAGCAAGAATTTTTCATGGAATCCAAAAAGATCAATGGTGATATAGATCTTATGAAGCATTGATTCGACCTATAGAGAAAAATAAAAAATACCAATAGGGTGGCTAGAGAAACCATTGTAGCACCTCCTCATGAAGCGAGTTCTCTTACATAGATTGCAAGTGAAATTACTTCCCAAAAATAGGACTTATGATCATAGGTGAGTGTTTAGGGGACTGCTATTGTTGAAATGGTTGATCCATCTCTTCAAAAAATGTAGATACAATGCCAAGTTTTCTGAACGAAGAAGAGTATTTTGGTCTTATTTTATGGAGTAAAGTCTTGATAAGTAGGTTGGCATAAATCCCTTCCTAGGAAAAAGTAGTTAAAGATTTTCATGCCTTAGTATGAATCACTTTTTTGTGACTTCATTATTTCTTTTGCAAACCAACATGATTTTTTAATTATTGTAGTTGAGCGTGTTGAGTATTCATGAGTCAGTAGAAGGAAATGATAAATAATCGCTAGTGCCCATGGACTTTGCTTTGGGACTAGGTAGATCAAAGGTGAGTATTCATGTCACAATAAGTGAGTTGTTTGGGCATCATCTATGTGACGTGGAAGTTTATTTGATCTAATAGTGGCTTCCTTTTCTGAGAATGATGTCTTTGACCAAATGCCTTACAACAATTCCTTTATCTTTATTTCTTGATATTGCTTCTCATTATGTAAGGGCGAATTCAACTAAAGAGGTTCCCATTATCGTCAATCTCTTAGGAGCTCCACCAAGTGGTGACCCACTGATTTTTTGTTTTTCCTTAAGGTAAATATCCATTTATTGGAGAAGGAATTGCAGCCTCATTTTTCTTAACTGCTAGAGCCACTAGCTTCACCTTGGCAAATATCTAGGAAATGATAGAGAGCTTCCCTTTATCTAGTTGTCAAAAAAGTCGTGAGTCCAAGAAGACTGATTGTTCACTCCCAAGATAAGATGTTGAAAATCCTTAGCCACTCGCTTCTTCGATCAACCTCATTTCTTTAAAGGGGTGAGTAACTCTCTTTGAAGAAGATACAAACTTGGTGGGATTGGTAGTGGATGAATTACAGAGGAAGCTATCGGGCTTGGAGAAGAAGCTAGTATTTGTGGAAGCCAAGTTGACTTTGATTTGCCATTATGATCAGGAAAATCATTGGGGGTGTTAATTTGTTATTCAAATATTTATCCAATAAAGGAGTGCTCATCACTGAGTGTTAATTGGATCTAATATTTAGGTATTTCAAAAATAATGTAAGATGAAAGTATGCAAAAAATGAATGTAATAAAAGAAATGTTTTTTTTCTTTTACTTGTCTTTCATTTATGCCAAGTTTATTTAATTCTTTTTGGTTACGAGTGAGCTCATTAAATATTTTGTTGTGACATACATTACCTGAGATTTTACAAGATTTGATAATGATTTCTTCATTTAATGTTTGATATCATGCCCACATTTTCAAAATCTTTTTATATTGCATATAAATTCTTGCAACAGTCATTAGGTAAGTCTTTACTACATTCCTTCTCCAAAGTGCTTGCTTTTTTTTTTCGTGCAAGGTCTTTTTTTCTTTCTCACTCATCCTTTTATTTCCCAACATGCCTTCTTGGGATTATGCTCATGGTGGCATTGAAGAAGGCATCCACTAACTTTATGATGAGTGTGGTGAATGAGCATTTGACTCTTCATTTGGTGAATGAGCTTTTCATCTTTCATGAATATTGCTAAGGTAATTCCAACTTCTCAGTGATAGTCACTCGCGAGGATAAGCGATTAAATGCTTTCAAGGTGGATGAGTTGTGTGTCCCATTCACTCATTTTCAAATCGGCTTTCAATTTATCGTCCATTTCAAGTGGGTGGAAGTCCTAATTTTTTATGGAGTGGTGCTCACTAAGTATTGTCAAATTCTATAGATAGTATCATAACCGTCATTTTGTACTCCGAGGAACATAAACTGACATGGAGCCTGACCCTTTTTGCCACATTTTCTCTATTAATAGTCAGAAAATGGAAATGTTCAATTCTTGACAATCCACTTGAAAAAAGTTGGCTTACCAAATAATTAAGCGACTATTATTCCAAGCTTTGTTTCATTGAATTCTCAATCGAGTGGATAGTGCCTATTGAGCCCACTTGTTTTACTAACAAGGTTATGGTTCCTAAGGCGAGTGCTTAGTAGACCGAGATTGTTGGGAAACTAGATAGCAAGATGCTCAACAACAACTTTTTTCTTCAAGTCAATAAAATCAATGATCACATATATAATAGGTACTCGCCATTATAAAGATTTATCTTTGTGCATTTTCATGTATTAATCTTTTGCATTTACTTCTTTTAGGGAATAATTTTTTACTCCTTTCCCATTTTCCCCCAAGGGTGAATTCAAGGAAGGAAAGGAAAGCAAAAGCAAGCATGTACATGTTGAGGCTGCCCTTTAGAAATCAACTAATAAGGAAAAGCTGGGTTCTACTCTTAAGAAGTCCAAGAAGTAGCTATTAAGTTCTATTCCTTATATCTCATTGAGAAAGAAGAGCAATGAACTTTCTCCAAATAATAATTATACTCTTGATGTGTCTGACTAGATGAGTGAAGGCTTTAAGTTGGAACATGTAATTTTTTCTAAAGAGTTTGATACAATCTTCAAAGAGCTTCCCATTGGGTGACTCCCTTATGTTGCTAAGAATGCTTAAGTGATGGCTTTGGAAGTTGACCTAAATGCTCAATAAAGATTTTTCATTTATAATAAAAGCTCTTACTAGTTGCCAACTAGGAGTGTGATTCAGTGATTGACCAAAGAAGGAACGCCGAGTTTGAGCTGATCATACTACAGGAATAGGCAAAATGACAAGAGGAGTAGAAGGATCGAGTAGTAATAAAACTAACTCGCTTATCTGAGACAAATAAATAGTTGGTGGAAAATATTTTTTTGTCAGATTAAGGAGTTCTAAAAAATGAGATTGAGTTTTCTAGCTTTCTTTGTTCTAACTAATATAAAGGTTTGTTGCAACAAAAGTTAAAGGAAGTTGCCAAATTCGTCATTGCCAAGTTGGTGAAACATGGTCAATTAGATTTTATGTTTTCAGACTTTTACAATATACTCACTACCTCAGAGTCAGACCTTGAGGAGAATGGCAAGAAAGGGAGCACTAACTAATTTTATGATTTTCTTTTTTTCTTTTTGTACCATGAGTTAGAAGAATAAATTAAATTTAAATTTTTGTAAACTCATTTGTGGCCTTTGTATTTATATATTTTTTTCATTGAAAGAAATTTTTTTATAATTATGAATTTTCTTTGTTGTGCTTATGAATGTACTCGTTAAATTAATATACTCATTGAATGTACTTATTGAATGATATACTCCTTGAGTGTAATTATTGGATGAATATTTCTACTAAACATAAATGATTATATTAATTGAATATAATTAAATGTACTCATTGAATATAATTGAATGTATTCTCTATTAAATAATTATTTTATGTAATTACTTTATATTATTAGGGGAATATAATATTGCAAACCACATGAAGTGTTGGTCTTTTCTTCATAGTAGCCAACCACATATAGTGTTGGTCTTTTATTTGTAATCACAAACTATATGGATGTTGATCTTACACTTGAGTTGCTAACCACAAGAAATAGTCTTCTTACACTTTATTTACAAACCACATGGAGTGTTGAAGTTTTATTTATTATTTCCAAGCACAATGGAGTTTTGGTATTTCATTTATAGTTTACAACCACAAGGAGGGTTGGCCTTATCCTTGAGTGGCCAACCATAAGGGGTGTTGGTCTTACACTTTATTTTCTAATCACATGGAGTGTTGTTGGCCATTTATTTGCAGTCCCATAGATTTTTTATGAAACATTTAAAGTGAGTAAGTTTTAATGGACAAGATTTAGTTTTTATAATCTATTAAATCGATCTTTATATGCTTAAGAAAGCACATTGAGTGACTTGAGTCAACATGTAGCTCTCAAAGTGTTAACTTAAATTATTATAGCTCATTAAGTGCCTTGGGTCTATAGTTCACTGCCACTAGCAGAATGTAGTTTAAATTTTTAGTCGCCATGTTTTAAGTTTTGAGCACATATATTATAAGTATCAAAAGATGACTGGGTGAGAAAAAAATGAAATTTTTATTAATTTGCTCTATTCAATTAAAAGAAGAATCAGTCTAAAAAGAACAATGATTTATTAAAGATAAAATAGGTACAAGGAGCTTATCTCATGGGTAAAATATTTTTAAATCTTTTGCAATCCATGTATGCAACACATATTGTTCCAAATTTATTTATAGTTGGTAGGATCCTAGACCAACTTGCTTCTTGACAATGTAAGGACTATCCCATCTGTGTGCAAGTTGGTAGGCTTGGCTTTAATCTACATGTTGAATTAGTCAATCATAATAAATATGAGTCTACTTTGCCCACTAGCGATTAGCAATGAGCCTATGAGATCCATTCCAAAATTGTGAAAGGCTAGGGACTTGTGACAGGTTCTAGAGATTATGGTGACTACTACTATAAAGGGGCAAACTTATGATTCAACTCTTATGTTTTGGAAAAGTCCTCAGCATCCTTTCTCCATTTCAGCCAAAAATATCCCTGCTTTAGATTTTGATCGGTAAGCGTTCTTACTTGCTGAGTACATTACTCTTCTCACTTTCCTTCCTTCACTTTAGATTTAATGAAGTGGCCAACCTTTAAAATAATTTATCATTGATTAATAAGTACTGGGCCACTTTAATTTTGAATCTTCTTGGGTCTTTAGTTCCTTCTTCAAGCTCACCAATTTATAAGTACCTTTTGATGAGATTGATTAAACTAGGGGAGTTTATCTCTTTCAATTTGAAAAAGACTCGCCTTATTCTATGCTTAGATGGGTGAGTTGGAGGGTAGGTTGCTCCTTGAGGCTATTTTCTCTTGATAGTAAATGGGCAAGTTGATTCTAGTCCCTAGAAACTTGTTTGAACTTAAGTACTCTAGTCTTCCAATTTTTGCTTTCACTTTAAGTATGTATTTCTGATGCAGCTCATCTCTCACTTCGTTTCTCTCCATTGATCTGATTCACCATAAGCTACAAGTCAGTATGAGCTATAATTTGACCAATGCCTAGTCCTTAGGCAAATCATAATCTAGCAATTGCATCATACTTCAACTAATTGTTGGTCACTTGAAACATGAACATCATAGATTGAGCCGCATTAATTCCTACCAAACTCATCAGCATAATTCCTACTCATTCTTTGCCCTCTTGAAGGGCCATCTACATACAAGTTCCATAAGGGTTCTAGGTAGATTGGGACATTATGCAAATCTATGAAATCTATATGAAAATCAATTACTGTTTATGCTTGGATCACCATTCAGGGTGAGCAAAATAAATAAGAATCGCTCAGCTCTACTAACTATTCAGTAATCTTCTTAAGTGATCTGACTTGGTATGTATAGACTTAAGCACATGACCAGTGATGACTTGAATCTAATGGGCCCAAAAATATGGTTGAAGTTTTCGATTGTTCATGACTAGTGCGAGTGTGAGTTTTTCTATGATTAGATAATGCGACTCGACACCCCTCAACTACTTGCTAACATAGTAAACTAGCCATTGCTTTCTTGTTTCTTCTCTAATCAAAACTAAGTTCACTGAACCTTCTCTAACTCTTAAATATAATAACAATATCTCACCTTCCATTGGACTCTATAGTAAAAGTGGTGAGGCAGTAACATTTTGAGGTCAATGAATGCTTTCTCACAATCTAGTGTCGAGTTAAATTTCTTCACACCCCTCAATGCTTTAAAGAATGTCAACAATGTTTTCCTGCCTTGGAAATGAATCTATTTAATCAAGTGACAACCAAGGTGTCACTACACCTCTTTGGTTGTTCTTGGCAATGACATGTTGAGTATAGATTTTACCTTATTAAAATTTTTTTGTACCTTCAATTGTGATCATGAATCTTAAGAACTTGCCCAATCCAACATTGAATGTTTAGTTCAAGGGATTGAGGCACACACTATATTTTGTTAAAGTAGCAAAGGTCTCCTTCAAATCTTGTACAGGTTGTTCTAGTGACTTATTTTTGAAAAGAAAGTCATTGATATAAGCTTCTATATTTCCTTTCCCTTTTGTTCTTTGAACACCTGATCTAACATTCTATGATAAGTAACCCTTACATTTTTTTAATCGAAAGGGAATCACTCTCTAGCATTATAGCCCTTTCCTAATGATAAAATACATTTTCTCTAAGTCAACAAGATGCATTTGAATTTGATGAAATCTTAACAAGGCATCCAGAAAACTCATCACAAGGTAACCCACTGTAAAGTCGATAAGTGTGTATATTCTTGTGAGTGGGTACATGTCCTTAGGGAAAGTTGAGTTCATTTCAGTGAAATCCATTCACATCCTCCACTTATTGTTGGACTTTTATACCAAGAGTACATTAGATATCCACTCAGAGTATTGGTTTTCTTTGATGAAGTTGGCTTCATGTAGCTTGGCGACTTCTTATTTAATAGGCTAAGTAAGCAAAGCCACCATCTTCCTCATTATTTTCTTAATCAATTGATCATCCTTTCTGATATTAGGCCTCTGGAAAGCAATATTGATGTCAATACCTGACTTCTTAGCTACTGTCTTGGTGAATATGTTGATGTGATCTTAGAGGTCTTGGATGAACACATCTTTATTGAAAATATAACACAAGAGATCGTTAACACTTCTTTGTTCTCCACTCTCTCGTGACTCGTTGAAGTACCTTCTTTCTTCTGTGTGAGTTGCCAACTACTTATAGAAAGTATACCCTAGATTAACTCAACTTTCTCTTGATTATGATTTCTTCTCCTCCTATTGGACAATTTACTACCAAATGTTAAGTTGAAACCATCACTTTAATTATGTTAAGTAGTTTCCATGCAAAAATAACATTGCACATGCTAGGTGCTTCCATAATAATAAACTTGGGTATAACTATGAATTACTTTTATTTATCACCTTAAAATTATAAATAATCCAAAATATCAAAAGATAGAAAATGTTACTTAAGTATAGCCCTGATATAAGGTAACTCCATATTGTTACTATTCACCAGGAAAGCTAGCTATGGGTCCATATTCCTAGAAATGCAAAAGGATTGTGAGGTAGCTCCTTGGTTGGCTAACATATCAGCAGGCCGATTTCCCTCCATATGTATATGAGTGAAGGAAATGTTCAAGTTTGCAATTTCCTCAAGGCTTTGAGCTCATTAATGATGTGCCAAGGCATGTAAACTTCTTTGTTCTCCTTTAGCATTTGGATGAGGGTCATGGAATTAGATTCAATCTAGTACTTCTTCTAAGGGTGAGTAGAGGCTATCTTGAGTGCATAGATAGAAGCTGCTACTTCACCATTTAGGGGAGAGGAGGCAGCATAAGGGATGGAGAAATGGCTTGAATACTTACCATCCTTTTGTTTGAAAATTTCACCAATGCTAGCATTTCCAGTTTTAGGATCAAAACTTTCATCAATGTTTATCTTGATAATGCCATGGGATAGTTTATTCCAGTGAATGATATACCATCTTTATTCAGTGTTGTCAACATAAGGTTCTAGCATGTCAGAGTATTGCATCCATCCAGTGAAGTGTGCCTTTCTAATTACTCCATTACATATTACTTTGTGCAGATAATTTTTAGCATTTAGAATTACACTATTCATTATTACGATGCTCTCATTGTGCTTCATTTCATTTTTAGCCATCCATATGAACCATATGATAATCAGATGGGTGATCAGAGTGATGTTGATCTTCAAGTGATCCCTAAACTGCCAACTTGCAATTAACTCATATATATAATTTGCTTTATAACTCATGTCAATTTGAAAGAGATCAGCCAATACCTTCCTTATATGTGTACTAAATTTGCATTGTATGAAGAAATATGGTAGGCTTTTGTCTTCTTCCTTGCATAATATGCATATTGAAGGCATTCTTATTTCTTTAAGCTTGAGTATGTTATCCATTGGAATGAAACTTTGAAGTATCCTCCAAGAAAAGAAGAAAATTGGTGGTTTAATGGCTGGGTTCCAAATTGCTTTGCCCCATGGCAATTTTTTGGATTGGTCCCACCAATTATGATATATAGTTTTAGAAATGGATGATGGTTTAGATTGACATTTTATGATTTGTTTATCTTTCTAGTTGTTATTTATTGGTATGTTGTAGATTTTCTTGCATATATGTGTTGGAAGTTGCTCTTTCAGTTTGGTTTCATTCAAGTGTGGATCATTTAAGAATTTCAAAATATGCTTTAAATGTTGTGGTCTCCTATCTATCTTCCATTTAAAAAGAGCCTCTTCCCCAACCCAGTGATCATTTCAAAAGTCAATTTGTCCATCTCCCAAGTCCCAAAATATTAGGTCTTCAGCATGTTCTTTGTGTTGTAACATATGTTTCCAAATTGAGAGTCTAGTTTCATTATTTGGGTTGTCATTGGATGAGTTTGCTGACAATACTTTTGATGCATAAATTAGCTCAAAGTGTAGTTCTTTCTCTAAATCTAATCCACAATTTGATTGTATTGCATCTAATATTTTCCTCAAGTGCTTTGAATCCCAAGCCACCATTGTAAGTTGGTTTACACAACTTCTTTCAATTGGCCCAATGGATGGATTTATGTTTAGGACTCCAAATGAATTTTTTTCTATTTTCTTCTGAATTGTTTTGTGGATTTGTTGCACTTGGGTGGTGTATAGTGGGATGCAGTTGAGGATACTCCTCATCAAAGTGACTCTTCCACCAAATGAGAGCAAAGAGTTCTCCTAAGATTGTATTTTGCTTTGTATTTTGTCAATCAGATCATGGAATGGGGAGGATGTTAGTTTTCCTTTGTATGGTTGGATGCCAATGTAGTTAAATGAAAAATATGTATGAGTGAATCATGTCTAATCCATTTGATTTTATTTTTGGTAATCCCCTTCCCTGTTACAATGAAACATTTATTATTATTGAGTTTCATACCTAACAATGATGTGAACTACTTGATGATTGCCATTTGTGTATTGATGGATTTTTTTACTTTCATAATAGAAAAGTAATAGATCATTCGCAAGTGCAAGTGTATAATTCTTAGTTTGCTTGAGTTTTGAAATTTGTTGTCCTTCTTGGATGCTGCTTCTTTGTTTAATTTTCTTGAAAGAAGATCCAGAACTAAAATGAAAAGGGAAGGGGAGAGTGGGTCTCCCTGCTTGACACCCTTACTGGCTTGGAAGAACCCATGTGATTGACCATTAACAAAAACCTTATAGTGCCTTTGAATGAAAAGTCATTGAATTAGGATGCAAAATCATCTAAAAAAACCTCTTTCCTTAAGAGATCTAAGGATGAAGCTCAAATTTATAGTGTCAAAGGCTATTGGAGGTTAGTTTTCATTATGACATTTCCTCCTCTACTATTTTTGTTAATGTTCTTAATGAGTTCTTGGGCCAGTAGCATATTATTCATAATATTCCTACCTTTAACAAAGGCTGCTTGATTTGAGGAGATGAGGACTAAGAGCAGATTTTGGATTCTATTTGTAGTGATCTTACTGATAATTTTGTTGATAACAAGAGTTTGGCAGATACGTCTGAATTTGTCCCAAGTTTGATGATCTCTATCTTTTGGAATCTAGACAATAGCAGATGTTGAAAAAATTTTTTGGATATTCTATCCTTAGAAGAAACTTTGTATAGTGTTAATGACATTCATTCTCACAATGTGCCATGCCTTTTGGTATAAGAGGACAGTAAAGCTGTCTGATCGAGTTGTTTTGTAGCCATCCATTGAGTTTAGTGTAATTAGAATTTCATTTTCCAATGGCATTGAGATAAGCTTTTCATTATTGATCAATTCTCTCTCAATCATAAAGAAGTATTGGTTTGACTGTTGGGTTCTATTGTGTTCATGTGGCTATTTGAGCAGGTTGGAGAAGTAATGCATATAATTTTCCATGATGCCATCTTGATTGTGAATCCATCTCCCATATGTGTCTTTTATTTTTGTTACCCATTTTCCTTCTCTTCTCTTCTTAATACAAGCATGGAAGTATTTGGAGTTCCTATCACCTTCGAGGAATATGTGTGATGAAGCTTTTTGTCTAAAAAGATATTCTTTATCAATATATCCTTGTAAAATTGTTTGGAGTTGCTCTAATTGAGTCTCAAGTGCATGGGTATTTAGAGTGTCCATTCTAGTCATCTTATTTTCAATATTGTGAATCTTCTCTTTAGAGGATTTGATCAAAGAATGGATGTTTCCAAAAATCTCAGTATTCCATTTTTTGAGAGTTTGGACTGTAACTTTATGCCATGACCATAATTTAGCCCAATGGTTGTAATTCTCCACACCATTCCAAGCATTTAATATACAATTATTAAACTTAAGATGTAAAGTCCACATATTTAGAATCTAAACTGATGGTGTTTCGGCTTGGGGATAGAGCTAAAATTGACCAAAACTAGGCAGTGGTCAGAGGCAATTCTTGTAAGTGTTGTACCTCCATTGTGCTGAATTGAGAACTCCAGGCTGAGTTAACAACAATTTGATCGAGTACTCATAAATTTTACCTCTCATCCAAGTGAATAGGAAGACGTTAAATCCAGCATCAAATAGGCTGGCTTGTACAATATAATCAACAAATTCATAAATAATTGAGAGATTAGGCCTCCTTCCTCCTTTCTATTTAGCTGGGCTTGCATCATATTTAGATCTTCCCCCACAAACCATGATGCTAGAACTGATGTGTTTTATGTCATTCCAGAGTTCTTTTCTATGTTGCCTATTGCAAGCAGCATAAATGATGGTAGCAAATGTGCTTACATTGGTATTCTGAATATGGATATGGAAGTACTGGATGGTATCAAGGGTGACATTAATCTGAAAATTAGATTTCTAGAATAGCCAAATTTTATTGCTAGTATTTGAATGGATAGTGAATTGAGGAAATCTTCTTCTTATTTTGGTGAGGTTTTGATTGTTAACTAAAGGTGCCAAAATAGTAAAGAGTTGAAGATTATGGTGTCTCATGAGGCTTTTGAGTCTATTAGAGGCATTGGCCTGGTGAATGCCTCTTATATTTCAAAACATGATGTTTAACATGATGGAGGAGGTTTACTCCTAGTGGGCCATCTAGTCGACCTATGTCCAATTGAAAGATTTTCTACTTTTTGATTCTTAGCTGCTAATAAATTCTTTAATTCTCTGATGCCTTTCTGATTATGTTTTATGTGTTCGTGGGTATGTCATTCCTTCACAGCTGTGTTGAGTATATCCTCAAAGTGTTCTCCTTTAAAATTCTCTTTTTGTGATTATGTGTCATCTCCTTCCTCACTAGTTATGGCTTGAGTTGTCAGAGGTTATGAGATGTTGGAGGCTTCAAACATGTTCAACTACCTTGTTTTAGTTGCAAATTATTTTGAGATGTCCCTTTTAGAATATGGGTTGGTTATATGTTCATTGTACTCATTTGTGTTATTGTTTATTGTGTGCATTGGATTGATCTTGTTTGTTGTCCTCTCTGAGTAAGTAGTGTGAGTGTTGCTGTTATGTTGTCTTCTTCGATTTTATCTCATTAGAGGTCTCTTGATTTTAATTTCCATTTAGTTGTTTTAATTAGGGATCAATTTCTCCAAGATTGTCATCATCAAGTGATTGCGGATGATTAATGGCCTTCAAATTCTGGGATGTTTTAGATCATGTTTAATATTGTGTTAGAGGTAATAGGCCTGCCTAAACCCTAAATTCTCCCTATATGATAATTGGCAATCAATGTCTTGATGATTACCACATCATTCTAGGGGTCCCTGACAACCGGTTGATCTTTTTCTAAGAAAATGATTGAGAGGACCTCTATATTATGTACTTGTGTTATGGTCATCAAGTTAATTTCTCCCACTTAAGACTTGCTTATTTTGCTAATGCTTCACTTCCACCAGTAATGATGGGTACCACTCCTATAATGTGAATTGCATAAGCTAGAGTAGGTTAATTGTTCAGCTCAGTGACTTCCTTTTCTAGTCTCTATATGAACTCATTTATCTTTCTTACCTTGATGACTTCCTCTACCAAGCTTTCAATAATTAGCATTCTTCGATGTTGTTTCTATGGTTGTGATGATAGGTGGAATACCTAAATTAATTGTGAACTCTATTATCCTTCATGGGTGATGGTCATTTGAAGTTCTCCATGTTTTGAATGGCCTTCACTAACTCAATCATTGATACCCTTAATGGTGTAATGTAGTTAACCATAAATACTCATCTTGCTTATGGTGTACTGGTAGTGTATTGGCCCTTCTTATAGTCGACTATGCTACCTTTTACCTTTATCTTGCCTCTTGACTTTGAACTTATCCTTTCATGATCTCTCTAAGAGCAACCACTTTATTGAATCCCTTCCTTGAGTCACTATTGAGGCCTGGATAACTTCATTGTAATCTTTATCATTTATATGACTATTGTCCAACTCTAATAGCTCTATGAGTGTCTTGTCCAAGAGCATATCTAAATGGACCTTCTCTAAGGCCCTTGGTGAGTGCAGCTTGTGTGACTACAGGCTCAAAATCCTTAACTTTTAACATTTCTCTTTGAAAGTGAGTAATAAACATTTTGAGGTAATTTCTTATTTAATCTCTTATATAAAAGAGTCTATTAACTCTTCAAGTGTTTCTAGGTAATAAAAAATTATGTTAGGAACCTTTTTTTTAAAAAACTACAAATGTGGTGATGACTCCCACTAGTAGACACAAGAATAATTTAAGGGACAACTCCTTGAAAGTGGTGAAGAATAGTTAACACTTCTTGATATCATCTAGGTCTAGTGGATTCAAAATATGTTACATGGTTGGAAGGATCAGTGCAACCTTCATAAGATTCCAATTATTGAATCTTGAATTTTGGCAATGGGCAAGCTTCTATAATCTTCCTAAAATAGGCATTAGTGGGAGTTGTATTCACTTGATCTCTTCTAATAACTTCTTCATCACTCACTTGGTAGGATTCATCATCAAGACTGAGAGTATTAGATAATTCTCTTCTCCACTGAGTTTGGCCACCAAAATAAATGACCCTTCATTCTCCTTGGGATTTAGACTTTAATTCTTCACTCTTTCCACAACCACTTGAACTATGTGAGTGATCTTGTCCTTCATATGTTTTAGATCTTATTATGTGATGAATTATTGTGTATTCTACCCTATGGCTACCAAGTTGTTTAGTGATAATGGGTCTACTTTATAGGAGAACTAACTCCTTGTCCTCATCATCTTCAACACTCACCACACCTAAAAGGATGTTGAATCCTAATTTGTTAATAGAATAATGAAGGATCTTTCTTTATGAATGTAGAAAGTAGGAGTAGATTAAGTGGAACAAAATGAATAGAAAATAAAACATAAGTGTAGGAAAGAAAGAGAAATTTCATTATCTCTATGGATAAAATTACAAGTAATATGTTAATATACAAGTCCCTCCCTCAGAATAGTAAAACACTAGAAAAGGATCCAAAAGTCCCTTGCCTCCTTGAGAATCTCCTTTTTCATAGGACTAAGAGGCGAATACATAAAGAAAGTATGTATAAAATAAATAAATATCAACTATGTCAGTTACATAAGAGACTCATTAATGACCTAGAGAGTGGGTGAGTGATATATATCGAGTGATGGACACCTAAGTATAATGCTCATACCATAAGGGGTAGTTGTCTGATATGAATACTTGGCTACATGGTTTCCCATATGCTAGGGAGTCTTTGTGTATGAGGCAAGTCATCATATGCAAGGTGAGTCATTTGACACTGGTCACTTGATAGGGGTGATCTCTGCTCACGTTTTCTTACTTAGGGTAAGACAGCTTGGGTGAGTGAATTACTTGTGTAAATTTAGCTCTG
This sequence comes from Cymbidium sinense, assembly GCA_021442155.1. NCBI lineage: Eukaryota > Viridiplantae > Streptophyta > Magnoliopsida > Asparagales > Orchidaceae > Cymbidium > Cymbidium sinense. Next base: position 114,144,746 of record CM038222.1, read on the forward strand.
CTTGTTTGTTCTTTACCACTCTTGGGGACTTGCTTGGTCCATGTGCATTTAATTGGTATACATGCATTACCTAATAATTTATATCTGACAAATTAATAGTCAAATTTAAGTTTTATATGCAAATAATTAAGGTAATTAAATGATGAAAAAACTCACTATCTAGTATATCAACATATTAACATATTGAAATTCATAATATATTAAATTATAATTAGTGTACACTTATATAACTCAAGAAAATTTATTTTTTTAATTTATTTTTAAAATTTTTTTTGCTAAATAGAAGTTGTTTAATAGTTGTATCTCAGAATGGTGTGAGTTCATTAAATATTTATTTAAGTGTTGCATAATATATTATATAGAACTCTATGCAATTTGGATAGATTTTTGGGACTACTACAAAGGCTGATTACATCTTCTAACATTTGTTATTTTTTCATAAGGTGGATGATAGCTTTCATTTTTTTAAAATGTGGATGATAATTATCATCCTTTCTTTAGATGGATAACTCTCAAGTTTATAATTATTTTCTCATTCCAAACCATGTTACTTGCTACTCTTCATGTTATGTGTGGTGTAGTAAATCTGCACATGTAAGAGTATGAGATCACATAAGTAATAAAGAATGAATAAGAGCATCATCCATCAAGGATTTAACACTGAGTGTTGAAATTGAGTTGGTTGGATAATATTTAAAAAAATTAATTAGATTAAAATAAACTAATATAAAATATACTTGAAGGACTAACTAGAAAAACTAATGAAAGTTAAGAGCAATATGATAAAATCAATATCATATGGCTATATTTTGAGGATTGAATTTTACTTGTGGTTATCTTATAGTTTTCAATCAAGAAAGGAGTTTGTATTATTTTATAAAAGTTTGATAAAAGGTGGTCATTACCTTTCTCTCAAAAGCCTAAGGATCTTATTTTCCTTGAAATTCAACCTTCTTAGAGATAGATTCAATGTAAAAAAAAAAGATGTTAATGTTCTTTAGATCATAGAGTGGACTATATGGGTTATTTGTACTTATCATTAATCTATAATCCAACAACCTTAGTAATTTGCTCAAGATGAGTATTTTTTCCAACTCTTAGTTTCAAACATTCCTTCTAAACTATTGATTAGACGTAAATCAACTAATTGACATTAAGGTGAAAAGTTAAATATAAAGTAATTATAAAACTAAACTCCAAAACTTATATTAAAATCAAAACCAACATAAATAACATGGCTACATCTAATTCCTACAAAATATTTAGTTCATCATTAAATATAACACTTCAAAACATGATCATTAATGTGATAATAGTGAAATCCCTAAGAAAAATAAGAAAATTGTTTGGGAGAAACTCTAGTCTTCATTATTTTCTTCACATTCTAACCCTTTTGATCACTTCAGCTATGGTTTCCTTGAAGAGAACATTAGAAAAAACTCTATAAACCTCAAAGAAGATAATAACCAAATACTTGCCTTTAGACCATTGAAAGGTCCCTTAATTCTTTTTTAAAAATCTGTTAAATTGGATCAAGTCATTTTCTCCAAATATGATAAGATTTAATGGTGAATTTAGATCAAATATGCTATTAATGTGTAGGCATCAAAGACTCTATGTGGCTAAGTTCTATAAAAAATACTATTACCTTGGTAGTTGAATTGGCTCTTGGGCATTGGGATTAGCTTCTGGGTGCAATAATCTTATGGTTTGGCAGTAAATTCACTATTGGTGTTGCAACTAGTTAATTTACTCTTATGCCTAGCCATTGCCTTCTACGTGAGTGCTAGACTAGGTGTTAATTTTGATTACTAAAAATTTAATCAAAGTAATTCTTACCTACAAAATTTAAATTTTGAATCATTAAATAGTTAAAATTCTTAAAATAATTTTAAAATTAGAGTCAATTCAGCATTCCAACATAAGTAAAATACATGTATCTTTTATTATTATGATGTGTCCATATACAATAATTTTAACTTATCCCATGATTCCAAGTAATACTAGTCAAGGAAACCTCCACTATGCTCAACTTTAAGTTTGTATGTATTGTTTTAGTCAAACACTATAATATAATTAAAATGCAAATAGATGATGCATTTGAGATTTTAAGGGAATGTTGGACTTAGTGAAACTATAGTAAAAACTAATGAAGGATGCTCACTTATAGATCACTTATCATTAAAATTTGACTCATTTTAACCCTAACGTGTAGGCACTAGATGAAAGATTTTCCAAGGAGTGTAAGATAGATAGCATGATTCCTAAGATCTCAACCTTGTCGCTTGGATGATAGCTACTAAAAATTGCCCTTGATTTTTATTAAACATATGACTTTTGGGGGAGAGTTGGTGCATATTTAAGCAAATTACATGGTTGGTTTTCAGGACTTCTCCAGGCATATTTCAAGGGCTTTTTTTATGGATGCAACTTAGACGGGCTTTCAAGGTGATCTCAAAGGCAAGAAGACAAGGTGATGAAGAAGATGTTCTCAGTGCATCCAAGCTATGTTTTATCTTTCTTTCTCTCATTTATTTATTCTAAACAAACTCATGTATCAGTTCTTCATAAATTTAATTTATTTTATCATCAGCTAAACTCCTCTTTCAATAGATTTACTATAATTATGTTATACTTATATCATTTTAGTTTTAATAAAAGCTATAGTTTTATTTCTTTCTACTACCATGTATTTTATTATGTACTTTATTGATTATTAAATTGACTAGTTCTTATTTTCAATAGGTTAATAGATCTATTTTAAATGAAGAGGTGTAAAATGAACATGTCAAGGATAAAATACTATGGTGATGGGTCGTAGGTTAGAGATAACTATAACAAAATTGGGTAGTCCTTTTTAGGATCCAAAGTGCTTTGTTAAATTTACTTGCATTGAATTTATCATCAAGTTAATTGTGACAAAATCCCATTGAGGTGGGTCATGTGGCGCATTTGGAACCCCTTGATAGATAGTTTGATGAAGAAATATATACCCTAGGCTTTCAAGGGAAAGTTTATGGACACCTTGATTGGATGTAAAAGTCAACCCCTAAATCTATTAAAATCTAAGACTTCACAAATCAACATTTATGGAGTATTTATATAAAAATCACTCCTACAAAACTCTTGCCCTTGTTGCTTTTTGGTTATTTCATTAAATTTTGAAGTATTGGTAGAATTTTTATTGACGCTCTATTTTCATCTTTCAAATAATAGTAAATAATTTAACTTCTATACTTGATGTTCAATCCTGAAAATGATACTCTACTCACACTTTATTACTTAATGTGACTGTGAACTTTTGCATAAGTGGTTTATTCTATTATTTTGAAATCTTTTATGTTTCTTCACTCATTTTGTTCTCATTTTTTTATCTACTCTATTTTGTAGGTTGATCATTGTGTATGCATAGGCTTAGTAGTAGGCCAAAGTTTATTGAGGTTTTCAAAATTTAAAGAACATTACTCAAGAGACTTTTGAAGAAGAGATTAGTAATCTGGATTGAAGTAGAAGTAGTGGTTGGTTTATAACATAAAGGATATATGACTAGGAAAAAAGAAAGCTTTAAGAGACTATGCACTTCCCTTAGTGCAGGGCATCCCTAAAGCCATTGTCAAGCCAAGAGTGAAAGCTAACAACATTAAAATCAAGCATGTAACTTGCAAATAATTCTAATTTAGGGGCTTTGCTACTAAAGACTCTAATGCTTACATTACAAACTTTCTAGAGATATATGAAACCTTAAAATACAATGGAGTTTCTTATAACTTTATTAGATTGAGGTTATTTCCACTCTCATTGAGGGATAGAGCTAAGAGTTTTTACAATTCACAACCTAACAATATGTCACCAGTAGAGATGATCTTGAATAGAAGTTCCTAACCAAGTATTTCACACTTATCAAGACTACTAGAATAAGTATTGAGATATCTATTTTTATGCAAATAGGATGTGAAACTATTTGTGCCACATCAAAGAAGTTCAAAAATCTCTTGAGAAGATGAGCACACCATAGCTTGTTTAACTGGATACATGTATAAACTTTCTACAACTAGTTAATTAGGTTGATTGATGAGGCATTAGGAATTATTTTTATGAGCAAAACATAGGAGGTAGCATATGATCTATTGGAGGAGATGACCATGAATAACTACCAATCCCTGACCAAGTGCCTCATGTTGAAGAAGCTCATAGCTACAGTATTGGAGACCAATGTTTTTGTTGCTCTCACCACATAGGTTGCTTGACTAATGAAGCAACTTATTTCACTTACAACACTAAAACCACTTGCACCAATATTTTGTTGTGATCATTATGGAGGGGGCCACAATAGAACTAATTTCTAAATAGCTAAACCCTTTATGTAGCCTTACTAAGTGAAAGTAAATTTTATTAAGAATAAACAAGTTAATAATCTCTACTCCAACATATATATTCTTAGGTGGAGATATCTCAAGCAAGGTAGCAATTATGTGGATACTATCAACCACTCAATTTCTATCAACAAGGAGAATACCAGTCACCTATTTTCACTTAATGTAAGAGCCATAATAGTATAAGGCAAAATAATTATCACTAAAGGAGCCCTCATAGCAGCTAACTACCACTAACAAGTAGTATATAGCTCACTCTATGGAACTCCTTAGAGGTATGAAGTCTTATTATAGAGGCAAGACACAGCCATTAAAATATTGAGTTTCAAATTATGTAACTCTCATTATAGTTGTCTAATGGTTAGCTAGGTTGCATTCCAAAGGAACATTAAGGCGATTCCTAGTGAGCATGTTAAGGCCATCACACTAAGGAGTGAAAAGTAATTTGAAGGTTTGATGGGCTAGGAGAGGCCCAAACTAAAAAGATTGACTCAAAAGTTGTGGGAAAGGAAAGGTCCAATGAAAATTAAGATCAGGCTTAATAAAGGAAGTGATAGGAGAAAGAAGAGTGACCTTGGTTAAGGTTGTTTCTAGATAACACACCACCATATGTTCCACCACTTTCCAGCTCTTAGATATTTTAAAAGAAGAAGCTAGATTAATAATTATGAAAGTTTTAGAAGTATTTAAAATAACACACATTAATATAACTTTTACTATGCCTAATAATAGATGCTTACTTATGTTAAATTCATCAAGGAGATTTTAGCAAAAAAAAGAAAAAAAAATAGAGGATCATGAGATAATAGCTTCAACATAAGGTTAAACTTCCATACTAAAGAGAAAATTATGAATAAATAACACTCCAATTTAGATGAATCAATATGATCCAACTTTTATCAAAGCATTGAATGATGTGTGAGATCTAATGTATGTTGAGAGCCTAACCTTGGTTGAAGGGACTAGTGAGCTACATGTCCATATGGTATGCCTTCTCCATTCTAACTATGGTAATTATTCCATTAGCACATTTATTGTTTCATTTTTTGTAGTTGTTAGTTCGGTGATCACTACATGAGGAAGTGCACAGGGATTCCACTAACTATAGTGGAATGATAGTAAGAGATCACAAAATATCTCAAGAAGGTTAGCCCCCAAGCTCTAACCAAGAGTTTCCTCTCAAATTTTACAAAAATATATCAATTATAACCAAGCAACTCATAGCACTAAGGTGCCAAAAGCCAATGCCTCGATGTTGTCCTCTCTATCCTTGAATCTAAGGTATAGTGGCTGCATTATCGTGGTACCATATGATCATCGCTTAAGAACTAGGATGAGCATTATATAATAATTCTTAATTTTTACCACACACACACATACAAAATTTAAACATGATAAACACATCATTCAATAAAATTATAACACATAAAATACATATGAAGATTCATAGACCATGTCTTCTAGCTTGGGACCTTAAGATAGACCCTTTTCTTTCTTTTCTTCCTTGATGTGCTACATTAACTCTCCCATACCCTAAATAACTCTTCTATGAAGAGTTGGAATCTTGGAGGTCTTTTAGGATTTCAGGGGCAAGTCCTTGTAGGTCATCCAAAATCAACCGAGTATCCTCACTTGGTGGTTTACCTTTCAACTTGATTAGGAATGTCAGACTAATGCCATTATCTAATGATGTTTCAGTTACGTTGATGTCATCAAAGTATGTTGACTAGATAAGTACCTACAAATGGTTTTCATCTTTTCTTGTAAAGGTGTTATCCTATAAATTTGGAGGTTATGTAACTCCTTTAAAAGATAATAGATTTTTCACATTGAAAATACAGCTAAGAAACATGTGAGGACATAAGCATTAGTACTAAGTTTCTTAATAAACTAAAATGGCCCACATGCTCTCACTTGTAACATTTTACATTTAGTGAAAAAAAATCTCTCAAGCAGATGAGTACTAAAACATAATCATCGATTTCATAGTCCTTAAAACTTAAACTATTATTCTTTTATTCTACATACTTAATATTCTGTTCTTCCAATTATTTTTTATTTCTTCATGAAGGCTATGAAAATCACATGCAAATATATATATATATATATTGAATTAAAAAATTCATGAGTAGGTGTGTTAGTGAGATCAATAGGTGTCTTAGGACCGTATCCATAAATTATCTTAAAAGGTGACCTATGGGTTGTCATGGAGATGGCATTATTGAAGGAAAATTTAGATGCATGTAAGGTCAAATCATAATTTTCTACATTCTTTCCAATTAGACATCTCAATAAGTTGCCTAAGGTCCAATTAACTACTTCTATTTGTCCATCAATTTGTGAGTTAAATGTAGAGGAGAATTTCAGCTATGTTTTGATAATTTTCATGAGGTCTTCTAAAAATAAAATACAAATTTAATATCTCTATAAAAAATTATTATAGATGGGACTCCTTGTAACCTTAAAATCTCTTTAAAGAATAATCTATATATGTAGGATGCATTATTGATTTTAAACAAGATAATAAAGGTGTCATCTTAAAAAATCTATCAACAACCACAAAAATACTATCATGACCTCGAGGTTTTCTTTGGAAATACTAACATAAAAATCCATGGATAGATCTTCCCATGGTCAAGAAGGAATAAACAAAGATGTGTTATATCCTACCTTTTGCTTTGTACTTTTAGCTTGATGATAAATAGTTTTCTATGCTACAACACATTCAACTTCCCTTTGTAAAGATGGCCAATAAAACCTTTGTTCAACTAGATCTTGGGAGTTTGACTTACCAAAATGTCCCACTATGCCCCCAAAATAAAGTTCAAAAATAAGGAATTCTCTCATGAATATTCTATGGATACATAACTTTGTCACTTTTGTAAAGATGACCATCAATGATGATAAAAGATTAATTAAAAGTCAAGGGTTTGACTTCATGCTCTAAATAAATTATATGGAAATTAAGGAAAAATTTTATAATCTTCCTTTAAAGTTTCAAATCTAGGGATTTGAAATTCTAAGGATGAAATTACTAGAGATACCCAAGATAAAGCATCTGTTGGCTTATTTTCTAATCTAAGTTTATGTTTAAGTATGAAGAAAAAATTATGAAGGTATTCAATCCACTTAGCAAGTCTATTATTCAATTTATTTTAAGAATTGATGAATTTTTGAGCATGATGATCTGTATTCAAAATAAACTCCTCATGTAAAAAATAATGTCTCTAGTGCAAAATAGTTTGAATGATCACATAAAACTCTTGATCATAGCTAGAATATTTTCAATTAGCATCTTTCAATATCACATTGAAGAATGCAATAGGATGATTTTCTTGACTTAATAGTCTAAAAATTCAAACACTTAAAGAATCATAAGTTATTTTAAATATTATATTGAAATCTGGAAGTTTTAATACTGGTGAAGAGGTAATAAGAATTTTGATTTATTTTATGGCCTTCTTAGCATCTATAGTGTAAGTAAACTTATCTTTCTTTAAGAGTTAGTAATCTAAGCTATAATCATACTAAAATTTTAATGAACCTACTATAAAAGGTTGTTAATCCATGAAAGATTCTAACATCTTTAAAAGATTTAGGATAGGCTAGTATATAAAAGATTTGATCTTTGTTGGATCTGCTTCAGCCCATCCACAAACACAATAAAGCCTAAGAAGATAACCTCAAACTGACAAAATAAACACTTCTTAAGGTTCACATGTGAAGTTGCTTCTTTAACTTCTCTACAAACATCTTAAATAATGTAAATGTTACTTATGGTCAGAACTATATATTAGAAAATCATCAAAGTAGACCACAAGAAAATGAGTAATAGAAGGTTTCAGAATAGTGTTCATTAATCTCATGAATGTACTGGGAGCATTTGAAAGGCCAAATAGCATAACCATCCATTCATAAAAAACTATCAGTAGTCTTGAAAGCTATCTATCATTCATCTCCTGGTTTGGTCCTTATTTAGTGATACTCGCACTTTAAATTAATCTTAAGGGAATAAAGATGTACTAGAAATAAGATTTAACATATTTTATAGCCTAAGTATGAGAAACCTATATTTTATTGTGATCTTATTCAATACTCTATTATCAACATACATCCTCTAAGTTTGATCTTTATTAAGGTTCAAAAGTGTCAATACTGCACAAGGACTCAAGCTTTTCTTAGATTAAACTCTTCTTCAAGAGTTTATCTACTTGTCATTTTAATTATGCATGCTTAATTAAATTTATTTTATAATGAGAAATTAAGTATTTATGAACTAAAAATTAAATTTATGGCATGTTGTGTATCCCTCAATAGTGGTAACTCATCAGGTAAGTTATAAAGAGTTAGATTAGTAAATTTATACAACAGAGATTAGACCATAGCAAGTATGTGGTGTTCCATGGTATCTATGGAAACCTCTTTATGGTGTAGGAGAAATAGAGAACTGGGCTTAGGTGAATTCTCTAGATAAAGTTCTAAACCCTAAGGTTTTGATGTGAATTCTAGAAGGTTCATGATTATCAATGTACAGGTTAAAAAATGTCTCTTCTATCACTAAAGGGGACATTATAATCAATTTGAGTTTTATATTTTTTTTCTTCAACTAGGTTTGGGTTGTAATTTAGAACTAGACTTAGTGGCTAGCTTTCACATATAAGGATTATAATGTTTGGATAAAAATAAATTTAATTATTGAAGTATTTAATTCAATTTTTGAATCTCCTTTGCTTCACACTCTTTAACAAGTGATATTATAGTAGAATGTTCAATTAGGATTGTGGTTCATATAATTTGTGATTTTCATGGGTCTTGGCCACCTTTAATTATTGCTAAACAAAGTTTAAGATTTGTTAACTTCTACGTATCATTGTGTGGGTGAGTGCACGCTTGATCATGATATTTTTTGCATGATATGTGAAAGTTGGCCACTTGGTATGTGGGCAGGGGTGGTCATCTTCTTTATAGTGGGTCATATTGGAAATAGCTTCATGGCCTTATCATTATACTTGAATATATAAGTTTTTTCTTGACCATAATGGATTATGTTTAAACTCTAAAGATAAAGCCTTCGTAATAGTATATGTGTGATCTCCATATGAAAAATATCACACAAAATTTGTTCAACATAACTACCTATCTTAATAAAAACATGACATCCATATGTGATAGGTAGAGATGTGTGATTCACCCAACTCATATGGAAGAGTTTTGGATGAGGTTCTTTACTTATTAATAGCTTGGGTTGATACGACATTAATGACACTTCTTCCATCTATTACTAATTTACACCTCTTTTCCTCACATAGACATACATTAAAAAAATAATTTTCCTCCTCCAATCTTCTTCTTCCCTTGATGTTATCATACACCTAATTATTGAAACTGATTTATCTATAATGGAATCCACTTCTTCATCTAATAAGGGTGCATCATCATGTATATCTTATATATCATCAGCTTCTTCTAATTCAGCTGCATCATATAAGAACATGATTTTGTCCTTAAACTGATTTTGAATATGACTCTTCTTATTACAATTAAAGCAGTTTATCTCTTTTTCATTTTTAGAGGTAGTGTTAGTAATGATCATATAAGATCGATTTTTAGATGTGGAAGGGTTATTTCTAGCAATAAACCTTTGAGGTTAAGAAGTGGATGGGTATTTAGATGACATTTGAGCCTTCATCTTAAATGTGGATGTTACTTTCTTATGCCTTTCGAAGAGAAAAGCATAGTGAAAGGTATTCTCTATAGTCTGAGAATCATGAAGCCCTACCTCATTCTTAATATTTCCCCTTAGGCTAATGACAAACTTATTGTCTAATTTCCATTCTTGATTAGTGTGGTGTGACTTAGTTACTAAGTCATCAAATGTATTCATATACTCCATTACTTGCATACTTCCTTGTTTAAGAGTCATTAATTGCTCATGGAGCTTCTTATTATGGTTCCTAAGAGAATATTTATCTATCAACATCTCATTTATATATACCCATGCAATAAGATTTCTACCGAACCTTTCCTCCTTAGCTAAATATTATTCTAATATTTTTTTTTCATGGACTACCATTTTCATTTTAGCAAATATAGTTCTTTGATAGTCATCCATATGATACCAATCAAAGAACTCATCCATCTAGGTAAGCAATTCATGAACTTATTAGGGTAATGAACACCATCATATGTTGGGGATTCTATCTTAACTTGATTTGTAGGTTCATACATGGTTTCATGAAGCTTTAGATGATCATGTATATGGATGCTTCTCAGGTTTGGCCTTTTAAGATGATAGACTTCTATAAGTAGTTCAATGTTTTTCATATCTATGTATTCTAGGTCCTCTTGATGTGGGAAAGTTTGTGGGGCTTGAATCCTAGTACTTTAAGCTTGAACTTGGGAAGCTAAGTTCACGATAAAGTCTTATACCCTAATGAGCTTCTCCTCACTTTGCATAGTGATCTCATCTACCCTTCTAGATAAGTCTTCTAATTGATCCAATTTAGCAAACTTGAGTGGCCTAATTGAAACAAAAGAAACACAAGTACAAACATGTCACAACACCCAAATGATATTTTAAAAAATGTTTTATGTTCATGAGTTTTAGAATGCAATGACATGCATGACTTTAAAATAATTTATCCTTCAATAAATATAAATTAACTTTGAATAGTACAAAATATTAAGTAAATAGACACAAAGAGACAATCAAAAAATTCTTAAAGATATTGTTAACTCTAGGATCCCATGGAATCCTAATTTCAAATTTGATGAAACAAACTTCCATGTGGAATTACTAATATTTTCTTTTGAGATTTTCAGAAAAATTATAAGACTCAACAAGACTAAATAAGTAAGAGAAGCTCAGATGCTCTTTCATATAGTTTGGCTAGGATTAGAGTGTTACTTTGTACATTTTGCAATAAAGTTGACAAATGGCACACTTTAATTTAAATTAAATATATTTTATCATTTCATAATCACATTAGCATTATGTGATTTAGCATTTTACTAAATCATATGTACATTACAAAATTTATAATTATTTCAATTCAAAAGCAACATTTAAAGATTTTTTTTACTAAAAATAAATTTTGTAAAATCATAATTTTAATTTTTTTCATTTTGTGCATAATTTATGCTTGAATTTCTAGTATTTTATTATTCTTATTTAATTAATTTAATGAAATTACATCTTGCTATTTGTTTGTTAAATTAAATATAAATTAATGTAAATTTATGGCAACATATTATTATTTAGATTCTTATTTTACTTCATTTTATATGATTTTTTGGGGCATTTGATCATGCTTTTATAATTCATTTATTTAAATGTATATACAATTAAATCCTTTACTTTTTTGAATATAGTACACCCCATGTTCCCTCCTTACTTGACCAAAATTTTCAAAGTTTATTCTAGGTTCTAATTGATAAATTCCCTTTTAAATCCCTCCTAATTAAATTCAAATTCTTTCCTTAATTTTTCTTGGTCATTTGAATTTATTCTTCCATTATTTCTTTCCATAAGTGCATAATTCTATGGGTCGTCACCCATTAGTTAATAAATCAAATAATTTTATGTTGAAAACCTTCCATATACCACTCCTTGGCCATGGACTTCATTAGGAAATATTTAAAATAATTTTATATCACTAAAACTAATTTTGGGCGGCCATAACTTCAATCCAACCCCAAAAGCTAAGTTTTCTCCCTCTTGCAAAAAATTTTATGTTTTCAGATTTTGGTTTATGATTTCATGTTAGATTCTTCTTTAGTGCATCAAGATCTTTTACAAGGAAAGTTATACAATCATTTGAGAAGGTTCAATCCAAAGTTCTTTTCAAATTGGTTTAAATTTTTATAACTTTCAGTGAGATCTTCATCCATTTTGGCAAGAACATTTATTAATCTAGTCATATATATATATATTTTATTACATTTAGCATTCTAAAGTTACTTCTCAATAAGATTTTATTATATTTTATTGGAAAGCTATATTGATTTTTATTGAATCAATATAGCCCATGTTTGTATTTTTTGGATTTGTATTTAATTTTTGATGAATTTTTGAATTTTTGTGACTTTTAATTAATTTTTTAATTAATTTAAGAGGGGATTTCTCTTTTTAAGAATGTGGTACGACGTGACGGCCTATGTGGCACCGTCACCATGTAGCATGGTGGGATTAGGGCACGTACATTCTGCGTGGCATCTACGTCAAAAGTGGTGCCACCCAATACTAATCTCGACCATCCGATGAAAGATCGAATGGTCCCAATTTGATCCAATGTATCCTTAAGGGTTAAAATCAAATTGTCCAGCTAGGTCTCAAGCATTCATTCTAAATAGAAGGAACGAAAAGCGGAGATCAAATCATGAGAGCCTCCAGTAAGAAATGGATGACTTCCATCATTTTTCACCAATTTTTTGGAGATCACCAGCAAATTTCAAAGTAATTTCAATTGCTAAATCATCAGTGATCGATTTACAACCAATCCATATGGTTTGTCCATGTTGGGATCAATTTTCTTTCAAAAAGTACCAAAATTGAATGCCTAAGGGATAAGTGGTGGAGCATACCTCATTTTCAGTGATCACGAGTGGTGGGATCGACTCCATTAGCTTGGCCTTGATGTGATGACATCGTGTATGCAATTTGGTGGCTTGCCTCCCCATGGATCTCCTCCTAGACCAACCTCAGATCGTATTCTGTCTGGTTCGGTCATTTTTCAGCTCATTGGTGGTGAGGGGATGGAGTGGTCAATTTTCTTTAGGTCATATTGACCTCTAGAATGTGTGGAACATTCAATTTGATGTAAAACTTCTCTCTTGGATTTGACCATTGAAGGGAGCTCGGTGGTCTCTATATTCATTCATTTTCAAGCAAGCTAGCGGCGAGGGGATGGGAAATTAATTTATTTCTTCATCTCCTCTTTCAAAGAATAATTTGAGATGAAAATAAGGGAGTAAGAAGCTCTTTTCCCCTCTTTTGATACATGGCTAAGAGCCATGTTCATAGCCTTTTAAGTGGTTGGATTTCAACCACCAGTGATGGCAAAGTCGACTAAGGGGTGGATTCAATCCTTCTTGGCCTTATGAACTAGTTTGGATGAAGAATTCAAAGGGAGGAGGGCATCTCCTCCCTTTTTCTGGCTTGGCCAAAACCCCTCATTCCCTTGGCTTTTTTCTTCTTCCTTGGCTTCTCCCTTAGAGGAAGCCAAATTCCTTTTGGCTTAAAGGATGATCTCCTCACTTTCAGCCTTTGGAACCATTCTCTTAAGAGGTGGTCAAAGGTCCAAGGCTACTTGGATAAAATCTAAATGATTTTCATAATGGAAGGGTGAGGAATCTTCCCTTGGTCAAAGATTTCCTCTCCTTTCCTTTGGTTTTATTTTCCTTTTTATTTTTGGCATCACTATTAAAACCCATAGACTAATATGAGACTGCCCAACTCAAACTCTATATGACTTTGAGGTCAAGTTCAAATTTATTTAGATTGGATTAGAACTTTGAATCCAATCCAAGGACTTGGATTCAAATTATTTGGTTTTGATTAATTCTTGTAATTTTGAGTTCAATCATCTTAAATTGATGATTGATTGAGTTTTGATTTAATTAATTTATTTAAATTTGAATCAATTTTGGATTTCATTTTATTTCAATTCATTTAAATCTAAATGGGTTAAGCTTGATTCCAATTGGGTTCAAATGATCAATTTGACTCAATTGGATTGGGTTTGGACTCCAATCATGCTTGATCACATGTGTGAGATGATTTGGAGTAATTGATTTTATTTAATTTAATTAGATTTTAATTTGAACTCATTTTACCTAAAGTGGGCTTAATGGGTTAAGCTTGGGTTCATTTGGGTCAAATGACCAATTTGACCAAATCAGACCCAATAATGGGTTGAATTGTGTTTGATTATCATTTCCAAATAATTTAGAGCAATCAAATTGAATTGATTTCTATTTAATTTGGGTTTGAACCAAATATGACCCATTTTTTTCCATTTAGACTAAGTGGCTTATTAACCCAATTAAGGCTTAAATAATTATAAATTTATTTAGATTAATGATTAAACATGAAAAATTTTGAATGATTTAATTTGGTCAAATTTTTGGTAGGTTGACCTTTGACTTGGTGGGACCCACCTAAAGTCAATCCTATGCCAAATGGATTGACTAGATTTGTCTTTGATTTAGTTTTGGATTTGTTCATTTATTTTAATTTGATTTTATTTTGATTTATTTCGATTTGATTTGATTTAATCTATATTTGAAAATTGGGTCAAGTCTACCTAAGCTCATTAAGTTAGATCAAACCCAATGAGGGTTCACTAGGTCACTAAGTATAATGTCCAAAGCATTTAATTAGGAGATTCCTATTTAATATTAGGACTTCCTAATTACTGATTTTAGAATGATATTAGCCTCATCTAAAAATGAGGTCAACAAGTTCCATATTACATTTCCTCATGGTAGTTTTTTGGATCCATCCCACCAATTCTCATATAATTTGGAAATGGACGAGGATTTAGATTGACCTTTAATAATGAGCTTATCTTTCTTGTTAACCTATATTAGTATAGTGTAGATTCCCTTGCATAATTGTGCAAGAAGTTGCTCTTTTTGTTTGATTACATTCAAATGTGAGTCATTCAAGAATTTTGAAACTTGTTGTGATTGTTATGGTCTTCCATCCATCTTCCAATTGAAAAATGCCTCTTGCCCAATTTAGTGATCATTCTAGAAGTCAATTTTCCCATCTCCCATGTCCCAAAAAATTAGATCTTTAGCTTCTTCTTCATGTTGCAGCATATGTTTCAAAGTTGAGGAGTCTGATTTTATTGGTTGAGTGGTCATTGGATGAGTATGTTGGAAATTCTTCTGATGCATAAATTCAGCCCATATGGCATTTCTCTCTCTAAATGTGATCCATAATTTTATTGTATTGCATTTAATATTATCTAAAATGTTTTGAATCCCAAGCAACCATTGCATGTTGGTTTGCCCATTTTCTTTCAGCTGGCCTAGTGGATGGATTTATGTTTGAGGCTCCAAATGAATCTATTTAACATCCTTTCTATTCTCCCTTGAATTATTTTAGGGATCTGTTGTACTTTGGTGGTGTATTTTGAATTATTTTGGGGATCTGTTGTACTTTGGTGGTCTATAATGGAATTTAGTTAAGGATACTCTTCACTAAAGTGACCCTTCCACCAAATGAGAGGAAAGAGTTCTCCTAAGATTGTATTTTGTTTTGTATTTTATCAATGAGCTCATGGAAGAGGAAAGATATGAGTTTTCGTTTATATATTTGGATGCCAAGGTAGTTAAAAGGAAAATAAGATTGAGTGAAGCCTGTCTTCTCTTTTTCCCACTTGATTTTATTTTTGGTAATCTTCTTCCTTATCTCAAAGAAATATTTTTTAGCATTTTGGTCCATACCTGATAGTGATGTAAATTCCTAGATGATTTCCACCTGTGTATTGATGGATTTTTTGCTTCCTTTACAAAAAAGTAAAAGATCATCTACAAAGGCCAAGTGTGTGATCTTGAGGTTTCTTGTGGTGTGAAACTTGATTCCCTTCTTTGATGCAGCTTCCTTGTTTAGTTTTCTTGAGAGAATGTCCAAAGATAAAATGAGAATGAGAAGGGATGGGGAGAGTGGGTCTCCTTGTTTTATACCCCTATTAGCTTAGAAGAATCCATGTGATTGTCCATTAAGAAGTATTTTATAATGGCTATGTACAAAAAGTATCTGAATAAGGATGCAAAAATCATCTAAAAGACCCATTTCCTTAAGAAATCTAAAGATGAAACTCCAATTTATAGTGGCAAAAGCTTTTTGAGGTCAATTTTCATGATAACATTTCATCCTCTACTCTTTTTGTCAATGTCCTTGATGAGCTCTTGACAAGAAGTATAGTGTCAGTGATATTCTTTTCTTTCATGAAAGTCGCTTGATTTGAAGAGATGAGGGCAAGATTAAGTTTTTGAATCATATTTGCAATGATTTTACTAATAATTTTGTTGATGACAGGAATTAGATAGATAGGTCTAAATTTGTCTAAAGTGTGATTATCTCTTTCTTTTGGAATCAAAATAATAGCAGAGGTTGAGAAGAAATTATGATTATTCTAATTTCTGAAGAAATTTTGTATATCAGTAATGACTTCAAGTCTCACAATGTGCCATGCCTTTTGGTGGGCAGTAAAGCCATTCGGTCAAGCTGCTTTGTAGCTATCCATTGAGTTTAGTGCAATAAAAATTTCTTCTTCTAAGGGGACTGAGATAAGTTCCTCAATGTTGATTGATTCTCTTTCAGTTATAAAGAAATGCTAGTTGGGCAGGTGGATTGTGTTGTTTACATGTGGCTAATTAAGTAGGTTTGAGAATTAGCTCATACAATTCTCCATGATACTATCCTAGTTGTGAATCCATCTCTCAACAATGTATTTAATTTTTATAACCCATTTCCTTCTCTTTACTTCTTAATACAAGCATGGAAGTATTTGGAGTTCCTATCTCCTTGGAGGAATAAATTTGATGAGGCTTTTTGTCTAAGTAGGTCCTCTTCTTTAGCAATATATCCTTGTAAGATTGTTTGGAGTTGTTCTATTTGGGTTTCAAGCTCATGAGTATTCTGATTGTCCATCCCAGCCATTTCATTTTCAATGTTATTAATCTTTTCTTCAATGGATTTGATCATAGTATTGATGTTGTTGAAAGTATATGTATTCCATTTTTTTAAAAGGTTGAATGGTAGTTTTAAGCAATGACCATAGTTTAATTCGAAGGTTGTTATCTTTCACACTAATCTAAGCAATCAATATGCATCCACATATTAATGAATCTAAACTGATGGTCAATCAATTTGGGGATATAGTGGAAGCTTACTAAGACTAAGGAGTGGTTAGAGGCATATTTGGCAAAGTGTTATACCTCTAATATGCAGAAGTTTGAGTACCAACCTGAGTTTATGAGAATTCAATCAAGACTTTCAAAAACCTTTCCTCTCTTTCAGGTGAAAGGAGAGCTATTATAAATTGCATCAAAGATTATAGTTACCAAATTCAGAGATTATTGACATGTAAGGCTTCCTGCCTCCTTTCTTTTCAGCCAAGCTTGTAATCATATTGAGATCCTCACCAACCAACCAAGGGCTTGTAGTGTCAAAACTAATGTGTTTTATGAAATTTGAAGCTCCTTCTTGTGCTGCCTATTGTAACAGCATAAATGATGGTGGATTAAATGCTCAAACTGATGTCTTGGATGTGGATATGGAGGTATTGGGTGGTATCAAGGAAGACCTAGATCTGAAATCTTGATTTCTAGGAAACCCAGGTTTTGTTGCTAACATTTGAATGGATAGTGAATCAGGGAAATCTCCTTCTGGTTTTGGGTAAGTTGTGATTGTTAACTAAAGGTTATAGGATAGCAAAGAGTTCAAGTTTATGGTGTCTCACAAGGATTTTGAGTCTATTATAGGCATTGGCCTTGTCAATGCCTCTAATATTCCAAATCATGATCTTTAACATGATAAAAGAGGTTTACTTCTAAAGGGCCATTTGGATGACCCTTCACCAATTGAAATATCTTCTACTCTTTGATTCTTTCCTGCCACTGAATTTTTTAATTCTCTAATGCCTTTCTAGTTGTGCATTCTATGTTTATAGGTTTGCCATTTCTCCATAGCTATGTTGAGTATATCATCATAATGTCCCCCCTCTAATTGCTCTCCTTATAAGCATGCTTCATCTTCTCCATCATTAGTTATGGCTTCAGATGTCAAAGGTTGTGAGTTATTGCTGATTTCAGGTATATTCAAATGTCTTGGTTCATATGTAAATTATTCTGAGATGTCAATTTCAAAAATTGGGTTACTCATGGGTTCATTGTACTCATTCATGTTATTGTGCATTGGGTGCATTGAGTTGATCTCATTCTATTATCCACTTTGAACAGGGATTGGTGTTGTTGTTATGTTGGCTACCTGGATTCCCTCTTCATTGGAGGTATTCTTATTTTAATTTTTGTTTTACTATTTCAGTTGAGGACTTCTTTCTACAATATTGTTATTATCAAGTAATTGTTGACAGTCTATGGTCTCCATGTTCTCCCCTAGAATGCTGCAAGTTAGGTCTAAATTAGTGTTAGCAGTGATGGGCCTATCCTCCATGTGTAGTAAGGTTGAGAGATGTTGTAAATTTTACTTCCAGTGCTAGGTGTTTCCTTTTTTTCATTTACTATCTCTTAACTCAGGGTGTGTTATAAAGCATCTATCAAGATTATGGCCAAACATTTTACATTTCCCATAATATAATGATTTATGTTCTATCTCCACCTTTTGCTAATATTCATTAGATTTGGTGCCAACCCTAAACCCTAAATCATAATTAAAGATAGTCCAACCAATCATTGGGTTTAATTATACCAATTTGGTCATTTGACCCAAATAAGTCCAACTTCACCCATTAAGCTTAATTTGGGACAAATGGGTCAAAACTGATATCAACTTCAAAAAAAATAAAATTATTCACTTCAAATCATTTCACACATGTGATTAAACATGATTGGAGTCTGAACATGCCTTAATTGAGTAAAATTGGTCATTTGACTCAATTAAACTCAACTTAACGCTTTTAAATCAAAATGGGTCAAACTAAAACAAAATCAAAATCAATTCTAAATCTAAGGAAATTGATCAATTTAAAACATCACAAATCATCAAATAAACATAAGTGAACCTAAATTTAAATCTTAAACTACCATTTGAGGTAGGAGATCTAACTTGACCAATTTAGGTCAAAAGTGTCAAATCTAGCTTAAATCACATCAAACCTTCACATACCATGGATCAATTGACCTCCAAATTATCAATAGGATAAATAACAATAATTGAAACTGAAATCTAAAATCAATTAATCAAAAGGAATTCAATCAAGTTACTTCAGTCAATCTAAATCTGAATGGAGTTGAACTAAGCTCAATCATAAAATCCAACTTAAATGGATTTGAGTTTGACCCATGATTCATCCTAGTTTAACTTGGCCAATCAACCACCAATCTAAAATGGTGATGTGGTGGCACCAAAAAGCCAAGAGATTCCATGTGAGGTGAAATCATAAGAGATGAGGTGTAGTCAGGGTAAGAAAGTGACAAATCCATGCAAAGAAGCCAAACCACATTTCCCTTCTCCATGATCCATCCACCTCTTCATTTTAAACTGATATGGGTTCATCCCCAATCAGTTGACCAACCCTTGGAGCTAGCCTCCAAGAGTGGAAATCACCATGGAAAATATAAGTCGACCCCTTATCACATAAAAGCTCACAGCCACATAGGAAAATAAGAAGAGAGGCCTTCTCTTGGCAACCTAGCATCTTATACATCTTCCTGAGGTAAAACGAAGGAGAATCAACCACTTCCCTGATTCCTACACCATTGACAAGCTAAAATTTGGCCAAACCCAAGGGAGAATGAGTGGAGCTTGGCCTCTATAGTGGTTGGAGGAGAGGCAACTCAATTCCTCTCTCTCAGAGGTTTGCCACATCCCAACGAATGTGTTCAAAGCATTTCCACTATCGAAGATTAATGCCAGCGAGGTATGCCTCAAAGTTGACTACTCTTGCATTCCAATTTAGTCCTTTGTGAAGGGAAGTTGATTTATGTTGACCTCATTTTTGGATGAGGTTAACATTACTTAGTGTAATTAATAATATGGACACCTAATCATAGATTAGGAACCTCCTAATTAACTGCTTAGAATACTATACCTAGTGACCAGTGTATTTTCCTTAGGATCTAACCTAATGGGTTTAGGTAGACTCAACCCAAATTTCAAACTTGAATTAAATCAAAACAAATCTACATAAATCAAAATGAATTCAAATTAAATCAAATGAATGAATCCAAATCTAGTCAACCCTTTTAGCATGGGTTTGATTTTTATGTGGGTCCCACCAAAATTTGATCGAATGAAATCATTATAAATGATCCAAATGATAAAATAAACATTTTTAATCATAATTTTAAAGAAATTTAAATTTATTTAGGCCTTACTTATGGTAATTAGTCCACTTAGTCTAAGGGTTCAAACCCATTCAAATTTAAATCAACTCAATGTAATTATTTAAAATCATTTGGAAATGATATTCAAACATAATCCAACCAATCATTGGGTCCAATTTGGACAAATTGGTCATTTGACCTAAATGAATCCATACTTAACCCATTAAGCCTAATTTGGGTCAAATAGGTGGTTCAAATTTAAACAAAATTGAAATTAAATGAAATTAATCACTCCAAATCATCTCACACATGTGATCAAGCATTATTGGAGTCCAAAAAAATTCAAATAAGTCAAATGGATCATCTAAACCCAATTAAAATCAAGTTTAACCCATTTAAGCCTAAATGGGTTAAAATGAAATAAAATCTAAAATCAACTAAAATCCTAAAGGAATTAATTAAATAAAAACTTGATGAATCATCACTTAAACATAATTGTACCCAAAATTAAATGAATTAAATCAAAATAAACAAACTTAAAACACTTTGAAGCCAAATGACATGAATTGGGTTCAAACCTCCAATCCACTTCAAATGGATTTGGATTCAATATCAAACTCACATTGGGTTTGTTTTGGGCAACAAAACACTAGCCTAAGGGTTATGGTGGTGATGCCAAAAGCTATAAGTGAAGTGAAAGGAAGATGAGTTCAAGTTTTACCAAGTAAAGATGCCTTTGTGATTCTTCTTCCTCCCATCATCCAAACTCCCTGGGATTTAATCCAGGTCAATTTGACCACCTCTTGGAGGATTATTCCAAGGGTTGAAATTAAATAGATAGCCTCCAAAGAGGGAATGAAAGAAGGATTTTGCTTCCTCCATGAGGGATAGGAAAGCAAAGAAAAAGAGAGAACTCCTAAGAGCACTCTCTCAGCCAAGGGAGGAAAGGGGGTGGAAATGACTTCCTCCCCTCAAACTTCCAACACACTCACAAGGCCAAGAGGGACTAAACCCATCCTCTGGCCAACCCACTCGCCGCTAGTGGCTGGGATTTGGCCACCTAAAAGCCTTCATACATGGCTCTCAGCCATGTATAGAAAGAGAGGAGAGAGGTCCTCTCCTCTCCCTCTTTTCATCCTAAAACGTTCACAAGGTGAAAAGAAGAAGAATGAGAGAAATCCCCCGACCTCTCACCACCGACAAGCCAAAATAAGCTAGCAGCCAATCTCTTAGCCTCTAATGGAAAATGAGAGGAGTATTTTACCTCAAATTGAACATCTGAGCACCTTCTAGAGGTCAAGGCAGCCTGATATAAACCTTCACCAAAGATTGTCACTGCCAGGAAGCTAAAAAATGACCAACATCACTGGAAACCATCCATGAGTTCGTCTAGAAGCCAATCCATGAGGATGCAGTCCAATTCCTCCCTCCCATAGCTTCCTCACATCATTCTGAAGGTGTTTGAGTCGATCCCATCGCCGGAGGCCGCCAGAGTTGAGGTCTGCCAGAACGCCACCCTGTGAGCTTTCAGTTTTGGACAATTTTAAGATAAATTTGATTGCCAAAAAGATCAAACCATATAGATCAATTGAAAATTGATCCTTGATTATTTTGCAATCAAAATCGTGTCAACTTTTTCCTCGATTCATCAAAAATCTCTCATATTCGACAGTCGGTGTTCATCTCTCACCATAGACGAATGGGGAATGATTTTCATTGTTCATTCCTTTTATTTGGAACAACCAATCGAGATCTAGCCACACAATTTGATTAAATCCCTATAAGAAATCACAGGAGAAATCGGTATCATCCTATCTTTTATCGAACGGCCAGGATCAATCCTGCATAGCTACCACTTTTGATGTGGATACCACGTGGATCCATCATGGCCCAATGGCACCACATCCGCATCGACGTTTAAAATGATATTTTTCATTTTAATTCATCAAAAAAAAACTAGAAACATAAAAAAAATTAATTAAATATAAATCAAAAAATTACAAATGAGGGCTCTATGGATTCATCTGAATGAGTAGCATCCATTAAACCCAAAATCTCTAATTAAAACTCAAATTAATTTGACTTTAAATTAAATTAATAAAACTCAAATTACTCATAAATCATTAATCCAATTGAAATGAAACTTTGGGGAATTAAAATTGAGGTTAAAATGTACCTTAGGAAAAAATTTCATGAATTATTGCTAAGTAATTCAAAAGATATCAGATTTCAAACTCTAAACTTCAATTTTAATAAAATAAATTAATATTAAATGAAATAAATCATCAAAATTTATCAAATCAATTTAATAAACATAGGAAACTTTAATGAAGTTAAAAACATCAATGAAACTCATTGAAACTAAAAAAATCACAAAATGGCCTAATTTGGTAATTAATTGAATTAATTAATTCAAATAATTAACTTGAACTTAGGGAAATCATAATAAATCAACCATGTTCCCAAAATTATAAATAGACCCTCTATGGAAGCATCTTTAAAAGGGAAATCAAAGAAAAATAAAATCCCCAAATAATCCTCGTTAAATTAAGCTTAATTTAGGTTTAATTGGAAAAATTAAAATCTTAATTACACCCTGATTGTGCATCTGGTTAAAATGAAACTTTGGAAATATAAAATTACTAAGGAACCCCACTTACCATAAAATGTTCAAACATAATTGACTTTTGGATTAGGAATTATTGAATTTCCAAATCTCTAGGTCAATATGATTCAAATAATAAATTAAAAAAAATCATAAATCACAAAATTCATAGAAGTAACTTAGAATAATCTTCACCAACACTAGAACATTTAATAAAGAATTTGATCACTTACATACTTAAGGTTTAATGAAAATAATAATGAATATTAAGTTTAATTAAATCTTAGGCTAATAAATTTAGAATCAAGTAATTAATGAAATCTTAATCCACAATTAATAAATGCTATGATTGGATTAAAATACTAACCTAAGTATCTTTGATTAACATAATTTAAACTAAATAAACATGAATTAAATAAACATAAGCATAATTCAATGGATAGAAACATTAATGAAAACAAATGTCAACTCAATTCAAACCAAATAAAATAAATCAAATTGAAAATAAATTAAATCAACAAGATTTAATCAAATCAAATGAATGAAATGAAGATTTAAATTTTAAAGACAACATTGAAACATTATTCCAAATTGAACTCAAACCTAAATCATCTATATAAATTTAGAAGGATTAATTAGGATACTTAAGGTTCTTAGTTAGGCCTTTGGGATGAATCTTCATCTTAGGATGAAGGTTTTATTCTATTAGGGTTTAGGATATTGAATAGAATAGGTTCTACCCAAAAGTGGAATCTATTTTTTTTCTCCATTTTTGAAAACCTAAAATTCACTTTAACATGAAAATGAATTTCAAAAATTAAAATAGAATCTCAAATCATTAAATCATTTGAATTGAAACCATCCAAAGGTAAATCAAACAAACTTCAAAATTCAAATTGAAATTTAAACTAAAAAGGCTTAGCAAAGTATTTCCACACAAGCCTATTTCCTTCACACACACACTATATCATTAGGTTGTGGACCCTAGACTTAGGTTAGGTTGATCCGTGATATTTTATATTATTCTGTGTTATGAAGTGATATGCTTTTCATGTTTGTAAGGTGTACTATTTTAAACTACATGTCTAGGATTATTTGCCCAATAACATTCTTTTTAGAACTAATATTATCTTTTGTAAGGGCTATGTTAAAAAGGACTATCATAAATAAATTATAATTGTTATTTTCTTGCAGGTATGCTTAAGTCCTTAAAGCATAGCCCAATAGGACAAGTGAGCTTGGCAAACAATTAATGCTAATCCCATATGTTTATAAAATATAACTGCTATGTGCTATTTGCATTTTCTTGACATTTATTTTACAGGGTTTAGGATTTATTTTTGAATTTAAAATATAAATTTGAGCTCAAAATTAGGTTAGGATCTATGGGTCTAGGATTAGTAGGAGCTGACCCTATCAGCAGATGGTTGTAGAGGTCCCTTGTGAAGCCCAAATAGAGATCCCTAAAGAAGATCCATAGATCAAAACTATAGTTTTAGGCTAGGCTGTATAAGGGCAAAACACAATTGCCCATTTTCTCTTTCTTTCAGGGCATACAATGGTACCCGAATGCATTAGCATTTCTTTAATTTAAAATTTGCCTGATTTATTTAGGGTACGTGGTAGAATCAACCTGCTTTTCTAAGTTTCCTTCTATGTTGTATTTCCTATGATGAATCCCTAGACAATTAGGCTCTTAAGGAAAACTAAATTTTCTGCCCAACTTAAATCTAATAAAATAAAATAAAAAATAACAATGATAAAGAAAACTTGAAACTTCATATAAATTAAATCCTTAGGGATAACCTAAAATCTACCAAAAATAATTAGCTCTTGAAAATCATGCAATCATATTACTCTTAACTCTTGAATTGGACACTTCACCCATTGCACATAAGGGACATCTAACGGGTGAGGAAGACCACCTTCTTAGAGAAGTCTACCTTCTTTTATTGATTTGACCAATAACCATTTCTAATTGCATGACATTTAGGAATAAAAATGCATACCCTAGATCTTAAATGAATCTTGAGTCAAAATATTTAAAACCTAAAAAAATGCACATTAGTTAGGTACAATGCATACCCTACATGATCTTAGATATTAGAATGTGAGTTTAGGTTCTTAGAAACTTTTCTAAAATACAATAACCTAGCCATCTTGCATACATAAGACTTGGCATCATGGATTTAAAATGTGTTTAAGTGGTGTTAGCTCGAAGCCCTTCCAAGAGGGTTGTAAGTCTAGAAGAGTCAGGTATAGGTCTGTTCCCTCAAGTGAAAAGAATGGTTGTAATTTCCAAAAATGTAACTAGGCTGAGCATCTGACTTATGTTAGAAGCAATTGTATGCATAGGTTATGAAGCATCCTCCTCGGAGTAAGTCTTTAACTCTAGGCATCTCTACAGTCTTGCGTTGCTAAAATCTAAGGAAATATCAACTTAAAATATAAATTAAATTTTAAAATTTAAAATCCAATGGCAGGATAGTTGAAATGCCTACTAAACATCCCAATATCAATAGGTATTTTCTACTTAATCTCGTTTGGTATCCAAAAATAAGTCTTTCCACTTTGGATCATTCCCAAATGAAATTCCAAATATCATTCTTTTGAAAACCAACTTAGAACTCCATAGAAATAATAACTTATTTCCTTAATTGAGAGTATTCTTAGGAAGAGACCCTTCATTCCTAAGATATAATTAAAATATCTACATGTAGTAAACTCTATTAAAATCAAATCAATTATATGATAACATGTTTATCTTTGAAGTTAATATGTTTATTCCTTAATGATGCATTTGATCTTCCAAATAAGGAATTCCTAAATCTTATATGGTGTCATAAATTTTCCCCACAGAGATATTTTCTATCGACCACAGTGGGAGTGGTTCCTCTCTCCATCTTTAGAAATAAGCTATCATTTCTATACATCGGGAGTGAACTTGTGCCACTCACGGGTCAAGATTGCATTTCCTTCCATTGGATTCCTCTCTATTTCATCCTTGGCTGAGATCATCCAACATTCTAAACTAAGATTCTAAAATTGTTTGTTTGCCACAGTTAAATGGCTGGGTAGTCCTAGAACCAAACCCCTTTAAAATGAAACAAATGAAAATTAGGTCATTTCTATTAGACCTGAGTTTGGTTAAGATGGATTTAATATCATTCCATTGTGTAAAAGAAATTTTAAAAGTCATTTGAAATTCAAACAAAAAATATATGTAAATCTCAAAGTTAAATATATCCTTAACTTTTTATTTTTGCTTTATACTAAAGCTAAAGAGAATCAAGATAGGGTCTCTAGTTGATACCTTTTATTCTAATACATTCAGAGGTAGCAAATACCTAAGGATGTATATTGAAATGAAGGAGTTCTTTCAAATCTTAAGAAAATCCAAGAAATCAAGAAAAGTGAGCATAGTTTTACCTATTTCCCCATACCACTTTGATTGAAACTTGAATTGCATTCTAAAAAAAGGAATCAACTCAAAAGAAAATTGTAAGAAAAAAGGGGATAAGTATGAAAATAATCCTAAAAGAATACCTTATTAAACTTAGGCAGAGGTCGATTAAGGAATTAAATGTGTGCCTTTTACCCTTATAGAAGGCAATTTTCATATATACAATATAGTTTTAATCAATTTATTATTCATCTCCATACATCCCCTAGATTTTTGGAAAATCAATTGTTTGAGCTGATTGACCAATTTTAGGGAGAGACTTGGAGGTAACCCTATTAGACCCTCAAGAACCATGAATCATTAAGAGTTTAGGAGAGAGTTAAAAGAGAAAGATGACATGATATTGTGAACTAAAAAATGACATGATAAAATTTGTCTTTTGCTGCTAATCAATTAAAGAAAAGAGAGGGCAGTGAAAGAGAATTCTAATTCTCCTGATAAAGTTAAAATGAATGAAATAAAAACCTAATAAATTTAAATCAACTTTCTCAATATAAGTCTTCTACCATTGAATGATTGATATTTCATAAATAGCCATATTTTAAGGACAAATTCTAAAAATAAAAAATTAATGAAAATATTGATCCTTTTAAAAAAATCATGACCTTAAGATTGGGTCCTAATAGTGATATTCTTATCTCTCAGACTGAAAATACAAAAATTTTATCTCTAGTAGATTGATAGATGAATCACTTGGGACTTTATTAGTCCAAATTAATGAAGAAATCTTTAGTTTTCTCCGCTCAAAAATTAAAGCATTATATGCTTTCATACAAAGTGAATATAAGGTGAATCCATTGCAATATCTTATGACCCACCTGATGTTTTCTTGATGTATAGCACATTTGTCAAATATTTTATTACAATTTGAGATTACCTTCAATCCTCTTCATGTTGTAAAGATCAAGTCATAGCTAACTTCTTAATGACACATCTTCTAGGTGAAGGCTCTCCTTTAAATGATGATCTTCTAAATGAATAAATCATGACATTAGAAGGTGAATCCGATGCCACTTGAGAATTATATTTTGATGATACAACATCATCAAAGAGAAATAAAGAATTGAATTCATCTAACTCAGGGAAGGAAGAGATTAAATTGATTTTCATATCCACAAGCAAAAGAATGATAAAGTATTTTTATCATTTGTCTAACCTTTGTCTCTAAACCCTTATGAGAGTTAGGGTATTGACATCATGAGATCTATTGATCTATTTAGGATAGAGTTAGACCTACCTTTTCTTCATACCAAAAGTGAAATTATTGAAAATAAATTCAAAATGGTAGAGTCATAGCACCTCAAATGACATTGAAAAGAAATGACAAATAATTCATCTTAGAAGAGAATAAAAGAAAATAATAAAGAAATTTATTCACTTCAAAATTTAACATATGATGTTTTTCCCCTCTTAGAGGAGTTTCTCGCAAAATTGAGCATCATAATACTCTATAAAAAAAAAAGGAAAATGAAATGAAAAGAAATGACCATTAATCAAGACATTACATATTTTTGTAATTTACCTTCTTTAATTATAAGCAACTTTCTGATGTGGCATTTCATTATAAATATGATCTAGGGTTATCTTCTGTGATGAAGATATGCTACTAAGAACTTATTAACATCTTGGTGAATGTAGAAAATTTGAAAAGAAAGTTTCTAGAATACGTGTTGATCCGGGTGCATCGGTTAATATAAATAAGAAAGTGAATATACATAGGCCTAATTCTGATCAAATTCTGATAAGGTGGCAATGTGTGGATTCAATCAAGTAAAGAAAGGAGTTTTCAATTTAATGAAAATTTAATCTTAAAAACACAATTGAAAAGAAGAACTTAATCTCAATCACATTATTGATTGAAGATAAGAATTCAAACATTAAAATAGAATCTTAAGAATTTAGGAAAATTTTTAATACTATTGGATGGTCTTATCCAACCCAAATAAAAAAAAAATGGATGAAATGAAATGAAAGAAAAAGAAGAAAAATAATAATTGTGAAAGGATGTTTATATGCATTCTATCTTCATGAGTGTAGAGTATTTAGGAATGTCATTTTGTCAGTCCTAAATGACCTCACTAAATCTTAAATTCAATCAAAGAATTATAAAAATATCATATCATGCAATATGATCAATGAGGAAAAACAAAGAGTCAAGTCACATCAAATGTTATCTTTGGACAAAAAGTCGAATGTGTCTAGTGTCATGGTGGATCTTGTATCTAGAAAAAAATTCCAAATGTAACATTTTACAAAGAATTAAAATGTTATTGGAATGTTGATAAAACAAAGAAATAAAGAAAGAAAATTAAAGGATTGGAAGGGTTATATCCAAGAGCAAAAGGATGAAGTTTGAAATTTATGAGTATGTATACATTTTGACTTTAAACTTCTCTACATCAAAATAAAGTGGTAGGGTTAGAAGTTAAGAATTGCCCCTAACTTAAAAATAATTAGATGATTGATACTTTGTCATCATGGCCTTTGCTATGTTGGGTGTGCACACATGTCACGTCAAAGGGATAATGGATCCTCTGTTTCAAGAATCCTTATCCTTTTATGTCAAAGATTCAATTGAGTATAATATGATTCCATTGCAAGTGGCCTATAGAAAAGAGTCATAAGCAAGAAAAGCTAAAAACAAAATTGAATCCATAAATTGGTTTGAAATTCAATACTATAGAGCCATTGCAAGATGAAAATTTTTAAGTGGTCAAGGTCCTGACTTTCTCTTCAAAGGCACTCTGATATTTTAAATAAATGTTGTTTAGATGTGTTTGGAGATTTATATACTCTTCAAGTTCATGATGAACTCTTAGAAGTTGAAGAGAAATCTAAATTCACAATTGATAGGCTAAAAGAAATAAACCTATAAATAAAAGTTGATCTACAACTGATATCAATAGTCTAACTCTTTGATGAGTCAGATATTGATGACTTAATCAAACTATTCATAAGTTTAAAGACTACTTTATCAAGAAATAAAATGAAATGATATCCAAATATAGCAATTTATAAGCTCAGGCTTGATGTTATTTCAATAAACTAAGTCCCTTGACGAATGTGATCAAACTTCAAAAGAAAAGCAAAATATTGCTAGACCAAAGATGGCCTTATATAGAAGAAAACATTCTTCTTTGTTGGATAACAATCATTAGAACAAGAATAAAAAAAGAGAAAAAAGAAGAATAGAAAAAGATCAAATATGCATATCTCACATCTTAGGACAAAGACAACTATTTACCTTGAAGATAGGTTCCTATTACCCATACTTCTTTTCAAAATAAAAAAGCTTTCATGCATAAAATTATCCTCATTAAGGATAACTTATTTGAATATTATCAAATCAAGATAATTCTAGAAAAGAGAATTGAAAGCATATGATATGACATTTAAAATCTTAACAAGAATGTTTTGTTACATAGTTGTATTATTCAGTCTCAAAAAAATAAGATAGATTATCAAAGGGTCAAGATCGAGATTTCTAATAATCCCACTTCTACTTAAGTGAAGTGTTATATTCAAAATCTTGCTAAAAAATATGATGATAAAAAAAAAGAAAAGAAACTTCAATATGATTTGAAAACAATCATGCCATTACATGCAGGTTCCAAAAATATACCTTTGAGGTAATTTCAAGTAACTTATAGTGGAATTTAGTATGATCAAAATAATAAACAAATAAGAACCATCTATGAAATGTCATTCAATAAAATGTTTACCGAGTCAATATTCAACTTAAAAAAATTATTTCAAAATTATCAAGAGAATCTTAATTTCTCGAGCAAGTTAACCCTCTCAATTCCTTTATTGATAAAGAATAAAAAAACTTTTTAGGAGAATCTAAGAGTTTTCTTACTTTGATTCTTAGTCACTTTTGAAAGCTTCAAAGGAATCTCTTGATCTTTATTGAATATAAGAGAAGGCCTTATAAGCTATTGATTCATGTCAAAGAAACAAAAAAAAAAAAAAGAAATGAAATACCTATCCATACCATGAAGAAAAGGTAATTTTCATTTTAGAAGCATTATTTGACTTTGGTTTTTGTTGCCTAAGAATTAGAAAGTCACATGCAAGCTAAAAAGCTAAAATTCTCAAGTTAGTACCATATGATGTCTTGCTTAATGTGGATTAGACATATAACATGGCCATATGTAACTTTGAGATAAAAAGAAAAAAAAGAGAAGAAAGAAGAAATGATGCAATTCTATGTTTATGGCATATTAAGCATTGGGTCCAAAATGTACCCAAATCCTTCTTCAAAAATATACTTCAACTTTTTAAAACTTTCTACACTAAACTTTTTCAAGTGTAAGAAGCATTAGTGAAACTAAGAAATGGAAGCAAACCTTTCAAACACCTCTCATTAGTTAGACTAATCAAGTAAGGATCAAGATAATATGACTCTTGCTCATTAGTCAAAAGACTTGAGGATTAGGAATTAAGTCACTATGACCCCTTTTCCTCACTCATATCATCCATAGGTTAAGAGCAAGCCCTTTGTGGCACCTTACCTATAATTTACCTTGAATTGGGAGCAAGCCCTTTGTGGCACCTTTCTCATGTCTTCCTTATATGTATAGAGTAAGCCTTTGTGCACCATTCTCATAAGTGTAGAGTAAGCCTTATATGGCATAACGCTTTCTTTTTTTGAGTTGGGAGTCAGCCCATTTTTGTCACCCTTCTTATAATCCCATAGGTTTGGTGCAAGCCTTTCATGGCTTTATTCCTATTATTCATGGGATAGGATTAAGTCATGAAGACCCTTTCTTATCACATGAACCTTCTCTGGCTACTTAGGTTAGGAACAAGTCATGAAGACCCCTTTCCTAAAGACAAACTTTTGAGGATTGGATTAAGTCACCAAGACCCCTTTTATCTTCTTTAGCTATCTATATTGGATTAAGACATTGAAGGCCCCATCTTAATAGCTAAGCATATAGGTATGAGTCCTAAAGAAGGCATCCTTTTAGATGACAAGGTCAAAATAAAGTCTCTATGACTCCTTTCCCCATCATACTAGCTATTTAGATTAGGAATAAGTCATGAAGACCCCTCTTCTATTAGCTAAAATATTGAGGATTGGATTAAGGCATGAAAATCCTTTTCTCTTCTTTAGCTATTTAAGTTGGATTAAGCCATTGAAGGCCCAATCTTAATAGATAATCACATAGGAGTAAGTCTCACAGTAGGCATCCTTTTAAAATGACAAGGTTAGGAAAAATTCACCATGACCCCTTTCCCTATCATACAGGCTATTTATATTAGAAATAAGTCATGAGGACCCCTCTTCTATTAGCCAAAATATTGAGGATTGGATTAAGTCATGAAGACCCATTTCCTCTTATTTAGCTATTTAGGTTGGATTAAGTTATTGAATGCCCCATCTTAATAGCTAGGCATATAGGAGTATGTCCCACAGTAGGCATCCTTTTAAAATAAAAAGGTTAAGATGAAGTCATTTATACCCCTATCCTTTTAGTCAAAATAAAAAAGTGAGGTTTAAGATCAAGTGATCAAAGACCCTTTTCCTCAACCCAAGCTATTTAGATTGGATCAATCCATTAAAGGTCCCTTCCTAATAGTTAGCTAGAAATAAATAAGTCCCTCAGTAGACAGTCTTTCTGAAAGACAAGGATAGGAATAAGTCATGAAGATCCCCTTTCTGTCAAATAGGCTACTTAGTTTAGGAATAAGTCATGAAAACCCCTTTCCTATTTGCCAAAATTTGAGGTTTAGGAACAAGTCATTAAGACCCTCCTCCTCATTATGGCTACTCAAGTTGGATTAAGCCATTGACCCTTCTTAATAGCCAATCATAAAGGAGTAAGTCCCTTAGTGGGCATCCTTATAGGGATATGATAAAGTCATTATGCCATTTTCCTTTTCAAGCTATCTAGGTTGGAATTAATCTATTGAAGGCCCCTTCCTGTTAGTTGAACTTCATTAGAATAGGATTCAAGTCCTTATGACTCCTCTTTTAATGCAAAATAAAAGAAACCAAGGAATGGAAATAAGACATTGAAGGCCCCATTCCTTTGGACTATTCAGATCATGAATTAATTTCATTTTACCCCTGTCTAGTAGTCAAAATGTTAAGGTTTAGGATTAAGCTATTAAATCCTCATCTCCCTAGCTTAGCTATTTAGGTTGGAATCAAATCTCCAAAGACCCCTTCCTAATAGCTAACCAGATAAGAGTAAATCCATTACTAGTATCTTTCCCTGGTTAAAATATCATTGAGTTTGGATCAGGAGTAAGTGTCCATATTGGCATCCTCTCCAACTACTATTCTTAGATAAGTGTAAGTCCTTTGAAGGCATTTTTTGTGAGTACAGTGATTATATTAGGATCAGACCCTTCTTTGAGTCTATTCATCTTAAAATTTAGTGGATTTAAGTTCTTAAGAATGAATCATTCCAAATTAAAACAAATTTAGGCATGTTAATGCCTATCTTCACAATCAAATCCAAAACATAGTCTGGAAATCAAAATTAAAATAAAAAATTTGAATTTGAACTCCTTCATGCTTATGCTCGTAGTGTTGACTAATTCGATCAACACTAATATTTGTAGTGTACTCTGGCCAATCCACTACACATATTGAGGGTCCATTTATTGATCCCATTTTTAGATGAGGTTAACATTACTTCTTAAATTAATAATTAGGACACCTAATCTTAGATCAGGAACCTCTTAATTATGTGCTTAAGACACTATACCTAGTGACCTATTACATTTCTCTTGGGTTTGATCTAAACTAATGGGTTTAGGTAGAGTCAACCCAAATTTCAAACTTAAATTAAATCTAAATAAATCAAAATGAATTCAAATTAAATCAAATGAATGATTCTAAATCTAAATCAAAGTCAAATCTAGTCAACCCTTTTTGACATGGGTTTGACTTATGTGGGTCCCACCAAGTCAAAGGTCAACCCACCAAAATTTGATGAGATAAAATCATTCCAAATAATCCAAATGATAAAATATATATGTTTAATCATGAATCTAAAAAAATTTAAATTTATTTAGTCCTTACTTAGGTTAATTAGACCACTTAGTCTAAATGAACCTAAATGAGTCCTATTAGGTTCAAACCCAAATCAAATTGAAATCAACTCAATTTGATTATTCAAAATCATTTGGAAATGATAATTAAATATAATCTAACCAATCATTGGGTCCAATTTATCCAAATTGGTCATTTAACCCAAATGAGTTCAAACTTAACCCATTAAGCTCAATTCGGGTCAAATAGGTTCAAATTAAAATAAAATCGAAATTAAATGAAATTAATCACTCTAAATCATCTCACACATGTGATCAAGCATGGTTGGAGTCCAAAAAAAATTCAAATAAGTCAAATGGGCCATTTGAACCCAATTGAAATCAATATGAACCCATTTAAGCCTAAATGGGTTAAAATGAAATAAAATCCAAAATCAACTCAAATCTTAAAGGAATTCATTAAATTAATACTTGATAAATCATCAATTAAGCATAATTAAACCTAAAATTAAATCAGTATGAACAAAGTTAAATTACATTGAATCCAAATGGCATGAATTGTGTTCAAACCTCCAATCAACTTCAAATGGATTTGGATTCAACCTCAAACTCACATTGAGTTTGATTTGGGTAGCCAAACAGTAGACAAAGGGATATGGTGGTGATGCCAAAAGCTATAAGTGAAGTCAAAGAGAGATGAGTTGAAGTTTCACCAAATAAAGATGCCTTTGTGATTCTTCCTCCTCAAATTGTCCATACTCTTTTAGATTTTATCCAAGTCAATTTGACTAACTCTTGGAGGATGATTCTGAGTGTTGAAATCAAGTAGATAACCTCCAAAAGAGGGAATGAAAGAAGGATTTGTTTCCTCCATGAGGGATAGGAAAGCAAATAAAGAGATAGAACTCCCAAGAGCACTCTCTCGGCCAATGGAGGAAAGGCAGGAAATGACTCCTCCCCTCAAACTTCTTATCCAAACACACTCACAAGGCCAAGAGGGACTAAACCCACCCTCTAGCCAAGCCACTCATTGTTGGTGGCTAGAATCTAGCCTCCTAGAAGCCTTCATACATGGCTCTTGTCCATGTATAGAAAGAGAGGAGAGAGCCCTCTTCCCTCCCTCTTTTCATCCCAAAATGTTCACAAGATGAAAAAAAGAAGAAAGAGAGCAATCCCTTGACCTCGCACTGCCGGCAAGTCAAAATTTGGCCAAAGTTGGTGGTCAATCTCTCAGCTTCCAATGGAAAAATGAGAGGAGTGTTTCACCTTGAATTGAACATCCCAACATGTTCTAGAGGTCGAGGTGACCTCAAACGAACCTTCACCGAGGCTCATCACCGTTGGGAAGCTAGATAATAACCAACATTATCAGAAACCATCTGTGAGTTGGTCTAGAAGCCAATCCATGAGGAGGAAATCCAATTTCTTTCTCTCACAGCTATGTCACATCATTTCGAAGGTGTTCAAGTTAATCCCATCGCTGGAGGCTATCAGAGTTGAGGTATGCCATGAATGCCACCCTTGGAGCTTTCAGTTTTAATAATTTTTAAAACAAATTTGATCCCCCAAGAGGATCAAACTATATAGATTGATTTCAAATTGATTGTTGATCAATTTTTAATTGAAATCACATCCAATTTGTCCTCGGATCATTGGAAATCCATTAGATTTGATGTACAAAGTATGTCTCTTGCTAGAGATAAATAGGGGAATGATCTCTGCCATCCGTTCCTTCTCTTTGGAATGGATGGTTGAGATCAAGCTATATGATTTAATTAAATCCTTATACAAAACTGCAGGAGAAATCAGGACCATCGGATCTTTGATCAGACAAACAGGATCAATCCCGAGTGGCTGCCACTTTTGACATGGTCGTTGGATGGATCCTATGTGGCCGAATGGTGCCATGGCAAGTGGCAATGGCACCACATCCATGCCGCCATTTAAAATGGTATTTTTTGTTTTAAATTATTAAAAAATAATTAAAAAAACCAAAAACTTCAAAAAATCATAATAAATAAAATATAAATCCAAAAATGCAAATGAGGGCCCTATGGATCCATATCAATGAGTAGAATCCATTAAACCAAAAAATATTCAATTAATTTTTGGTAATTTTGGATTAATTTAACTTTAAATAAAATTAATTAGACTAAAACTAATCTTAAACTATTAATCCAAATGAAATGAAACATTGGAGAATT
The DNA here is from genome assembly GCA_021442155.1 of Cymbidium sinense. Classification (NCBI taxonomy): domain Eukaryota; kingdom Viridiplantae; phylum Streptophyta; class Magnoliopsida; order Asparagales; family Orchidaceae; genus Cymbidium; species Cymbidium sinense. The sequence continues at coordinate 114,180,419 of CM038222.1, forward strand.
AAATTTGAGGTTAAAATGTACCATAGAAAAAAAATTCATGAATTATTGCTAAGTAATTCAAAAGATATCAAATTTCAAACTCTAAATTCAATTTTAATAAAATAATTAATATTAAATGAAATAAATAATCAATATTGATCAAATCATTTTAAATCAACATAATAAACATTAATGAACTTAAACACATCAATGAAACTCATTGAAACTTAATAAATCACAAAATAGCCTAATTTGATAATTAATTGAATTAATTAATTCAAATAATTAACCTACACTTAGGGAAATCATAATAAATCAGTCAAGCTTCCAAAAATTATGAATAAACCCTTTATGGAAGCATCTTTTAAGGATGAATCAATGAAAAATAAAATCCCTAAATAATCCTCATTAAATTAAGGTTAATTTGAGTTTTAATAAAATAATTACAACCTTAATTAAACCTAATCATGCATTTGATTAAAATGAAGCTGTGGAAATATGAAATTGGTAAGGTACCCCACTCGCTATAAAAATTTCAAACCCATTTGACCTTTGAATTCAGAATTATTGAATTTCCAAATCTCTAGGTCAATATAAATCAAATAATAAATTAAAAAAATCATAAATCACAAATTTCATAAAAGTAACTTAAAATAATCTTCACCAACACTAGATTATTTAAGAATAATCCAATATTCTAAATCAAAGAATTTGATCACTTACATACTTAAGGTTTATTGAAAATAATAATGAATATTAAGTTTAATTAAACCTTAAGTCTAATAAATTCATAATCAAATAATTAATGAAATCTTAATCAACAGTTAATGTAAGCTAAGATTAGATTAAAACACTAACCTAAGTGTCTTAGGTTACCAGAACTCAAGCTAAATGATCATGAATTTAATAAACAGAAACATTAATGAAAACAAATGTTAAATTAATTCAAACTAAATAAAGCAAATCAAATTGAAAATCAATTAAATTAATAATATTTAATCAAATCAAAAGAATGAAATAAAGATTTAAATTTTAAAGAGAACATTGAAACATTAATCCATATTGAACTCAAACCTAAATCATCTATATGAATCTAGAATGATTAATTAAGATAATTAAGGATCTTAGTTAGGCCTTTGGGATGAATCTTCATCTTAGGATGAAGGTTTCATTCTATTAGGGTTTAGAATATTGAATAGAATCGGTTCAACCCAAAAGTGGAATCTATTTTATTCTTCATTTTTGAAAACCTAAAATTCACTTTAACATGAAATGAATTTCAAAAATTAAAATTAAAATTAAAATCTCAAATCATTAAATCATTTGAATTGAAACCATCCAAAGGTAAATAAAATACACTTCAAAATTAAAATTGCAATTTGAAATAAAAAGGCTTAGGAAAGTATTGCCACATAAGATAATTTCCTTCACACACTAGATCATTAGGTCACTGACCTTAGACTTAGGTTAGGTTAATCTGTGATATTCTATGATATCTTATGTTGTGAAGTGATGTGTTTTTCATGTTTGTGTGGTTTACTATTTAGACTGTATGTCAAGTATTGTTTTCCCATTAGACTGAATGGTATGACATTATTTTTAGAACTAATATTATCTTCTGCAGGAGGCTATGCTAAAAAGGACTATCATCATAAAAAAATTATAAATGTTGTTTTCTTGTAGGTATGCTTAAGTCCTTAAGCATAGCCCAATAGGATAGTTGGGCTTCGCAAGCAACTAATGCTAAGCTTGTTTGTTTGTACAATATAAATGTTGTCTGTTATTTATATTTTTTTTTGACATTTATTTTATAGGGCTTAGAATTTATTTTTGAATTTAAAATATAAGTTTAAGATTAATGGTTAATACCTATGGGGTCTAGGATTAGGATTTGATGTTACCAGCAGATGGTTGCAGAGGTCTCCTGTGAAGCCTAAATAGAGGTCCCTAAAAAAGGAGACAATCCCTGAAAGAAGACTCATAAATCTAAACTATAGTTCTAGGCCAAGCTATATAAGGGAAAAACTTGATTTCCCATTTTTTTCTTTCTTTTGAGGTGTATAATGGTACCTGGCTGTATTGTGCTTTCTTTCTATGTTGTGTTTATTATTAAGGGTGTGTGATAGAATCGATCTATTTTTCTAGGTTTCTTTCTATGTTGTGTTTCCTATGATGAATTCCTAGACAATTAGGCTACCCAATTTAAATCTAATAAATAAAAAAATAATAATAATAATAAAGAAAACTTGAAACTTCATATAAATTAAAGCCCTAGGGATAACCTTAAATCAACTTGAAATAATTAGCTCTTAAAAATCATGCAATCATATTACTCTCAACTCTTGAATTGGGCACTTCACCCATTGCATATAAGGGGCATTTGACCTATAAGGATTATCGCCTTCTTGGAGAAGTCTACCTTCTTTTACTGATTTGGACCATAACCAATTATAATTGCATGCCATTTAGGCATAAAAATGCATACCCAAGATCTTAATTGAATCATGAGTCAAAATATTTAAAACCTAAAAAATGTACACTAGTTATGTACATTATATACCCTACATGATCTTAGGAATTAGGAAGCGAGTCTAGGTTCTTAGATTCTTTCCTAAAATACAACAACCTATCCATTGTGCATACATGAGACTTGGCATCATGGATTTAAAATACGCTTAGGTTGTGTTAGTTGGCAGCCCTTCTAAGATGGTTATAAGTCCAAAAGAGTCAGGGATAGGTCTGTTCTCTCAAGTGAATAAAAGATTGATAATTCCCAAAATAGAACTATGTAGAGCATCTGACTTATGTAAAAAGAAATTATAGACTTAGGTTTTGAAGCATCCTCCTCGATGTAAGTCTTCAACTTTAGGCATTTTTGCAGTCTTATGCTGCCAAAATCTAAGCCCTAGATTTCTAAAAGAAATATTAACTAGAAATCTAAATTAAATTCCAAATTTTAAAATCTAATGGTAGGATAGTTGAAATGCATATTGGGCATTCTAGTATGAACATGCATTTCCTACTTAATCTCGTTTGGCTTCCAAAAATAAGTATTTCCCCTTTGGATCATTCCCAATTGAAATTTCAAATATCATTCCTCCATAAAAATATAAACTTATTTTTTTAATCGAGAGCATTCTTAAGCAGAGACCCTTCATTCCTAAGATGTAATTAACTAAAAGAGCTTACCCTTATAGGGAATGATGAACCCAATTTAAAATAAATCCTACTCTACTTTCCATGCAGTTTAGGAGAAAACTCTCTAGTACATGAAAGACCCAATAGCCTTAGGAGTTTTTTATTAAATGATCGAATCTATTATAGGATAGCATGTTTATCTTTCAGGATAATATATTTATTCCTTAATGATGCATTTGATCATCCAAATAAGGAATTCCTAAATTCTATGTGGTGTCATAAATTTTTCCCATAGTCTCAAGTAAGATCAAACTATATAGATGCACTCTAAATAAGGTCTTGATGGATTTGCAATTTAAATCGACTGATTTCATTAACTAAGTAGTTAGAAATCATGTTGATGCAATTGATGGTGCTCAACTTTAGTCGTTGATGGAGGAGACATGATGTCCAATGTCCACTCCTTCTATTAGGAAAAGATGACTGAGATCTAGTCAGATAATTTAATTAAAACCTACCTAGGAACCACGGGTGAAATCGTGATTGTTTGATCGAAGATTGGATGGTTGTATTAAATACCATGTGTCTTGTTTAACAATGCGAGATTCACATGAACGAATCACGCACTGTTGTTCATAATGTAGCACCGCATCAGCACCACATGGTCTGATAGTTTTAAAATAAAAATCATGATTTTCTCAATTTTGAAAATTATAGAAAAACCCAAAACTTTAAAAAATAATAGAAAATAAAATACTCATTCAAAAAAAGTAAATAAGGGATCTATGTATTCATCTCAATGAGAAGAATCCATTAAATTTAAAATCCTTAATTCATATTGGGTAATTTTAAGTTAATTTAAATTTAATTAAAAATAATTAAACCTAAATTAAATTTAAACTATTAATCCATTCAATTTGAAACTTTGGGGAATCTAAATTAATGTTGAAAAATATCTTAGATAATTTCTCAAGATTTATTGGAAGATAAATTCAATGATATAAAATTTTCAATCATAAAATCTTAATTTTAAGAAATAAATTAATAATAAATTAAAAAAATTATTGAAAATAATAAAATTAGCATAAATCATTATAATGAACTTTAATGAATTTAAAAGTATCATTACAACTCTGTAGAACTTAATAATCCCCAAAATGACATAATTTGGTAATCAATTGAATTAATTAATCTAATTAATTAATCTAAATTTTAAAAAATCATAATAAATTAACCAAAACTCCACAAAATCTAAATATACCCTCTATTGATTCATCTTCTAGAGGGGAATTTAAGAAAATTAAAACTCCTAATCAATTCTATCTAAATTAGGCTTAATTTAAGTTTTATTAAAACAATTAAAATCATAATTGATCCTAAATTACACATTTGATTAAGATGAAAATTTAGAAAACTTAAATTTGCAAGGAACCTCACTTGCCACAAAAAGTTTAAGGTCAAATGATCTCTCAATTAGAAGTTGTTGAATTTTCAATCCCTAGGTCAATTTAAATGAAATTTTAAATCAAAAAATTATTAAAATTATAAAAATTTATATAATAAATCTAAATTATTTTCATTAACATCATAACACCTAAGAAAAATTTCTTCGCCATCTGAAGTTAAGGAATTTAATTAAATTTATATTTAAGGCTTATGGAATAATTAAAGATATAAGAAATTAACTAAACTTATAATTATGAAATTAATAAAATGATAATAAACTAATTATTTAATTGAAAACTAAACTTAATTATCCTCTGAATTTTACACCCAAATATGGAATTCATTAATATGGCAATTTCTAAAACCCATTTATATAAAAAAGGAATGATTAATCAAATCAATTAAACCTAAATTACCTAAAAGTTTGGAATGGCTTAGGATAGGTTTGATGCGTAAAGTAGTTCATTTCCTAAAGTTTATTAGGTTGAAGTTGATAAATAAAACTTTAGTTTAAAATATTTAATTAAATAATAATATTTTAATATATAAAATTCCATTGTAATTAACCTAAATGATGAATTAAAAATACATAAATTAATGAATCATCTTAAGTTATTAAGTTGAAATATAATAAATCAATCAAATGATATAATCAAAACCTTTAAATTAAGTTTGAAATAAAAGTCAACTTAAGTTAATTCATTCAAGCTAATAAACATAAATATTAAAAAACATAAACATCAATGAACCCAAGCTATGAAGCTATATTAAATAGATTGACTAATTATAATATATTAAATTAAATGAATATTTAATAAAAAAACCCAAGCTATGAAATTATACACATCCTACATAACTTAAAAAGTAAATGGCATAAAATAAATAAAAGTAATCACTTGAAACCAAAAAGAACTTAAAAAGGTTAACATCAAATTAAATTTAAACATCATATACAATTAAACTCTCAATTAAGGTTTAAGGAAACACTATAAATCTTAATTAAAGGTTATAAATCAAAAGACTATAAATCAAACTAAGAAACTTTAATAAAATCGAAAGAGACATAAGGTTAAATATAAGTTTAAATTGTGAAACTATATACATGTTAAATAATATATAAATTAAACAACATAAAATATAAAGGAATTAAATCACTTGAAATCAAATCAAACTAAAATAAAAATTAAATAGAATTATGATAACATAGACTTTTAATTAAGATTGAAAGAAACATTAACCAAGATAAAATGTAAGAACAATAAAGTCTTCAAATCTTAATAGCATTACATTATATAAACTCTAACAGTAAAAGAAAATTAAAAGATTAATCAAATCAGACCCAACTTAAAATAAATCATTAAAATGAATTCAAAAAAGGTTAATTAATATACTTATGATCTTAGTTTGACCTTTATAATAGATAAAAATTTTATTTCACTAGGATTAGGATGTTGAATAGAATGGGTTTCGCCCAAAATGGAGTTTATTTTATTCTTCATTATTTAAAATCTAAATTTTATCTTAACACAAAATAAACCTAAAAAATAGAAATAAACTGACAAAATCATTAAATAATTTAAAATAGAACTTTTATAACCAGCTATCATATTGTATATAGTCTGTAGACATGAGGTCGTAGGGCTATTAGTCTAAAAGAGGTCTTGATACCTCAAACTTCTAGTTTAATAGTAACACATACTTATGAAGCAAAATTATGAAATAGTAAAATATTAAAATTTAAATTAAAACAAAACTTGAACTTAAAAGGCTTAGTAAATCCATGCCTCACAATCCCCTTTCTTACGCACTAGATTGTTATATCACTGACTTAGACTTAGGTTATACAGATGATCTGTGATGTGTTGTGATGTGATATTTTTTCTTATTTTATGGTGTAATATTTTAGATTGGATGGCTAGGAATATTTGTCTGCTAGTCTAGATGTTAGAGCATTCTTCTTAGGCTAATGTTATTTTTTGTAGGGGTTGTGCTAAAAGTGATCGCCATAATAAAATATGAATAAATATTATTTACTTGTATGTGCTGCTTAAGTCCTTAAGCATAGCCTAATAAGATAGGTGGGCTTGGTAAGTAACTAATGCTAAGCCCGTATGTTTGAAATATAAATTACTTATGTGTTGTGTGTATTACCTAAAATTTATTATATAGGGATTAGAAATTTATTTTAAAATTTTAAACTATTATTGGAGCCTAGAATTAGGTTAGGATCTATGGGGGTCTAAGAAAAGCAAGAGCTGACTATACCAGCTCAAGGTCTCCTATAAAGCTTGTAGAGGTCCCTGAAGAAGGTGAAGATCCTAGAGAAAGACTTCATAGATCAAAACTTTTAGTTCTAGGCTGGGTTGTATAAGAGCAAAGCTCGGCTGACCAATTTCTTTTTCTTCTAAGGTGTACACTGGTACCCGACAACACAAGCTTGTTTCATTAATTTGAATTGACTTAATTTATTTTGGGGTGCACAATAGAAAAAAAATGCTATTTCTAGGTTTCTTTTTGTGATAGGCTTTTTGTGATGAAATGCCTGGAACAATAGGATCCTAGGAAAAATTAAATTTTTTAGCCATTAAACTTAAATAACTCAAACATAAAATAAACAAACTCATAGCTACACTTTAATAAAAGCCCTAGGTACAACTTAAAAGTAACTAGAAATAATTAGCTTTTATGAAACATGATAACATATTTTTCATTCCTCTTGAATTGGATGCTTCACCCATTGCACATAAGGGGACATCTGACCTGTGAGGATGACCACCCTTCTTTGGGGAAGGGTTTCTTCCCTTTTTTTTATTTGGCCCACTATCTCTTCTAACTGTATATCATTGTAAGCATAAATTGCATATCTAAGACCTTAAAATAAATCATAAGTCAAAAATATTAAAGATAAAATTTGTAGCATTAGTTAAATGCATATCATACCAAACATTATCGTAGGGATAGGAAGTGAGTTTAGGTTCTTAGATTCCATCCTAAAATGCAATAATATGACCATCTTGCATAACATGAATATTGAATTCATGGATTTAATTTTAATTAGGTGACGTTAGCTGGAAACCCTTCCAAGTAGGTGATTTGTCTAGAAGAGTTAGGGATAAGTTCATTTCCTTATGTGAGAGAGAAAACTAATAATTTCTAAAAATTAAATTAGGTTGAGCCTCTAATTTGAGCCAGAAGCATTTGTAGACTTAGGTTATGAAGCATCCTTTTAAAGTAAGTCTTTAACCACTATGCATTTCTATAATTTTGTGCCGCTAGATTCTATGTCCAATATTTCTAATAAAATGATAATTCAAAACTTCATTAAATTCAATCTCCAAAATTATAAATCCCAATGGTAGGTTAGTTGAAATGCTTACTAAGCTTCCCAGCATCTAAAAGCATTTCCTACTAAATTCCGATTAGCCTCTGAAAAGAACTCTTCTCCCTTTTAATCATTCCCTGTTGAATTTCCAAAGTAACCATCCTTTTAAGACAAGCTTTGAAATATATAGAAATAAAAGTCTATTTCTTTAATCGAAGTATTCTTAGAAAGATATCTTTTATTCCTAAGATATAATAAACTATAGAAGCATGCCCTTATAGGGAATTGCAAACCCTACACTAAAATAAACCTTGTTCTACTTCTCCATGTAGTTCAGGAGAAAAATCATTGATACATCAAAGACCTATAAGCCTTAGAAGTCTTTATTATGTAATCAAATCTATTATAGGGTAATATTTTTATCTTTTAAGATAATATATTTATCTCTTAATGTTATAATTGATTACCTAAATAAGTACCACCATGATCTGCGTGGTGTTCCAAATAAAAATTTCCACAAGAGATAGTGGTATAAAATACTTAAAATGACCAAAACTTCTTAAGAACTTGCTAAGAGATACATTAAAGTACTATGCTTATCATATTTACTACAACCACTACACTAAAGAATGCTAACACCTCAAGAGCTAAGTTGAGGAACTCATCAAAGTTAGAAAGCTGAACAAATTCATGAGATGGCCTGGAAAGAGAATAACTCGAGCAGAGGAATAAACCAGTACCATCTCATGTAGTTCACATCATTGGAGTGCTGCCCTAGTGAGTCTCATTTTATCTTCCTAATTTTGTTATTTTATTCTCAAGATAAAATATACCTTCATTCCTATGAAATAATTAGAAAGTCAAAACTCTCATTATAGTTCAAATACAATCACCATCTCTTTTAATGTATTTTCTATAAAATATACTTGCCAAGTAAAGACTTTTTTTAAACATTAACAAAACTCATTCATGAAATGAAATACTTGCCTCAACTAAATAAATCTTGAGGAGCTCACTAATCAAATGTAGTAATTAACTTAGGCAATTGTGGTCCTAAATAATGAAAGTGAGGTGGTAATGTCCTAAATAATGAAAGTGAGGTGGTAATGTTTAAAAAAAATCACTAAATCATAAAGTTTATAAAGATTGAATTTAGTATTAGGTGACAAGACTACTCCCTATAAGAGTGATATGACCCTTAGAAGATGGAAAGTCCACACTAACTAAAATCATTCAAATCTACTTGCATCTATTTATTATGAATATCTTCAATTGGAAAACATCTTTTACTAAAGCTAAGTTATATTTGGGGAGCTCACTGATGAAATATCAAATAAAAGTCTTTACATGATTAGAAGAAAATGTTGGTGAGTTAAAAGCTACAAAATTTAAAGTGACATGTCATTTAATCAACATGTTGACCAAGATTAGATCAAGCATAAAGTGATGAAACTACCCTCTAAAGGAGGGCTATGGCCCCTAGGAGAAGGAAAACTCATGCCAATCCCAATCACTCTAACTTTCTTGTGCTTTAAACTCACAAATAAAGATTTAATTTTTACAACATCACCTTCCATGTACCAAAGTGTGCATGAGGCAAGTAAAGAAAAAAAGTAAAAAAGACCTACCTATATTTAACTCCTTAAGAGGGCACCAGATGACTAGCCGAGCATGGCCTTCAATGAACCTTAGAGGGCATAAGGCAACTATTCAACAAACTACAAAACATAACACCAACATTGTGTATGTGGAAATTTTAATGCTATAATACCAACAATGAGTTGTTGGCAACACTAATGTTGTAATACCAACATTGTGTGGTTGGTGATTATAAAAACCAATAAACCAGGTAGTTGATAGCAATAAAAGCCAACATTTAATGTGGTTGGCAACTACAAAGGCCAATAGTTCTTATGGTTAGTGACAACAAATACTAATATATTATGTGTTTGGTGACTTATTTCCTCTAAATGTAATGATAGACTAACTAAGCCTATTACCAAATATTGCAAATATAAAATAACAAAACATTCATAATAAGTGAGTACCATTGCACAAAAATTATAAGCATAAAGAAAATATAATGGTTAGTTATAAATAAAATATATTATAAATAAACATTACATATGTGGAGAGTAAGAACAAGTATTTTTTATTCCATTAAAAGGCCAAAATACATACCACAAGTGATGAGCATAATGATGTATATACAATAACTTTTTCTTTTCTCACTCATAGGAATGAAAGAAAGACTTTATAAAATAAAATGAAAAAAATGATTGATAGAGTCTAGATGGTCATGATCAATTGACTTCAAGATTATCACTTAACATCATTTTCATTCTCAGTGTATCTCACACTCAAACTCAACATCATCTCCCAACTTGATGAGGGAACACTTATCCCTGAAGAAAGGCTAATAATGACCAAGTTAGGAACCACTCCCACACCATTTGAGAGGGTAGCCAGAGTTCCAGCTGTGCCACCTCAATGAGACACCCATTATTAGGCATGAACTTGATACTTAATTCAATAGAAGGCAACAAAACACCCTCTCCTTGGGTGTCATGTTTACTTTATTCTTTTTTATCTAATGATTGCTCAATTAGAGTTCATAAATATCAATGTTAGATAGAGGTCTCATGGAAGTCAAGTGAATGCTTGAACATGATAATAAATTAAAGGGCTCTCTACATATGACACAATGAAGAAAGGATGACTAATTCTAAAGCTTAATAGCTTCTTATATAACCTTGAAGCATAAAAAATAGCAAAAAAAGGGGGGACAAATTTTAGGTTATATGACATAACCACACACCATGTACTAGTCAAATCAATAGTTGTATCATAATAATTCTATTATGTTGTTGTCTTAATAATAATATTTTCATCTTCTATATTTTCTGGGGGACACCTCTTTAAGGAGAAGATGATTTGGGAGCTAAAGGTATCCAAATGTGTGCACATAAACTTTATAGATGGACCAGCATGAAGATCTTTCAGAATGAGTAGCTAAGCTAAAGGAAGAAGTCACTCACCCTCCATCCCAAAAAAAACTCATCTTATGTAGGCGATCACATGAGAGAACTCACTAGCCAATCATAAAGAACCCTCTCACATGTAGGCAATTTCATAGAGAAACTCACATCAACCATGAGGCTAATGCAAAATTTCTTGAATTGCATGAGCTACCAAAATAGAATACTTGCCACTAAGAATACATTAGTTACCTAGCCACCAGAGGACAGGGGAGTCTCTTAGTGATTATAGTTGGATAGCTATCATATTATGTGTGTGATAACCAACATATTACTTGTAGATATTAACAAGCAGTGATATAGTTGATTACTCCACTTTGAGGGATAAGGAACAATATTTTGGATTTTATATTGTTCCTAAGAGGGAGATAGTTGATTACTCCACTTTTACCTCTTGCTTATACTCATATTTTGATATAGTGAAAATTCTTAAATTTTTATATTTTTTTCTATCTATTCTTGTCTTATCTAACCCTAGTTTGTACATACTTAAGTAAGGTCATGCATTACTTGATAGACAAATTCATATTCAAAATAAAGCATACCACCTTAACTATTTTTTGGAGTTACAAAGAAATTTATAGCCAAATATATGGTTAATCTTTTTGAAAATTGTTAATTGTTATCATTTGAAAAATAAATTAATAGCTATCTATCTTCAAACTTTTTTAACTAACAAGTATATATATATATATATATATATATATATTTAAATTAGCTTAAGATGATCTAGTTTCGTTGATTGAATTCATAAGAAAAGCTAGATGGATAGGTTTACATAGTCATATAAGGACCTTCATTACATTGAGAATCTTTTAGTCAATTTAATGCTATGATAGTTCGCAATCTCACGGTCATTTAACACAAAGTTAGCATATTGCTAAGTCATTATGTGTCTAAAAGGTCCTCTATTGCGTAGTTCATGACTGTATGGCTTGTTGGGATTTATTTATTGATTATTTGACAAAAAGTTAGTTTGGTTACTTTTTGCCTATGGGTAAAGATAATTTCCTTAAAGACATTAGATGTACAACATTTTCAATTTTTAAAGGAGTTGTGAATAAAATATATTAAAAAAAATCTAGCTTAAGCATTTATATTAATAATTATTTAGATGTCCCATTTAGTACTTTTTTTACTATACTCTATTAGATAAATAAATGTAAGTGTAATAAGGCACAAGCAAAAATTATAAATCAAGTATATTTTCCAAATCCTAATCAAAGAATACCTTAGGACCAAGCATGATCAATAGAACCCACAATAACCTAATGATATTCAAAACTAAGTAGATCAAGTATATATGACCAAACAAATCAAGTATATACAATGACCTACATAACAAGGACTAATAGTAGAGGAATGTCAATGATCATACCTTATTATAAATTTTATAAGTGTTTGGATTATTAAGTCTTAGTATGTGTCATATATAGCTCAATGTTTCTATAGCTATATGATGATAGGTTTAGCACCCCTAGTGAGGCTTTGATAGGAGTAATAGAGGTAGACATGAACAATAACTTAAGAGCTACTTATATTGTATCAGATATAACAATGACTATATCTTGTTTTGAAAAACATGTAAAAATATTAATCCAAGCAAAAGGATATGAGAACTTCCAAGGAGATAATCTATGTCTAGACATCATCTTTCTAGGAAAAACTATGTCCAACATAAAAACCAAGTTTAAAATAAAACTAGACAATATTATAGATTCATTAACTTCTAAAAGAATAAAATTCATAAAACCAAAAGAGATGGACTCTAATAACCTTACTAGATTAGAATGGAATAAAAAACCTTTAAGAGATGATGGTCAAATATGATCCCTACTTAATATGCTACCTTTCAAAACCATGATAAAAGTGTATGAAATAGATTTAAGAATTATAAATCTAGCAACCAAAATGAAGAAGATGAAATTAGCAATTATAGAATATGAAAATTTAGTAGATAACAAAATCATATTTCCTGTTGAACTAGGATTACTTAATTCTAGAAAACTTGTATAGGAAATTGAGGAACATTGTAAAATCATTGCCTCTAAGAAAAATTGAAGAAATTAGAAAAACTAAAAAGACATTTAGATTTTTAAAATATGACTGATAGAATGGCAGTACCCTTCCCTGGAATAGCCAGAACTTTGGCACAAATAGTTCTCGGAAGAACTTAGTAACTAGAGAGACTAGTAATATACCTACAAATTGGTTAAATAGGATTATAGATCAACCTAGTACTTCAAGAAGAGAATATACATTAGAAAAACTCATCAATATAGATAGAGATATATCTATATTTTCTAGTGATCAATTGAACAGCCTTAATCCTTCAAGATTATATTCAAAAGGTATTTTTAGTTATAACACAGGATTATTTAGACATTTCAGAGATGTAGTCTTTCACTGTCCAGATAATACTGAAGTTAGGTTAAACTTAATCACACCTGAGGCAGCAAGAGAAACGAAAAGAAGAAATAATCATGCTTATATACATATGGGACTAATAATATTAGGAATAAGAAGAATGTATAAGTGGTTTCCCACCTACACCAACCCATGCTTTATTATTTTATTACCATCACAACATTTTATTTTATTTACATATGTTGATCATTTATAGCATAATCTGATGATTTTTCTTTTATTTATTACTATGCATACACTTCTTTAAAACTATCCAATTAAATCACACCCTTGGAATAAAATAATTTATAACTACCTTAATAAATTTTTCAATCAACATAACATTATATATATATATATATATATATATATATATATATATATATATATATATATATATATATATATATATATATATATATATATATATAATTAAATTTGCATGGCTTTATGATAACTTTTTAATAACTTAATCTATATTTTTAATATCTTTTACTTAAAGAATAAAGCAAATCTCATTAGTGGCCAAAATAAGTAAAACACCCAAGCATTATTGCACATTCACAAGATGTCCAATTAAATCCATATAGAGGTATCCCTCAATTAAAAATAAATAAGATGTATTAAAATGTTTATAAAAATTAGATCAAATTATTTGATTCCACTAATTAAATCGTAAAAAGCCTTCCAATTGGTTTGGTCTTCCAAAATTTCTTTTGTACAAACTAGCCAAAATAGCCAAAATCAATCGAAACAAATAATTGAACTAGAGGATTGATCCAATTTTAGGTGAATCAATCAATTTTAATATAAATTAATTTATGGAATTTTATTTTAATTAGCTGGCTAAAAATAAATTATTTAAATTTTAAATAAATAATAATTAAATATTATGTCTATAAATTTTTATTTAAAATTATATTTTAAATATTCAAGTGCAAAGTGTCTTCATTTAAACTATTAGATATTAAATTAGTAAATATATCATCATTGTAATATTATTTCCTCATTTAAATCATACACTAATATTTATTATTTATTACATCATTTGATTTAGCCCCACTTGAATCATGAACCTCTCATTTTTCCAATTCATTATCTAATTTGGTTTTAAAAATATTATGTTTTCCATATTTATCCTTTTAGATGGAGCTTCCTATCATAGACATTAAATTAATTGATATGCCTGATTGTCCAAAATACTACGTAGTGGCTCTTGACTTAGATAAAATTATAAATCTACTTTATAGGCACTAGTAACTTATAAGTAAGTTATGTCATTTCCTTCCCTTTATAATTAAAGTCTTATAATGCTATGGATTATAAGTCGTACATCTTCTAATTTACTTACAAAAAAAAATTAATTTTTAGGAATCTTACTTATATTTTTTATTTGAAATCATAAGGTTAATTTTGGATAACACACTTAATCATTATTGATTACATAGATTCTCTACTTGAGTTATCTAGGAACTGATGATATGATAAGATTTATTGGTATTATTTCATTGGGTTTCATTACTTATCACCACTTATATTAATCTCTTATATGTGAAAAACATCCTTATGTCATCACCCTTTTTTATTAACATTGATTTCTATTAATATTCTTGCTAAGATCACAAATTTAGTATTAAGGATATGTGTGTTTTACTACGAAATATGAATCCATTATTAACTCAAATCATTAAATTTCATAGATTATTAGTAGAAAGCTTCTTTTGTGTTTGTTCTTCAAAGGCCAGGGGTAAAAATTGAGAGGATGATAATGATCCACTTATGATGTTTTTAATTACTAAAATCATTTACTAAATATCTTATAGTTTCCTTTTCTATTATGAATTATGTTTCCGTTTTTATTAATGTAAATCAAAATATATAAAATTAAATTTTATAATCAAGAAAATTTAATTCAATCAATCTCTCAATTTTTAAAGTTATTTATTAGCTTCAGGAGCACATCCATAGTTCCATTAAAATTGACAATGGCATTATTGACTTCTCATATTTTCTTTAATATACTATGGCACATAACATCCTTATTATCATAAATAACTAAAATAATATTGGTATAAGATGTATTTAATTTTATGTATTTTTTCATAAGTTCATGTTATTTTAGATAAGGTGATCAAGGATGACCTTAAATTTTTTCTAAGCTTTCTCCATTGAGATTTTTAGGGACCTCCCTCTTGAATATTCTTTAACTTGTGAAGTGATTGATTGAACTACTTTTAATGTGCATTAGTAGCCTCATCAATAGTAATATATTCCTTCACTTTATGATGAAGGCTAACATAAAAGCATATTGTCTCAGATTTTAATAATGATTGAAAAGACTACATAGTGGTCTCATCTTAAAAAAAATACCACATAATAACTCGTGATCTCTTGGGATTAGATAAGATTTAAATGATAATTTTTAAAGTACTCCTAAAGTTTTTCCTTCATTTTTTTCACATCGTTAATAGAAGGGAGTTATTTTTTAAGAATTCTCTAGTTAGCATTAAATAACTCAATAAAAATCTTGCAAGATAGGAAACTATGCATAATACTACCAAAGAGCAAGTAAAAACATATACAAGATTGAAATTAAGTGTTAAAAAAACATTATATTGGATTACATCAAAATCTTACTATATATGCAGGATGACTAGTAGTGATTGATATTCTTATAAGGATCAAATGACCCATTGTAATTATTTACTACATGCATCTTGAACCCTACTAGATTGGAATGTTAAAGAATAGCATCAGTTATGGACAATAATAGTTATACATTATGAAGTAAGCTATTATTTTCTCATATATGAAATTCATCTTGAATGTTACATCACAACTCATATTGCATAATATTACTAGTAGTGTTTATGAGGTGTGGTTAAGTCATACCACCAAGGCTATTAAATAATTATGAGTTAGTCAAGCAACATAAAAAAATATAAGTTGAATTAGTAGTGTAAAGGTGTTTTAGAATACCCTATAGTCAATTAGAATCTTTAACATGATGTTGAGGAGCCATAACATGAATGTCCTTAAATAAGTTAGCATAATGTTATTGATTTTATTGTCAGTGACATCAATCATGTTGTGATGTTACTCTTAATTTGTCACCATCTTCTAAAAGTTAAAGAATTTATGCTTAAATCTTCTCCAATCTATGATCCTCCAATGATAATCATTAAGTGCTTATCTTGCATGATTACAACATCGTTATGGATGTTTTGACTCTTGAATTGAGAAGTCTTAAAGCAAGATCCATTATTAAAGATATTACTCATATTTATTATTGAACCAATATGATGCGGCCATTTTATGGGTAAATTTGGGTGACCAAATTGGTGGATGGGGCTCTCCTGAAATGCCTAAGATATTAAGGAAGGCTTTGGTGGGGCATAGTGTGGAGTGGTGTCAACATCACGAGGAATTAGGTTAGGCTAACACCAAACATAGATTGCTTAGATCAAAAGTGGGTTTAAATCAAAACTTAACTCAACCCAAATTAATAGCACCCAATTTAGCCAATTTGGTCAATTGGTCTATTTGACCCGAATTGACTTAAATTGACATATATAAGCATATCAAGTAAAAAATCTAAATAAATTAAAATGAAATCAAAATAAATTTAAATTAAATCAAATTAATTATTATAAATCTCTATTAAAATCTAATTAAACTTAATTTAATTCTTATTTGCATCCAATTTATCTAAGTTGGTCAATTTGGTCCATGGACCTAAGTGAACCCAAATTGACCCAAATTGACTTATTTAGGCTAAATTGAGTTAATTAAGACTTAAATTAAATTATATTAATTAATCATAGGTATTATGAATAATTAGTTTAAGATAATTTAATTTTAATCCTAAAAAAATTAGGAAAATAAAACTCTCTTGACTCAACCTAACTCAATTTAGTTTAAAATGAGTCAACTCAAATCTTAACCCAAAATGAGTTCACTCACCTCAACATACTTCAAACCAAGTAAAATTTCAGCTTTAATAAAGAAAATATCATGCCAAACACAAGGAAATAAAGAAAGAGGGAGGTGAGCATGAGGAGAAAAAAATATACATTTCTTTCTTCACACGGGGGCACGAAGAAAAAAAGGAGGGTTTTTCTACACACCTCATTTCTTTTATTCTTAACATACTAAAAAGAAACACACACACACACACACTCATCTTCTTCCAACCAGAGGTAAAATCTTCCCCACCTCTTTTGCTCTCTAAGTCTAAGAGCCACCAATTTTTTTCAACAACGGGCTATGGTACACGGCAGTCGGAGCATTGCATAGGGATCCATAATCTGAGATCTTCTAGTATCCACCGAATGTGTGCTTCAGTGGGGTAACTTTTTTAAACTTTAGATCAACCATAGGTGTATGTGTTTGGTGAAAAAATTGCATGAATCTACGATTTTCCTTTTGATCCCATTGCACTTTCTTTCTTTCAACCCCGCAACGTGAAATAAAGCAACTTTCGGTTAAGATCGCTAGAAGATCGCATGATCTAGTGATCTTTATGATAGATACCATCAATCTAACCTTATTTGGTCTTCCTCCCATGAGGGAGACAACCTTTGGGCCATCCATCTTACTTCGATAGAATGGATGGCTATGATTAGATCCCATCTATGATTTGTTCTATTAGTCTCACCCAAAACTTCAAAAAATTATAAAAAATAAAATGTTGAACCACAAAATCCAAATAAGGGCTCTAAGAATTTGTCTTTCAAAAGGAATACAATGAACCTAAAAATATCAAATTTGAATGCATATTTTAGGAGTAATTTGATTTTTAGTAAAATCTATATTTCTTTAATTACTCTTAAAATAATAAACCAATTAACTTGAAAATTTTTTTAAAAAAAAAACTTAATGCTCTTGCTTACCTATCATAAACATTCCAAGTTAATTAGCTTTTTGGTTTAAGAGTTATTAATTTTTGAAGGCAAATGGTTATTTTTAAATAATTAATTAATTTAAAATTTATAAAAATTATGAAAATTCACCAAATAATTTAAATCACTTTAATAAATATTAGAAATCTTAAAAAATTAGTTAAACCTTCTATATCACACTAAATTACAAAAGTTATTAAATTAGGGTTTAATTAGGCATTCAGGAATTACTTTAATTACACAAAACTTTAAAAAATCAAAACTAACTCTAAAAAAATCAAAAAATATATATAAATAAACCCTTTATGGAAAGCTTAGACATAGGAGAATCCAAAAATAATAAAATCTCTAGGTTTCATTCGATGAACATTGACTAATTAGGGTTTGATTACCATAATTAAGCCATAATCACTTAGTTAGTTAACTTGAGATTTGACATATTGAATATATGTGATGTCCTTTGCCTCCCATAATTTTTTCAGGCTAATTCCTCAAGTGGATTAAAAGAATCAAAATTTTTAACCCAAATTATCTCTCTTATGCAATTAAGTAATTATTAAGATTAAGAAAATTATGAAATTGATTACAGTGAGTTAATTAATCATTATAACAATAAGAATAATACAAATAATAATAAGTAGGAGCCCTCTTCCTAATTTTTTTAAGATTATATTTAAGGTGCTTAATTTATTAATTAAATGATTAGGTTAAATTTAAATATGAAACCATCATAATTAACTCATTTAATAAAAATATGTTTAATTGACCCTCTTTATGTGCTTAGTTAGAATATAAAGATATTTAAAGAAATTATGATTCTTCATTGGTGTGAGGAATTATAAATGTAGTTTGCATAATCTTCTTAATTCAATTATTTATTAAACATGAGCTTAATTGCATTAGAATCTTTAGGACATTGCAAATTTTATTTTATTTTTAAGTATATCAACATGATTTGTGAGCTCTTGCTTAATAATTAATCAAATTAATAGATTTTTGAGAGGTAATTAAATGGATTGTTAATGGTCCAAACTTAATTAATTCATAAAATCCACTTAAATTCTCTTTAAATTTATTATCAAATAAATTTGGATATGGGTTGAACACTAACTATTGTTTCTCCTCTTTAGGTTTCAACAACTTGAATATTAAAATTAAACATTAAAGAAACTTTGATTAGATTTAAGGGATATTTATCTAACTTGATTGTCCTTAGGTTCTAATGAAATCAAGTATGTTGTGTGGTGGTATTCAATTATTTCCTTTTAATTAACATAAATTGCATGCTATGTCCTTCATGTATTCATGTATTAAAGATAAAAGAATATGATTGAATTTAAATTGCATGATTTGGATAAATGTTATCATATGGTGTAGCTATTATCATTAATAAATCTCAAACTATTTTGAAACTATATATTAATTATTAATTTTAAATCAATGCTTATTATAAATAACTAATTGTGTGAAAATGAAATGTTCATTTACTTGTAATCAAAAGATGACAATTGATGGTTTTATTCCTATGTTTATACTTATGTATTCATGTATTTGAATTGGAAAGTATATAATCTAGACATCTTGGGAACATGAGGCTTTAAGTAGCCCTAAGGAGGTCTTAGATAATCTCACTTCTCAAGTTTAACAACGGTATATACTTGCTTAAATTCCTTATACATGTTTGCATATGCTTAAATATGAGATTAAATCCCTTTTTCATCAAATCTATGCATCAACATTTATTAAGTGTGCAAAAGAAATATGAGTACATTGCATGTATATATATATATATACTAAATCAAATATTGAAGAAACTAAAAAGGAAAGAATGTGAATGTTATTGATAATGAAAGAAAGTATTGGAGTATTATTCATGTGATGGTGGCTTAATCTCATTGATCTTAAGATTCCTTTCATGTCTAGATAAGATTCATTAAGATTAATCTAAACTTAGGCTAAAATAAAATTCATAAATTTTCTATTAAGAAAGTTAAAGAAATAATAATATATCTTTGGAAATCAACTTAAGTTAGGGATGAAAGATTTAAGTCTCTTTCTTCTCTTCATAATTATTAGATCTTAAGTAAGAAGTGAACAAAATAAATACATAAGTTAAAACTCAATCAAGTTACTAAAAGACTTGAAGTGAAACCACCCTTAATTTGTAATTTAAACAATCCTAAACTTTAGAAAATCCTAATTCTAAAACCCAATTAAGACATACCACACTAAGCCTTAACACACACATTAGAATACTAAGTCACCAATCTTAGTATTAGGTTAGGTCGGTGTATGTTGGGGTGATATTTTTTATTTTATGTTGTAATATTTTAAACTAGATGTTAGGATTGTTTATGTGTAGACTGAATGTTAGGTCATTATTAGCTTAATAATATTTTATGCAGGGATTGTGCTTGAGGGACCACTATAATAATAAATGAATATAAAAATGCTTTTGCTTGCAGCTGCTGCTTATGTCCCTAAGCATAATTTAATTAGGGCAAGTGGGCTTGGTTACCTAAGTGTAGAGTGCTAAGTTTGAATATGTGAATATAATTGTTCAGTTTGTATGTTTGCTTAGCTAATATCTATTTTATAAATGTAGTTAGATTTTATTTTTTTCAAAAAAATGTAATTTTTATAATAGGACTAGGATTAGTGCTATGGGGTTTAGGAAGAGTAGTGACTAGAAAGCAAAGACCTAGGAAGCCTTATGAAGCCTGGAGTATTCAAATCCAAGAAGTGAGGATAGAGAAGAGTTGAAGACCCACATAATGTTTCCTTTTATTATAATTGTAATCTGAATTGTGTAAGGGTAGAGCTTGGCTACCCAATTTCTTTTCTTTTTTGAGATGTTCGATGGTACCTGGCCGCACTGGCCTTTTATTATTTTACAAAGATCTAAATCTTTAATTGTTATGTTTAGATTATATAATAGAAATGGCATAGTTTTTAAAGGTTTCTTAAAGTGTGTATGTTTGATGTGTGCCCTAGACATGGGAGGCTCTTTAGGATAAAATTAAATTTTCTATCCTCACTAAATAACTCATAACTAAACTCTAATGTAACTCACAATCTCACTCTAAAGCCTAAGTATATAAATATATAATAAAAGATTTAGAAACCTCATAGCTGAATGATTGTATGCTATAACAACATGCATGCCATATTGCTCCATTCTTGAATATAAAGGATTTCCACTCTTGCATGATAAAGGACAAGCTTGGCCTTTGAGAGCAGTCCCTTGTAGTGGAGAACACATATTCTAGCTGATTTAGCCTATAACTGAATTTCATCATACATGTAGGCATATTTTTCCTAGGCCTTGGTTCAAAATAAATGTGTCAAAATGACCCAAAAACTTATAAATTTTTAGCATTAGACTAAGTCATGTTTGCATATTAAACATTATCTAGTCACTTACGGAGTGAGTTTAAGATTCTAGTCTTCTTTCTAATTAAATAACAACATAACTATCTTGCATTTATATAAGACTGACCTATATAATTTTAAAGCATAGGAGGTGCTAGCTAGCAACCACTCCAGGTGGTTGTAAGTCCAGAAGAGTCAAGATGTGTTCACTCTCTCTTGTGGAGGCGAACCACTATATCCCATTCTCCCCCATTAGATTTTATGTCATTCTTCTAACCTGTGCTAAAGCATTTTAGAGTTAGGTTCTGAGGCAGCTTGTTTCTCCTTTGCTACAAGTATAAGTCCTCATCTCTTAGGCATTCCCACAACCTTGTGTTGTTGAGACATAAGTCATAGCATTCTAATAAAATTTCTACTTGAACAAAAATAAATCCTCCTCTTCAAAAATATAAAGCCTCATCATAGGGTAGATTGGAGTATTCACTAGGCTTTCTAGTGTCTTGGATACTCCAACCTTATCCTCCTATGGAATCCATAAATAAGTCTTTACATTTAAACTCTTCCCAGTTGATTTTTGAAAATAACTAATCCTTTGATAGTTTAGCCTTAAAATCTTTGGAGACATTTATTTACTACTTTAATCAAGTGTGTTCTTAAAAAATTCCCATTTCCTATGATGTAATTAACTATGAAAGCTTGCTTCCATAGGGAACTAAAGAACCTGATTTAAAATAAACCCCGCTCTACTTTATCTATCTAAAATGGGGGAAAGATCTTTAATATACATTAAGACCCATCTGCCTTAAGAGTCCTTAATAGGTGATTAAGTCCATTGTAGGGTGATATTTTTTATCTTTCAAGATAATACATGATACCTCAATGTCTAAGGGTATTTTTCGATTAGGTTAGCCCTAGTAAGCCTTAGAGCCCATGTAGGAGGGTGTTTTGTTAAATCCTTTCTATAACTTAAGTTTTCTTCTAACTAGCTTTAAGGTAAACCTTTTTAATTACTTAAATTCTACCTTTTCCTAGTGGATTTAGGTGTTAAATTTAAAGCAACTAATCCATCTCATTGACTCAATTACTTATATAATTGATCATGAGATTTTGTGGTTTGGCTTAACTAGCCTCAAAATAATCTTCGGAGATTTATTATAGGATTGAGTCTAAGGAAGCCATCTACCTTCAACTTATGCCCAAAACCATATGTAAGTGTTTTTCTGTATCAATCCTATAAATCATAATCTTCAATTTCAATATTAAAAATTTTCTTGTGAATTAATAGATCATTAAAACTTAAGAACATAGATTTAAAAGGAAAATGAGCTATAAAGCCAAACTTAAGTCAACCATAGGTCTCATATAAGTTGACATTAACGAACATCTCCAATGATCATTAATTTTTTTAAGAACTTAATCAATATTTGAATTAACACTTTGGAGTATATTAGTTTATTTAATTTGTTGAGTATAAACATTATGTATCTCACCATTTGATCTAATGATAATAAACCTCTTGAGTGCTATAGTTACTCAAAATTGGTATCAGAGCTTAGACTCTTTTCTAGGATTAATATTCGAGGGTTGATCCTTTATTACATTTTGGCATATCAATTAGTTTTTTTTTAGTGACATTCACTATGCACCAATTTTTGATAAAGTCAACTTTGAAATATGGAAATCTAGATGCTAGAAGTAAGCTACATATTTTAAATGGAAGATTATTTTATATTTTAATAAGATATATATTCCCGGTGAGCTCTAATATATATTATGTTATAAATCTTGAAAAGAAATACTTGATGCTCTCACTTTTTTTTACATAGTTGTGATTATAAGATATGTGAGGAGTCATTAAAAGAGAAAAATACTTTATTGGAGAACACTACAAAATTAACTAAAGAACTTTTAGTGCATTCTTTTGATCCTATAAAGTAACAAAAGAAAATTAAGAAAAGCAAAGGAGAAGATAAATAAGAGAAATTCCAAAAGAGCTTTATAGTGATCACAGATGGAGAGGAAAAGGGGACTCCAACCACTTCCCACAAGTGATCCACTGAAAAGGTTCCAAACTCAATCCAATTTTGAGGTTGACCATCAAGTAAGTGATTTATCTAATGTAGAATTATCTGGCTTATTTAATTGAATTGGTGAATGATCAAAATAAATTGAAAAAGAAATAAGTTTCAACTAAATAAATGTCTAGAACTTTTAAAGAAAATCTTGACACATTGACGAAGGAAAATGAGTCACTTTTATTAAGTATTCAAAAATCTCATGATAGGATTTGTTTACTAGAAAATACAATATCTTTCTTGAATGCTTAAATGAATTATTTTGTTTTTGATTTATCTAATACTTTTATATATTACATTCATAATGATTGTCTTTCAAATATCAGGACTTTGGAGAATGAAAATAATATATTAGAAAATTAGTTATTATCTAGAAATCTATGGAATGAGATTATGTTGCACGTTTGTCTTCATTAAGGACTGATGAAGACAAGTAGGTGATACAGGTATACAAAAGCAATATTAAATTACCCAAGGTTATACATTCAAATTATATGCAAAATAAATGGTATGATATAAAACTTACATTATTTCTTTTATTTAATCCTTTTTTTTCATGCATTTAGGTCTCTAGATTAGTTAAGCTTTATTCATAACTAACTAATTTATATAAGCTTAATGTTATATCTTTTAAATGAATGAGCAGTTTCAAAATATAATTTGAAAATAACTTTCTAAATCATATGAAATTCGTATCTTAAATATTATTTGGTTTATTATGAGATTAAAATTTTCATAGACTTTATGAGTTTTATGTGTTAAACCAATTAAAGTTTTTATTTATTATTATTTACATTCAAATTTTAAATTCTTCAAAATTCATGATAAATTTATCTAATCTCCACACTGTACATATCTACTAATCATAAACTAGATTAGTTTCAAATTTGGAAGATCAAATGAATTACAATAATCGATATTAGCATAGTTTTATACTTGAAATGAACTCATACATCCCTTTAAGAAATTATAATTTTTATTAGTTTAACATTACAATCAACCTTTTAAGAATGTGTTATGTAACAAACAACTTAATATGTATTATTTGAACTCATTCATGCTTTATATTGGTCATGTTTATTAATGTGTTTCAATTTATAATAAAATAAAATAGATCTAAATTTATTAATTAGCTTATATGCTTTAAATTAGTACAAAAAAAATTTCTTGGCTTTATGAACCACCATACATGAATAGAAGTTCACTTGTAGCACATATCTTAATAGTTCATGCAAGTTTGTGAAATTATTTTTTAATAAAATGGTATTTTTTAAAATTAACATTTGATGTCATTACATTTTATTTGATGATATAATATTTTTTTAATATCTTAAGTTGATATTAGTTTTAAAATATATCCATTTTGAATGGTGGAGATATGGGGTATCAAATAGATTCAAATATTCCTAAAGCTTTGTATTAGAGATATAGTGTTATCTATCTTGCATTTAATTCTTTATATTTATAACATAAGACATTTATTTACATTTGTTCATACACTTATTCATAATTTTCTTCATATCAAACAAAGATTGTATAATGGTTTAGTTAGAATATGGGGTGAACATCTTAAGCATGTTAATTATTAATTATTTTCAACATCACATGTTCAATTATGTTCCTAACTAAGGGGAAGAATTTTTTTTATATAGCTAACTTATATTATATTATGAACCTTTTGATGACATGAAAAGGGAGAGAAATTTAGATATTAGTGTCACAAGTGATGCTAGCCTTAATTAAAATTTTTCATATATGCGTTTATTTAGTCAGGGGGAGAAACATTTTTATGTTATTATTTTTACGCTTTACACCAACATGAGTTTGTCATCATCAAATATGAGGAGATTATTGAGTATACACATTGTATACTCAACATTTGATTTGATGATAACAAAGTTTGTTCAATAAAGACAAATAGATTCTTTATAGGTTTGCTATCTACATAAATCATTATGATTATGTATAAATTTGGGATTTTATGGATCACACACACACACACACACACACACACACACACACACACACACACACACACATATATATATATATATATATATATATATATATATATATATATATATATATATATATCTGTGCTTATAATAACCAATGTTTATGAGCATTTTAAGAGAATTACAAGACTCAACAAGCCAAGGTTTTCTAGTGATATATTCTAGAGGTTTAGTTAGATTTAGAGTCTTGTGCTATATTTTTGTAAGAAATTTAATAAATGAGCTCACTTTCGATAAATTCAAATAATAATTATCATCTTTTTATAATTTATTTAACCATAAATTTATTTTTTATAAATTAATAATGTGCAAATTTTCTTTAACTATATCATATTCGCATTATTTAATTTACAATTATTTAAAATAAAAATAATCTTTGAAATTTTATTTTAGCAAAAATAAATTTTGTGAAATAAAAATTTTATTTATTGCATTTTTTGCTTAATTTATTTTATTTTTCTAAGATATTATTAAATATATTTCTACATAAATTGCAAGTATTTGTAATTTTGTTATTTGATTAAATTAAAAAAAAATCACTTCACCAAATGCCATTTAAATTAAATATAAACCATATAAATTTGTGGCTAATTATTTTTTTAATATTGTTAATTAATTTAATTTTATTTGTACCTCTTTAACTACTTACTTGGCCATTTTACTTTATTAATTATATAAATTAAACCCTATAATTTCCTAATATGAATCACCATCTTTCAGTCATGCATTGGACAAATATTCATGATTTACTGCAGCTTTTACATGTTTAACTCTCTCAAAACCCCTCCTAATTAAATTTAAATCCTCTCCTTAATTTTTTATTACCATTCGAATTGATTCTTGCATTATTTCTTCCATAATTGACATCATTAGAAAACATTTAAATTAATATTATAATACCTTAAATCGCATTTTGGATAGCCATAACTTTAATCCAACCCCAAAAACTGAGCTCTCTCCCTCTTGAAAAAAATTATCAGGTTTTGGGAATCCTTTCATGCAAAATTTTCTTTTTGATTCTACAAGAAACTCTCATTAGAAGATTGTTGTATAGAAAAGAGAGTCTTTTCAAATGTCAAAACATTCTTGGTTCAAATCCTTCATGCTTCGAATGAGATCTACTTTTTACATCTTATTTCTTTGTAATTTTATTTTAAATGAATGATTCACTTTCATGGATTATTTGTTTAGTGATCACATGCTAAATTACTTATTTAAAATTACTTAACTTAAGTTGAATCAATTGATCTCTCTCTTCCTCAAATTTTTATTGAAAATTTTCATGGTGTGAATGATTTTGAAATTGTGATATTTGTACAAATTATTTTATTTGAACAAAATTGTTTGTCTCCATGTTTATTTTCTTTCTCAACTTGATAAAAGTATCCTATTTTGAACACCTTACTGAAATCTCTTAGATTGAAAATTATTACATGCTTTTATCCTATTTGAATTACGCTTGCATAAGTTTTTATTAGAAAGTTGCATTGAAATTAATTCTTATTTCCAGAAATTTTTATTTTTCAATTAAAATTAATTTCTCTGATCAAAATTATTTAACTTAAGATTTATATAAAAGGTTTAGAATCATTTTGAGTGGAACAAAATAGTATTGGTTTGCTTAAAATTAGTTAACCATATTATTATTTGAAAGCCCTATCATCATTTGAGTCACATCAGAGCAAAATTCTTATTTGGTCAATTTTTATTTTTTAAAAATTATTTTTTTATATGCTGAAGTTTTTATTTTAATTGAAAAATATCGAGTTTGCTTAAAATTACTTTGTCCGAATACTATTTGAATGTCATATGATCATTTGGACCACAATTTTGATTATATATAAATATATATATATATATATATATATATATATATATATATATATATATATATATATATATATATATATATATATATATATATATATATATATATATATATATATATATATATATATATATATATATATATATTTGTTGAAATTTATTTTAATTTGATGATTTTATCATAGTTACATTATTTTATCAAAATCTATCTTCTAAAAGGTTTATTTTATTGAATTTGCATTAATCATTTCATTTCATTAATTGTACCTTAAATAAGTCCATAACTTGTTGAAATTTAATGTTGTTTGCTAATTTTATTATTTCATACTTTAAGAAAAATGTTTTTATTGTGAATTAAATCATTCATACATTGTTTCATTTGAACTAATTACAATCTTTTCTTAAATTAAAATTGATATTAGCTAAACTACTATTTGTTGCATAATAGACACTTTGTTCATTTAAAATTATTTTTATTTTTGTCTATTATTTACAATAAGCTAAATAACTTTCGAAGATTATTTTGAAAAATAAACTTGGCATTTCTCATTAAAAACAAGTGATCCATTTACTATGTCAATTTTGTTACAAGTTAATATTTTGTAAGGTGATCATTTTATGTTGTAAGATCACCATTTTATTTAGGTATATTGCTAGAAATTTTTGGATTTAATTGTGTCAAATTTGTTGTTGTTGGTATATTTTCTTTTGTACTTTTAAAGTTATTTTTTTTGTTGGAGTTGTACTCACCCCTATAGCTAAGTAACACTTTATTCTCTATAATTTGACTTCAAAACATCTCCCATAATTCTTTTGGCCATTTGGAGCTTTATGGCTT
Organism: Cymbidium sinense; assembly: GCA_021442155.1. Classification (NCBI taxonomy): domain Eukaryota; kingdom Viridiplantae; phylum Streptophyta; class Magnoliopsida; order Asparagales; family Orchidaceae; genus Cymbidium; species Cymbidium sinense. The sequence continues at coordinate 114,208,776 of CM038222.1, forward strand.
AATGACCTTCCAACTTTGGATTATTTCAAGGGGCTGGCCAATAAACATATGCAAAATTAATTATATTGTGTTAAGACTTGTCATTTTCTTTCTTCTAAAAAGTGAATCCCTTCCTATAGTTGCCTAAAAATGTTTAAAAAAAAAAGATTTTTAATCTAAGTTTTTTATAACTACATCTTCGAGAATACACAAATGGAGCCTTTTCCTAGAATTGTTGGTGTGCTTCCTCTTGCTAAATTCTATTTCTTCTTCAAGAATCCATTGCAAAGAGAGTTGTGCAAGCATTTGAGAAGGTTCATTCCAAGGTTCTTTTCAAATTGGTGATTTCCAAAGCCTTGAGTGAGATCTTCTTCTTTTTTCTCTTTTTGATAATTTAATTCAAATGTTCAAATCATGATGTTGATTTAATTGTTTATAATCAACTTGATTGAAATTTTAATCTCTAATTTTGTTTTTCAATTTGATTAGTTTCAAATTTATAATTTCTTCTCACAGAAAACCTTTTTGCAATTCAAAGCAAGCATTGTCAAGTTTATCTTTATCATTGTGTTTATATTAATTCTCAACATCCAAATATTAACATTATTGGAAAAAGCTTTTATGATTTGCTTGCCATTACCAGCCAAGGATCCCATTGGTTCAAACTCAGTTGACTACTTCTATAAGGCTATGATCATTGGTTCAACATTATAGCACATAGGCTTCTTCGGTGCTACTATAGAGCTTTGCTACCTCGAAGTGCCTCGCTTACATGTTATGTTGTCAGGTTTGCTATCGACGCTTCATTCTAAAAGTGCTCCCCGATGCTTCACTTTTCATCATACTGATTTTATTTGAATTATTTGAATATAAAGAAAATTATCTTTTGATGAAAACTATTGAGACATCTTGTAAGAAAAGTTTTTGTGGTTGTTTGTAGAAAATATTTTGATTTGCTGAAAATTTAATTTCTCCTACAAAAATCATTTAATCTAAGGTAAATTTAAAAAGTCCTTTATCATTAGCACCTTTTTGATGTTCCATTTTGAGTGGAATCAAAGTTAATTATTGTTAAAATTAATCTTATTTTGCTAAAATTATTTTTACATTATAAAAATTTTTGATTTAGATTTTGATTTGGATTAAAGTGTATTTTTACTTGAATTATTTGTAATTTTCTGAGTTTATAGGAGTTATCATATAAATGACTAATTTATTAAGTTTTAAGTCTTATAAAATTGTACTTTATCTTGTGTCTATCAGTCATTGCATTCTAGACTTCAATTCTTGCTTAAATTTAATTTATAACTTGCTATCAGGCATGGACATAGGTCTATTTTTGGATTTTTGTCTGAACTACATAAAAATCTTCTATCTATTGTCTCTCTTTTCTTCTCTGCATTTTTCAGTGCATTGCAACTTTTATTAATTTATTACTATTTTAAATTAAATTTCAAGCTTTAAATTTGTAAATTTTTTTAAACACTCAATTCACCTCCCCCCTTTGGGTGTCGTAGTTACTATCAATTGATATCAGAGCTATGGCTCTTTTATTAGCTTAACATCCAAGAATATGTCACTTTTCACTATGACATAATGTTTTCCTAAAGGTTCACTACTTGAGGGTATGTAGTTACTATCAATTGATATCAGAACTATGGCTCTTTTATTAGCTTAACATTCAAGAATATGTCACTTTTCACTATGACATAGTGTTTTCCTAAAGGTTCACTACTTGAGGGACAATCTTCTCACAGACAACCACTATTAGATGGTGTACCTTTTAATTATTGAAAGAATAAAATCAATACTTTTTTAAGAGGTCAAGATGCACGTATGTGGTATATGTTGACACACAAATATGAACACCTATAATATAAGTAAATGGCATGAAAGTAGAAAAACCTTTTGAGGAATGGACAATGGCTGAAAAAGAACTTGATGAATTAAATGCTTTATTACCTAATGATTACATGAGAATTTTTATGTTAAGTACAACAAAAGAGATTTGGGATAAGTTGATTATTACTTATGAAAGAACTAGAGAGCTTCTTGGTTCACTTATAGCACATGAATATGTACTTTCTCAAAGGTAACTAAATGAAAGCTCCCAAAAGAAATAGAAAAGAAAAGCAATTGCCTTTGCATGTAGATGTTGTTAGTGATGGTACCGCTTATAATTTAGAAGTGGATAATGATAAAGTGGTAATGCTTTCAAAGAGACTTGGTAACCTACTCAGAAAGATGAATCAAAGGTATGGAATATCCATAATTTACATGCTAAAAAAAATTTCTACATGTGATTGGATTATTTGCTATCATTATACAAGCCTGGATATATTAAAAGAGTGTCCAGAGCTTAGTAATGAAAATAAAAAGAAGGAGAAGAATCATAAAAAGAAGAACGACAAGAAAGAGATGAAGTTTTATAAGAAGAAGAAGAAAGCACTTTGGGAAAATCCAGATTCAAGCGATACAAGTTCTAGCTCAATGGAAGAGGAGAACAACTTGTGCTTGATGGCAACTAGAGAGGTCACCTCTAAACCTCCTAAGGTATGTGATGACATTTCATATAAATAATTTGATGATGATTTTAATGAATTAGCTCATGAATATAGAAAACAAAAAAGAAAATATGAAAATTTAGAAAGAGAGCACAAGAATCTATACATGCATTTTCTAGCTTGAAAATTGAATGTGGTGAGCTTAATAGTAAGAATAAATAATTAGTAGAATAATTTATGCTCATTAAGAAATTAGAAAATAAAATATTATTTTAAAAGCTATATTGAATTTACACATGTCACATTTCACACATCTCATAAAAGAATGCATAAAAAGGACAAGACTCTTTCATACATACATCACTTCAAACATATAAGTTTAAGCCACATGCAAATACAAATATTTGGTGTCATTGTCATGGAAGGAAATGTCATATTTATTTTGATTGTTATACAAATAAATTAAAATCTCATGCAAGATCTTCTTTTATTTGGGTACCAAAAGGTGTTAATTGTACAGTCACTACACACAACATAAAGCATTGATTCTTCTATAGAATGTAGACCCAAACATATTTGGGTTCCAATAGTTGACATTTGATTTTTCTTTTAGGAATGCCTTTATAGAAAGATCAAAGAAAGGCAAGTGATACTTGGACAGAGGATGTTCAAGACATATGATAAGAGATAAGGAAAAGGTCACAACACTAGAGTCAAATGATGGTGGACTCATTATTTTTGGAGATAATACCAAGAGAAAAATTATCGATATTAAACCCATATGTAAGAATTCAATAACTTTAGATAGAGTTTTTCTTATCAAAGGATTGAAGCATAATTTAATTTCTATTAGTTAATTATGTGATAAAAGCTTAAATGTTTCATTTCATGCATTTTATTATGTTATTAAAAATGATGAAAATATTTTGTTAGTAGAACATAAACATAAAAATATTACATGCTTGATTTAAATAGTCTTCGTGTTGTAAACTTGAATTAAATTTATTTTAAAAGCACTCATGATGATGTTTTGCTATGGCATAGGAGACTATGTCATATTAACATGCACACACTCAATAAAATTATAAAACTTGATTTGGTTGTTGGTTTGCCAAAATTAAATTTTCATTATAACTATGTATGTGATGCATGTATTCATGGTAAGCATTTAAAAAAAATTAGAAGAGAAATATTGTTTCCACATTTAGACCATTAGAGTTATTGCACATGAATTTATTTGGACCTATTAACACTAGTAGTTAAGGTGGCAAGAATTATGGATTTGTCATTGCTGATGATTTCTCTAAATATACTTGGGTCTTATTCTTAGCTAATATAGATGATTCATTTAGATAATTTAGGAAGTTTTCTAAACACATTTAAAGAGAACAAGAATATTTGATTAATATGATTCAAACTGATCATGGTGGAGAATTTGAAAATAAATTATTTAAGGATTATTATGATAATCATGATATTGGACATAATTTTCTACACCCAAAACTCTTTAGTAGAATAGAATGGTTGAAAGGAAAATTAGAGTGTTAATTAAATTGACTAGATATATGCTTTATGAGTATAAGCTACCTAAAAACTTTTGAACTGAAGTTATAAACAATCCATGTTATGTGATGAATAGGTTTTATTTGAGATCAATATTCAATAATGCCCCCTAAGAATTATTTTTTTTGAAAAGAAGCCTATGATTATTTATTTTCATATTTTTGGATGCAAATAGTTTATCTTTAATAATAGAAAGAATCTTTAGGTACATTTGATTGTATGTTTCATGATGGTATCTTCTTAAGAAATTCTATTTTTGGAAGAGCATATAGAGTTTTAAATAAAATAAAATTACTTGTAGAAGAATTAGTTCATCCTATTTTTAATGAAATTTTAATTAATCCCATTGAAAATAAAGTGATTGATGAAGAAATTGATGGCTTTGAGAAAATGACTTTAGCAAATAAAGTAGATGATTTACTACCTAAAGAATGGAAGTATAATAAAAGTCATCCAAAAAATTGATTATAGAAGATCCCTCTAAAGGTGTTATAACTAGAAGACAAAATAGTGAGGATGTGAATCATTCAATGTTCTTATTTGAGATTGAACCCAAAAATATAAAGAAGCATTAAAAGATAATTTATAGATTATTATTTTGAAAGAGGAATTAAATTAATTAATAAGAAATGATTTTTGGCAATTAGTCTCAAGAGCCCCAAGATCAAAATGTTATTAGAACTAGATGGGTCTTTAGGAATAAGTTAGATGACTTGGATTAAATTATTAGAAATAAAGATAGGTTAGTTGCAAAAGGGTTCTCGCAAATTGAAGGCATAGATTTTGGAAAAACCTTTAGGTTGTTCCTTGTGTTTGCTTGCTTAGATGACTTAGGTTGCATTATTAGAAAGAAGGATAGGTTAGTTGCAAAAGAGTTTTCATAAATTATAGGCATAGATTTTGAAGAGTCCTTTAGGTTGAATCCATAATAAGATTAGAGGCCATTAGGTTGTTCCTTGTGTATGCTTGCTATAGGAATTTTAAACTCTTTTAGATAGATTTCAAGAGTGAATTTCAATATGGTTTTATTAACCAAGATGTCTATGTAGAGCAATCCTCAGGATTAAGAGCCTTGATTATCTTGATTGTGCATATAAAGTAAAGAAAGTTTTATATGATTTGAAACAAGCTCCTTGTGCTTAGTATGATAGGTTCAGTATTCTTGTAATAGCCCATGAATTTAGAAAGGGAGAGTAGATACAACCTTATTCCTTAAAAATATATGCGATGAATTAATTGTACTTCAATTCTATGTAGATGATATATTGTTAGGAAGTACTAATGTGTATTTGTGTCATGAGTTTTCATCTTTGATGTCTAAGGAGTTTGAAATGAGTATAATTGGAGAACTCAACTTTTCTTGGGTCTTTAAGTGAAGCAACAAAAAATGGAGCCTTCATTTGTCAAACCAAGTACATAAATGAATTGATTGAAAGGTTTGGCATAAAGAGATTCAAATCAAGTAGAACACCCCCTCCCCCTCATAAGCCCATCAACTAAATTAGATTTAAATAGTTAGAAAAATCAGTTGACCAAAAGCTTTATAGAAGTATGATAGGTTCATTGTTACACCTTGCTGCTAGTAGGCCTGATATTATGTTCATCATTTTCTTGTGTGCTCATTTTCAGACCAATCCTAAGGAATCTTATCTAATAGCAGTCAAGCGTATCCTTTGTTATTGGATAGGCACATTAATGTTAGGCTTGTGGTATCCTAAAAATTTCTTGTCATGTAATTTGGTTGCTTCTTCTAATACTGACTTTACAGCTAGCAAAATAGATAGAGAAAATACATAAGGCACATGTCAATTTTTATGATCAACACTTATGTCTTGGTCCTCTAGAAAACAAAACTCTGGCTTTATCCACTACTGAGGCTGAGTACATAACTACTACCAATCGTGTTGTTTAGGTCTTTTAGTTAAAGCAATAATTAGGAGACTTTGCAATTAAATTGATTCACATCCCAATTAAGTGTGACAATACTAGTGTCATTAGTTTAACAAAAATCTTATCCAAGACTCACAAACCAACCAAATAAAAATTAGACACTATTTTATTAGGATTCATGTTGATAAAGGTGATGTTAATATTGAGTTCATTCGCACTAATTTACAAATTGCTCACATTTTTATAAAACCTTTACTAGAATGATTTTGCACTTTGAGACACATGCTTGGTATGTTAGATCCAAATATTTAAATTATTTCATCTATCATCATTTTTAACTTTTTAATGTTGTTAAAGGGGAGAAGTTAGTATTTTGGTTTCTCACTTTTTTTACATGCATACATTTAGTGGTAACATATAAATTATTTTGATGAATTTGATTTGAAAAGTGTGATGCAAGGTCACTTGCACCTTCATCTACACACATTACCAATATTGATTTGTCATCATCAAAAAGTGGATGATTGTTAGCTCCATGATCCCATAGACTCTTAATTTGGATTTTGATGATAACATCAAATGAAAAAAACTTTTTCTTGTGTATTGCTCACTGCACCCTTCGCTCACTGAACTGGACAAGTATCTACTTTGATTGCGGACTTCTTCGCCAAAGATTACAGTCTTTTATAGGCCGGTTCCCAAAATCAAGTATCGGCAGACCTAGCCCTTTGTTATGCTTTTGTGGGGCAAGAATTTATCAAGTTCGACCAATAGGATTAAGAAATTCCAAGTCTTGATCAGGCGACACGCAGATTTGAACTAAGGATAAAAGATTTGCAGTCCCTCACCTTACCACTTAGCCCCTAGCCTTGAGTCCATCAAGAGCTTCCTCGTCTGCAACAAATGTATGAAATTACTAATATTTTATTCTAAGAATTTTAGAAAAACTAGAAGACTCAATAAGCAGAAGAAACGCAAGTGTTATTTCTTATATGTTTGGCTAGGATTAGAGTCTTGTTCTGTATATCTTGTAATAAAGTTGATAAATGGCGCACCTTAAATCAAATTAAATATTTATCATCATTTCTTAATCACATTAATCATAATTCCTTTTCAATGATATGTGAATTATCATTTTACTTAATCATATGCACATTATTTGATGTATAATTATTTCAATTATAAATTAACATTCAAAGAATTTTTTTTTTGTTAACAATAAATTTTGTAAAATCATAATTTTAATCATTTCATTTTGTGCTTAATTTATATTTTTTATTAATTTTATTAAATTTATTTTGGCTTAAATTTTTAGCAGTTGTAATTTTTCTATTTAATTAGATTAATGAAAATTCACCTTGCTAAATGTTATTTAAATTAAATATAAATTTACATAAATTCTTGGCTGCATATTTCACTTTATATGAGATTTTTTGGGTATTTAATTATGCATTATTCATGTGTATATACATTAGCATATGTTTTCCATATTTCACTCAATCTTTTGCCCCTACATGCTTGGCCGAATTTTTTAAGTTTTATTATAGATTTTATTTATCAAATTCTATCTTTATTCTCTCTTATTTGAATTCAAAACATCTCGCATAATTCCCTTGGTCATTTGGAGCTTTATTGTTAAATGACCTTCCAATTTTGGATTATTTCATGGGGTCTACCAATAAACATACGAACATTAAATTGTATTGCATTAAGAATTGCCATTTTCTTCCCTCTAACATGTAGTTCCCTCCTATAGTTGTCTAAAAATATTAAAAAAAAATTAACTTAAGTTTTTCACAACTACATCTTGGAGAATACACAAACTGAGCCTTTGCCTAGAAAAACCTTCATTTTCATATTTTGGAGAATTATTGGTGTGCTTCCTCTTGGTTCTTTTGCTTCTTCATGAATTCATTGCAAAGAGAGTTGTGCAAGCTTTTGAGAAGGTTCATTCCAAGTTTTTTTTCAAATTGATTTAGGATTTCCAAAGCCTTGAGTGAGATCTTCATTTTTCTAATTTATCTCTTTGATATTGTATTACAAATGTTCAAGTCAACAGGTAGATTTAATTGGTTATAATAAACTTGATTAAAATTTTAATCTCTAGTTTTATTATTTAATTTTATTAGTTTCAAACTTATAATTTCTTTTCATAGAAAATTCTTTTATAATCCAAAGCAAGCAATATCAAGTTTATCTTTATCATTATATTTATATTAATTCTCACAATCCAAATATAATTTTGATTGTCCCAATGGTCAACTGAATGGTTATATTTGGCTAAGTCAATCATACAATATGACTAGAGAATCATACAATATAATTTAGATCATCCCAATAGTCATATGAACGTATGTTGACTAAGTCAATTGTACAGTACGATTGGAGAATCATATAGTATGATTAGAGAATCATACACACTATAATTGTTCCAACATTCAGAATAATAACTTGTTTGATGGGTCAAACATACTATTGTAAACAAATCATACAGTACAATTATGGATTGTCTAGAATGATATGTTTTAAAATGATCATTTAGTCAATCGTCCCGACCTATTTTGATGATCTAAAATAGACAAATCATCTAGTACGATGGGGATTGTACAACACAATTATAGAAATTTTATTTTTGGCCCAAAGTAAAAAAAATGAGGTTGAGGAGGAAATTTGAAACAAAGCAAAAAAAATATGTATATCAAGAAAACATGCGTGTTTACAAAAAAAATCAAATATAATAAAAAATAAAGATGAAAAAAATAGAAAATTAATGAAAAGAAAACTTATAAGAGAAAATAAAATCAAAAAAATCTACCATATCTTACCAACAAGATTCTTATTCATTGAGTAATAAGGCTCAAGGGATTGTTGATGATTTTTAAGTTCTTCTAATTCAAGCATTTTGATCAACTACCCATAAAAATGCACCATTCATGCTTATCTTCAAATTTCTTACTCAATAATAAAAAAAATCTTTAAGCAATAATGAGTTAATAGATTAAAATATCATCAAAACAAATCTAGCAAGTGGCACTTGTTTCAAATTATAATCAAAAGGTAATAAGCTTTCAAATTTGGGTATTTATTTGCATCTTTTTCAAACAACTAAAAGGAAATATTAACATATAGATAGCAATGGATAGAAAAATTGAATGTAAGTAATGACTTCCAAATAATAGATGAAAAAACCAATGTCTTATTCTTTATTGAAATCTTTAATCTATGCTTAGATCCTAGCACCTACAGATGGGTCTCTTATAGTCAACTCATAGGGATGATTTAACATATATCTCTAATGTATTACTCTCCTTCAGGTAACTTTATTTTCTTCCAAACTCATATTTTCAATAAATTCATTATAATCTACAAGTTTTCTAAAAAGATGAAACAATAGATTCATAAAAAAAAAAGTAAGTATAATTTTTTTTCTAACAAGATTTTCTTATATAAATTTTAAATTCTTTTTCTTCCAAGAAAAATTGATTCACAAATTTAACATCAAAACTTCCCAAACTATTTTTCTCTTTATTCAACAAGATGCATTAATATCCAAAAATATATAACAAGAGTTCAAACTGTCAACAAAAAAGGAAATTTATAATAGATAAAGAATTTTTTATACCAATGGTACCAAGCTAAAGTACTTTATATATTGTGATGTCTCCAAAAATGACCTTTACTTGGCTTTTGTGTTTCAAAGAATTTGTTTCCTATCATGTGTTAAGCACCTCCTATCCAAAAACCACAAGCCTCCACTTCTCCCTTAGTGAAGGCATATCAACAAAATAGATTCAAATTAGGATTTTAGGAACCCAAATTTGTTAGGGTACCATACAGTTAGAAAAAGTTTTTGGAATCCATGCATATACTGAGTTTAAATTTGGATGGAGTATACATAAATTAGAGTGTTTCCAAACATCACAAGAGAAATAATGAATGTTAGGGAAAGAATGCATGAACATTTAAGCTTTTTTTTTTTGGATGAATTTTTCTTTTTGCAACTCTTAATGTTTTATGAAGTTTCATTAGCACATTCAAGAAAGCAAACTTTTCAAATAAGTCTTGTTCCTTTTTAACTTTTTGAATTTCTAGCTCTTTGTACTCATTTTTTAAAAAATTTCATGTTCATCTAGTAATTATAAATCTTTCTCAAAGAGGCAAAGTTTATCTTTAAAGATGAGTATTTTTCTTTTTTGAGATTCGAGTGTAACATATAATTCTTCATAAAAGTTTAAAAGTTCATCATAAGTGAGATTACTTATTTGATCATCATTAGAGTTGTATGAATCTCCCTTAGCCATCAAATAATGATTTGTGTCTTCTTCTTCAGCTTCTTCAAAAGAGTTTGAATCTAAGTTGATATGGATTGTATCGTGAGTTTTTCTTCTTTTTCTTAGCATCTCTTTTTTCTTTCTAGTTATTTTTCTGATTTGTGTTTTTGAGTGAAGGACACTCCCATTAGATATAACCTATTTTCTTATAATCATGGCAAATAAGGTCAGTGACTTTTGAGAATTTTTTTGATTTTATATTTTCTTTCTTTTGATCAAATATTTTTTATCCCTTACAAAGTTTTTGACTTCCTAGTTATGAATGCTACATCATCATTATTAGTACTGCTTTCCTCTTCACCGAATTCAAATGTATTATCCTTTAGAGTAATCATATTTTTTCTTTTTTTCTATCACCTACATTAGTGTTTCTTTGATTTTTTTTTTTTCATGAGCAATAAGAGAATGAAGCAAGTGATAAAAAAAAGATGAATCTTTGGATTTTAAAATGGTCAAAGTCATGGCATCCCAAGATTTTGGCAAATAATGCAAAATTTTATTCACTTTTTCAACATTAGTAAATTCTCTTCCCAAAGCATGTAATGAAGTAATGATTTTGTAAAACATATGTACATGTTATAAATAGACTCAAAACACAACATACAAAAAAGTTTGCAATCATGCAAGACCATGTTGATTCAAGATTATTTAAACTCATTTGTCCCTGCATATGTAACACATAATTTTTTTTCAATTTTATTTACCAATTTTACAAGTGAAAACACGAATGTAATCTTTATACTTTAAAGTAGAGAAAAATAAGTTAATTATCTTCAATTGAATTAGGATAATTATCTTTCTTATAATGACTAACAATTTAAAAGAATTTCAATTCATTAACATTAATAACATTGTGTTGAGGTGAATATCCAACTTTAGATTATATTCCACATTCAATATCTAACTTCAATCATATTCCACATCCAAAAAAAATTGATTGATTGATTGAAAGTTAACATACAAGTTTTTCAAAAATTAAAAAAATTATCATCAAAGAGAGGTGGTCAGGTAATAAAGTACCCTTCCACAGTGTATCTATTTCCTAGATGTGTCATTGATGAATCTACTCACGGTTATTAAATCATGAAACAAGCAATTCACTTCGATACCATTTGTAAGAGTTGGCACACCCAAGAGGGAGTGAATTGGTGTGCCTTTAAAAATTTCTTCAATTAAAAAATAAATAAATTTTTTTAGATTACTAAAAGAGAAGTTTAATAGAATAAAATTAATTATCCACATACAAAGAAAAAAAGAAATAAAAAAAATAAAAGGAAAAGAAAAAGGGTCACAAGATTTATAGTGGGTCGGTCCAACTAACCTGCGTCCACTCTCTAAATCTCTTTCAAAAATCCACTAAATTTCCTTTGGCACAACAAGCCAATGTGGATATTCTTCTCTCCATATTGGGTAATAGAGAAACCATGCACTTGGTCCCCCTCTCCTTCTAGGCAAGAAGGATGTCACCACCTCTCCAAGATACAAAAAAATCTTTTCTCAAATACAAAGCTTACACAAGGTCTCAAAAGAGGAAATTCTCGAGTTAAAGCACAAAACACAAAGTCAAGGTGAATAAAACATAAACAACTAAAAGAAAAGTTCACCTTTACAAATAAAATCTCTTAAAGTGAATAGAAGAGAGAGACCTCTCCATTTTTCTCCTAAGTAAGGCACTCTTCCCTAAGCCACCCTTGAATTTTCTCATGTTCATGATGTTCAAGTTAGGACCTATAATAGGGTTATTTATAAGGAGGAACCTAAATAAAAAATTGAAAAATAATTTTAAAAAAATTGGTCCAATCATACTACACGATCCGACATCGTATTGTACGATTAGTTCATTTTTTTAGAGACTCTGGATGATATAATTATCCCATCAGCCATCACTATTTGTACTACATAAATAATACAAACTAAAAATTCATCTTTTTATTTGTTTGTCATGTATAACCACATTGTATAGTATGAACATGTTAAGAAAATGTTCTCAAAACCAAATCCCTTCAATTTTGGATTATAATCAAGTAATTACCAAACAAAATCTTATTGCATGATAGATCAAAATAGACATAATTTCTAATTAAATAATTTAATCATGGTGGCTAAGAAAATAATAAAAATATAATTGTACAATACAATAGATATCATACAAGACATTAGTTCAAATTTGGCAATTTTAATTGTTGAAAAAATTAATAAAAATGGACAATCCTATAGTACGATTTCTTAGAAATTTTAATTTTAAAAATATATTTTATATTCTCTCAAGCGTGTATGTGCTTGATTATTTTTAATCATTTACATGCCAAATATATGAAGATAAAATAAAAAAACTAGACATAATAACACAACAATTGCATTTGACTTAAGTTTTCTGACATCAACTGTTCCTTATTTACAGTCTTCATGGGCTCTTTCTTGATCAAAGTTTTAAAAATTAGTGATTATTCATGTTTTCATCATGAATCTTAATTAGACAACATAATTGTATGTTCTGCATTGAAAGGTCAACACAACTTGTACACATAACAGATCAATAATAGTAATATTCAACCATAAATATTTTTAATCATCAAAATTTAAAATATTATGTGAAGGCTCGTAGGGTTAACAAAACTATCCCATGATGGACTAGTTTAGGTATTTTCTCCATCATACCATCCAAAACCTTACACGTTTCCACTAAAAGCTCCAAAGTCTATTTTAAGATATTAATCTAAAGATCCATGGTTTTTTTGTTCTTTTAATCTCATTGAAATGCTACCCACCATCATCACATTTTATTAAACTAAGTCAAATGGGCAACTCCATCTCCCAAAATCTTATCACTTCATGTATGTTTTATTAGAAATGAAGTGATAGGCTTTAGGTTGTTCAAGTTATATGATTTGATCATCTATGAATTTAATTATTCTTAAACAATCTTTTTATTAAAGGAATTTTTATCTAATAAAAAAATAACCATAACTTTGGTTAATCTTGGACTCTAATAGGTCGTAATCTAATTATAATCCCAAAAATAGTAAGGACACATGGCAAGATCAAGATGATAGTTATACAAGCTTTAATCTAATATGCCTATCTCTAGACTATCCTGAATCTATATTTTTTGCTCATTAAAGCCTCAAGATTTTATTTTGCCTCTTTCAGAATGGTGTAAACTACCCTTTGATGATCTAAGACCATGTTTCCACCTTTCAGCCATATGTGATGTATATTATGTTAGATCTGTAATTTTTTCGAGAATGGATTCAACCAAGAAACATAAAGATGTCATTTGCTTACCTTATAGTAGGGAATCCACATCTCTATTCTATAAATTTATCCAAGAAAAACTTATGAAAACTTTGTATTGATGACATAAATGGATAAATATTATAACTACTTGATATGCACCTTTTAGCAAGAAAAGCATTCCTCTTGTTGCATAGTAGATGTAGGTCAAATCATTTTAGACCAAACCACTTTAAATATTAGTGTCTAGTTTTGTATGATTTCTTTTTTATTTTCACTTCTTATGCACATTGTAGGTTTTCCTTATCGAGTATAACATGTTTGATGTGATTCCCTTCATCAATATATTTTTCTTATATTTACAAAATCATTCTTTCTAATTGACATTTGTGGGAATATTCAATGTATAATACTCAATGAAAACTAGGAATGGCTTTAGGTCAATCATCATATCTAATGCACCATGATACGGTTAGAACTTGGAAGCAGTGGAAGAAATCACCCCAATGGAATTATCCACGCAAGAATAATTAAGTGCCTAGTTCAATAAAATACATCAGCATTTGCTAATGCTCAATTAACTTCTCAAAGGGAATAGCATCCAGAAAGGCTAGGTGCATGTGGGAGAAGGGACATGCACTCAGACACTCTAAAGAACTATAGAGCTCAAACATTCTTTATATGAAATTGAGGCTGTCAAGATTAGACCATTGACACCTTTCTTCCAAGAAATACAAAGAGTAGTTACTCTGTCAAACTTTAAAGCTCCCATGATGGAGTTTATCATGGAAATGCTAACCATAATGACAATGTTGACTCTTTCAAAATCTCACCACACTTCTTAACATCAATGATGCCTTAAAATGCAAACACTTTGCATCCACTCTTAATAACGTTGTCAAGCATTGGTTCATTGGGATCAAACTAGAAAGCATCTAAGGCTTTGTAGACCTATCCCAATCTTTTTATTATTTAATTTTCAGCTTGTAAGAAATAATTAAGTTCAAAAAAAATATCTTATTTTTATCCATCAAGGATCTGGAGAAACTCTCAACATAGCAATGCTTTCTTTCAAGGGTTGACCCATGAAGAATTGAAGTTCATGATGGCAATTGATTTCCCCAACAACATGGAAGAGCTTATGAGAGAATCCTAAATGTATATTTATGTCAAAGAACTCATCAAAAAAATGAGACATTCACTGGATATGCCCCATCGAAGAGAAAGATGTCATATGACACGACATCTCAATAAAAATCACAAGATGAGAGGAATGACAACCAAAAGTTCCAAAGTCAACATCATCACCTATAGTTGCTAGAGGTAAGTTTTCCAATGTTGACTCATTCCATTTTCAAGATCCTAATTGCAATTTAAGGGAAGAAGTTCTATCAATAGACAAATTCCATGAAGGCCAGGGTACCCTGAGACCCAAACAAATGTTGCCTTTGCCATAATAATATCGATCATAATACCAAGAACTTCTAAGTGATAAAGCTTTTCCTTGAAAAGCTTATTAGAGAAAGGTTGTTGAAGCAATATCTAATACAATGCCACAAAGGAGAAATGAACCAAGGTTTAGACAATGTATTGAACTAGAAAAGGGTGGTTGCCACACTCTTCATGATCTCAGGATGACTTGGGAAACAGTTAAAAAAGAAAAGAAGTTTGAGAAATATCATAGAAGGAAAAGTAGGTTGTAGGGTCTTAGCACCAATCCTAATAACTTTTGATGATGAAGACTTTCCAAAATAAAAGAATTTATATAACGATGCCATAATTATTGTTGCAATCATCAAGCACTTCAAAGTTATGCTTATCTTGATCAAAGTTAACATTTTATTCATCAATCTAGCAAAGATAATGGAGTTTGATTTGATGAATTTTTATTCTACATATAGTTCACTCATTGGAATTTTAGGAAATAGGCGTTGGTCTAAAGGAATCATCACTCTACTAGTTTCATGGGATGAGGACCCTTTCCTCCTTGAAAAACAAATTGATTTTCTTATAGCTTGAGCTTCCTCTACTTACAATAGCATATTTGATTGACAACTACTCAATAAACTCCAATTCATTCCATCCAATAAGCACATGGTGGTAAAGTTTCCATTTGGAGAAATACCAATAGTAATCCAAGACATGCTAAGCAATGCTACATCAATGCGGTGCACAATGAACCACCTGTTAGTTCAGCAAGGGTCAAGATCGACACCTACAAGGAAGTCTTATCTAATGAAGAAGATTTTAACAAAAAGAAGTTATGCTTAAATATTTAAGTTCAAGGTATGTTCAAAACCTCACTCATGTCATTATTATGTAAGAGTTTGGATATCTTTTCTAGGATGTCTCAAAGATGTTAGTAATAGGTCCAAATATCATTTGCCACAAACTTAATATGGTACCCAAAGAGCTTCCAATGAAGTAGAAGAAACAAAGATACGCTTAAGAAGTCAACACTAGCATCAAGAGTGAAACTATCTGACTCTTAAAAGTGAGCTTTATATGGGAAGTATAATATCTTGAATGGATTTCAAATGTTGCCATGGTTAAGAAACCTAATGACAAATGAAGAATGTGTGTTGGTTTCAAGAAAATCAATGATGTGTGCCCTAAAGATTCCTATCTACTCCCAAACATCAATGTTATGTTGGATGGTTTGATGGGATATGGGTGATAAAGTTTCTTATGTGCATTCTTTGGATATCATCATATGGATAAAGAAAAGACATTATTTATAACTAGTGATAAAACTTTTTCTTACAGTGTAATGCCATTTGGCCTCAAAAACATGCGGACATTATATTAGCATTTAATGAATAAAATTTTTCACTTTCAAAAGGTCAAAAATTTTGATGGATATGTCAATGATTTCCTAGTTAAAAGCCATAGTGACGAGCAACACCTATGAGATCTTGAAGAAATCATTTTACTACTTGAGGGAGTACAATATGAAATTGAATCTTGAGAAATGCTTGTTTGATGCATTAAAAGGAAGGTTAATCTCTTTTGATGGGGTCCAAGCAAATTCTGAAAAGATCCATGAATACTTAACATGTGATCTCCAAACAACACCAAGGAAATAAAAATGCTTATAGGGAAACTCATGAGGTTATCTCAAAGTATAAGGAAATGAATGCATTTTTATTCAAGGCTGTTGGGAAAGAATCTTGATTTGTCTACGATAAGGATTACAAGTAGTCCAAAAGTCAATGCAATGTTGTTCTTGTACCTTAGAGTAGCCCACATCATGATCAAATATGTTCTTTTGTAAAAGGAAGGAGGAAAGAAGCATGTCATTTATTATTATAACAAAGTTCTAACACGAGCCAAAGTGAGATATACTAACATGAAAATTTGGTATACATAATGGAAAATACAACTCAGTGATTGAAGCCCTACTTCTAGGCCCATAAAGTGAACGTTATTGGCTAATCCAATACTCATGCTTTACTACAAAAACTTGATCTCGCTAGGAGAGTGATGAAGTGGTCAATTGAAATCTTGAGCTATGATATAAACTTTATTTCAAGAAACTCAATCTAAGCTCAAGTTATTGCAGACTTCTTAACTGATTTCATAGAGGGAGATGCAGTTCAGAAAGAATAAGCTAAAGATGTTCCAAGGAGAATGTTTATGGATGGATGCTCAGATGAAGGCAACCATAGAGTTGGTGTAGTTCTCAAATGTGTTACGATATTTGTGCAAAAATAAATATAAAATTCTTCTTTAACCCCACCAATAACCAAGTAGAATACAACGCTATTCTCATGGGTTATGACTGAAAAACTTAGTTAGGGTCAAGCATTGGTTGGTTATAATGATTCATAATAAGTAGTGAATCAGATCAAAGGCACATACCAAACCAAAGATAAAACATTAAAGAAATATCAAACCAAAGTACTCACCAAGATTGAGAGACTAGAAGATTTGGACATACAACATGTACTCTAACAGAAAAACCATGAAGCTAACATTCTTTCAAAATCAGGTGACTTGCTAACAACTTCATTTCAAGAATTGACCAAACCATCCATAAAGGAAGAAATTACAACTATTATGGAAGAGGAGACTTGTCGGCATGATGAAATACTTAACTATTAACTCATTAAAATTATTTCATGGGATAAGAAGGAGGTCCTATCATTAAGGAGCAAGGTGGCTTGATACTTTGTTCATAGAAAGGTCCTTTAATGGAAAT
Organism: Cymbidium sinense; assembly: GCA_021442155.1. NCBI lineage: Eukaryota > Viridiplantae > Streptophyta > Magnoliopsida > Asparagales > Orchidaceae > Cymbidium > Cymbidium sinense. The sequence continues at coordinate 114,226,478 of CM038222.1, forward strand.
CATATTCTACAGTAAGATTGTGTTGTCTATGTAAAAGATATGCCCAATATGTCCTAGAGGAAATCCATTCTACAAAGTGTGGTAGTCATTCCACATCAAAGAATCTAGCTAGAAAATTCTTTGATAAGGATACTATCAAGCTTCAATTCATCATGACACTTCAAAGTATGTGAGAAAATGTTAAGAATTCTAGCCAAATTCATGGGCACAACATCAAGCTCAAAGCATAACCATTAACACTTATTTCATCACCCTAGCTATTCACACTTTGGGGGATGGATGTCTTAGGTCCCTTCCCAATGGCATCTAAATAATAAAAGTTCTTTTTAGTTATTGTTCATTATTTTACCAAATGGATTGAGGTAACTAAGCTGGCAAAGCCAACCATGGATGCTATTATAAACTTCTGTTGGTCTAGCATATTCACAAGATAATGTTTACCATTTGTAATCATAGTAGAAAATAGCTCGCAATGGAAAAGATGATGGAGTCAATCTAAAGTTTTCATCTATGGATTACCTATAGAGCAATGGAAAAAATGAAGTGACCAATAAAATTGGGCTCAAACTCCTCTACAAAATATTTCTTCTAGCATATGAAGTTGGACAGATGAGTTGACTCCATCTTCTAGGCCTGTTGCACCACTTCACCATCTACCACAAGTGGAACACCCAACTTTCTAGCTTTTGGTACTAATTTTATTATCCTTTTTAAACTCTACATCAAGATCACTTCCTATCATAAACATGCCCATGGAAGATGTACTAGAGTGTATTAAACAAAATAATCAAAATCTCCCAGCTGAGTTGGATCTACAAAAAGAGCAATGTAATGCTGCTTTAATGTTGCTTCAAAAGCTAACAATAAGGTCTACAGACTTTCTTAAAACACACCTTAAGAGATTTCACAGAGGGTGATCTAGTCTTATGAAGAACTGATGCCACAACATTACATGAAAATGTGAACAAATCAACACTAAAGTGGTAAAGACCATATAGAATACCTAAATGAATTGGCCCTAGAATTTATGCCCTGAAAAATTATGAAAGCACTATTTTTCCTAGAACCTAAAATGCTAATGATTTGATAAGGTATTACCTTGAGGATATCCATATCACTGATTAAGTCTTTCTTGCAAGACATAAAGAAAGATTAAGGCAATAGATCAAAAGGTTTCTAGCGCAAGAAAAATTGCTTACCTATGCTCATTTTTGTCAACAAATCAATTATGTTTATATCACTTTCACTTATTTTTATTTTTAGAAATAGGAAATGTAATCTTTTCAAACATTTTTTTCATGGAAGTGATTATCATGACTTGATGACAAACTTTTATTATGTTTGTAATGTTTACTAATAGCTAAACATATAAATCCTAGTAAGCTACCTCTTTAAGCACATCTTGGGAAACCATCTAAATCCTGATAAGATGCTTCTTTAAGCACATCCTATGCAACCATTTGTCTTGATAAGCTACTTCTTCAAGCCCATCTTGGCCAATCTTTTAACCCCCAAATATTTTCCTCTTTAGGTACAACTTGAGTAACCATCTAAACCAAAATAGCTACCTTTTTAGGCACATCTCAAGCTAACACCCAAGTCTTGATTAGCTACCTCTTCAATGATACATCAAGTAACTCTTTGAATATTGATTTATTTCTTTTTTAGGCACAACACCAAGAGAACTCTCTTGGCTTCCAAAATAAGACACATTCATATACTACTTCTGGCATAAAAGCCAAACCTTCATTCATCGACTCTCACGAATCAAATTTAAAAATTCTTCAGCATCAACATAAACAATAATATATGAAATGACAATAATGAAAGTAACCAAATCACTATTAAATAGTATAAAAATTAACAGACATTAAACCTACAAAATGAAGTTTCACTAACACTTTTGACTAAAGCTACACAAAAAAGAAGAAGGTGTAATGTAAAGATGATGGTCACTCCTCCACATAATTGATCACATATTCAAAATTATACTTCTACATGTTCGCTCAAGAGAATCCCATCTTCTTAAAGCACCATCAGAAGAGCTTTATAACCATCTTTAGAGTATCTCAATATATTTCATCACACTCAACTAAATGCTTATAGTCCTCTATAAAGTTGGACCATGGGAGGTGACTACTCTCGTGTTGGATCCTCAAGTATCCTATTGCTACTGCTTCCTTTTGTGGCAACCTTCCTTTCCCGCCTTGGTGAATCACCTACTTTCTGTCTCACTGACCTACAACCTCAACAGAAAACTGTTGAGTAATGGCAGCAAGTGATTGAGTTCAGTATCCTCTCTAGAGTGATATTCATTTATTCCCCTCTATTATTTTTCTTCTCATTCACCTGATAAGGCTCATCATGAATATTAAGTGTCCTAGATAATACTCTTTTATGGTGTCAAGCTTGGCAACTCACCAAGCTAGAGAATCCTATGTTCTCCCTAATCCTTAGACTTTCATTCTTCACTTTCTCCATAGCTATCTGCACTATATGAGTGATCTTGTCCTCCATGTTCTTTAAATAGTGTTCTATGATGAATTATTGAGTACTTAGTCCCATGTCTGTTGAGTTTTCCTATATTGAATGTCATGCTTTGCTAGGTACCTAACATCTAGTTCTCGGCCTCATCCATGCTCACCACACCTAAAAGGATGATGAATCCAAATCTATTCATGGAGTGAAGTAGAATCTCTTAGGCACCTAAGAAATAGGGCTAAGTCAAATGGGATAAGATAAATGGAAAATAAAGTAAGACAATATAAGAAATTTCACCATGTCAAAAAATCAAAGTATAAGTATCTCTCCTCTCTCCCTCAATAGAAAATAATATAAAAAATATTTAAAGTACAAAAGTGTTGAAAATTAGAAAAGAGCCAAAAAAAAGTCCTCCCCTTCTTGAAAATTCCCCTTTTTATATGATCGAAGAGTGGCTACATATAAAAAGTATACATCAGCTAAGTCGGTTACATAAGAAAGGACTTCACCATGAAGGAGAGTGTTACAAGTCAAGTGACGAGTTCCCAAAAGGTTGCCTACATTGGTGGAATGAGTTGTTTGATACATGTCTAATCACATAGCTACCTTCATGTGGGTGATTCTCCATACATGACGCAAGTCACTAGATGTTAATCACTTGGCTGGGATGATTATTTCCTCATGCTTGCTCATTCAAAATGAGTCTTTGTGGATGAATAAACTATTTATTTGAATTTTTCCTTTCACTTTTAAATTCTATTATGCTGATCCTTTATCATTCATGAGCACTCGTTGATTCCATGTGTACTTCATGGGTATATAATGGCTACTACAGAATTGACGTCTTAGGTGGAGCTTGTGACTCCTCTTCCAACTACTACTGTTGTACTTGTCAAGGCACCAAGCATTCCTCTCTGTGGAGTAGAGGATGATGAAGATAAAGAAGAGGACATTTCATCCCTTGCTCAGTGTCACTAAAATGTGGAGATGAATAATGACAAGTTATCTCTCTAAGCTAAAATTATTAGAGGAATGTCACATTGAGGTGATAGATGGATTTTATTATTTTATGATTGCATTGGTCATTTAAAATTAAATTAATAATTTCTTTTATAGATTGATGTGATAAGTGTTTTAAGAGTCATTTTAGATGAACAGTAGGTACATACTAACTTAGAAAAGTGGGTTGTTTGAAACCTTTTTGAGTGGGATGTTAATAAGTTTGTTTTATAGATTCAGCATTCATCTTAATATTAGCAAGTTGTTAGGTCATTTCCAAGTGAAGGGGAGATGCATTTAATCTCTAAGTGGCTTTCTTGTCCAAGGATTACTTTTTTGAATAATCGTCTTATTGAATTCCTGTTATCATATCCATTAACTTGACTTCTTATGATGTTGGTCAGCTTCATAAGTGGTGATTACTCCCATGTTGGATCCTCAAGTCACTCTGATATGACCTAGTGTTTGGTCATTCATCATTCTCCTTCAAGTGCAGAGCTTTCTTTTTTAGGTGAAGTCTCAACATCCCCTACTCTTAATCCTATAGAAATGTCATGCTCACCCTCTATAGAGTTGGAGTTGTGGTCTGGTGTCCTTTCTCCAGCTCATTATCTAAGTGGTGGGTCAAAAAAGGTAGAGTCTTCTTCTTCTAAGAAATGTGAAGGTCGCATTCTAAAGAAGGAGTTTCTAGCCAGTCTCTCTACCAAACTTATCTCATTAATGAAGAGAGTTACTCTCCTTAAAAGGGTATGAGTTAGATATCCATATTGATCTTTGGGTTATTTTTGCTGCAAAGAGAAGTGGGTGAGATGCGTGTCAAGCCGGTTCTTCTCCACCATTGTGATGAGCTTACTTAGTCTTCTTAGTTTGTCACAGGTAGCAATTTTGTCTTGGAATATTTGGCAAATAAAGTGATGCTTTTTATAAAGTGGCTTCTAGTTTCTTACCAAGACATTTTTAAAAAAAATTATTTATAATAAATTATTTTAAACGTGAGTGCGAGTGATCCTGTAAGGCGAGCATTTAATTACATTATAATGGTGGGTCCCTTTGTAAACATTATGATATATGATAATATTATTTATTATACTTGACTATCTACCTATATATATATATATATATATATATATATATATATTATGCTTTTGGAATAACATTACCTTTTTTGTTGAGTTGGTTGAAATTACCTTTTACAATGAGGTTGATACTTTTTTTTTGTGATGAGTATGCAAATATTTCCTCTATAGTAATGTCTTTTTGTTATGTGCGGTGCCCAAATTTGGTAGAATTTATGTTAAATTCTTTACATGACTTGTCATGATCGATGGTAGCCTTATTTATAAATAAACCTCCCCACCTCAAGGGTTAGATGTGCATTTAATGTAGTTATTGCTTAGTTTAAGAGAGTTATTTTCTTCTCTGTGTGAGTTTCTTTCTATATGTGCTTGTGTCTTCTTTTTTTAGTGAATATGGTGATGAAACTTTTGAAGAAAAGTGCAAAAAAAAAAATCCTTTTATCTAACTCTAGTTCCCTTCGACCATTATAGGTTGGGTCTCCAATTTCCAAATTCTATCAACCTCTAGCATTAGTATTATGATCTTCATCTGGCTAATGAAGAAGGAAAAACTTCCCTAGAGCCTAACTCTCTTCTATCCATCTTCTCAAGAAATATCCATAAAGATAACATTGTACAATTCTTAAATGTGTTGTTGTGTATATCCAACTTAGCAAATAAAGTAAGGAATTGGTATTCCAAGCTTTGTTTTGTTAAGTACTCAACTGGTTGGTTAAAATCAACCAAGCTGATAACCTTCACTATAGATAAGGTCACTATCCCTAAGGTAATTCTAAATTAGGAGGAGAGTTTGAAGAACTGAAGAAGGACTTTTCTTCCTTAAATCCAATAGCATTTATGTGTTCATATATTATAAGTACTTGCTACTCTCTATGTTTACTTGTTACTTTTTGGCTTTATTAGCTCTCTTGAAAATGATTATGTTGTAGACAATGATGTTTCTACTCATTTCCTGACTGATCGAGAGGCACTCAACTTTCTTGATCAATCTAAAGAAGATAAGCCTATTGATATATAGCTCAATGGATGTGTTGAGTACTATTGATCTGACATTGGTGGTGCCAAGTGTGGCTCCTGATGCCTCAGCAGCTCCTCCTAAGGTAAAGCTTCCCAATATAAGGCTGACAAGTGCTTTTACCGCCAAATTTCTCTGAGCCCCACCCAAGAAAATGTGGGATGGAAGGAAAGTGAGGGTGAACAAGTTAGACATCATCAAGCAAGAGAAGAACTATATTGTTATCATCAAGGAGCTAACTAGTAAGGCTTTTAGACTTAGCATGCTATCTTCATTGTTGGATAGATGCTTCACTTGAGTTTATCTTTGGAGGCAACTTCACTATGCAACCATGATCGCATAAGCAATGGCATGACAATCATCCTAATCTATGCAATCATACACAAAAAGTTACTCCTAGTTAGAAGCAAACTTGTTGAGTGTGTTCTAAAAAGTTCCAACATCTAACTTCTTTAATATTAAGTCATCAAATATAAATTGCTTCTTTTAAATGTGGTTATTATAATATTTGTCATCCTCCCATCCTCCTCTCAGTTTCCTCATATCTCAAAATGCTTATATACATAGTTCTTCAAGTAGGTCCAATGCAATCTCCATGGCTTCTACATTTGATTTTTTTCCCCATTCACTACACTCATGATGGAAGTCAACATTCGCTATGACTCTTTAACTTTATAGTTCATACTCAATGGGTAGCACTGCTTATGGTCCATCTAATAAGGCAAAGAGTGTTTGTGCAATCATCGAGAAAGGTGTTGTTCTAAATGCCCATAATATCATGAGTAAAGTATCAACCCACTTGGTATTGGAACCTTTAATCTTCTTTATTAAGACATTAATGATCTTATTGTTGGCAGCTTCGATCTATCTATTAATCTGATGGTAATGTCCTAAAGTAAATTTGAAACAAAATTCATGGGAGTTATAAAATTATTTTTGTCTTTTGCAAGTGAATTAGAGGTCATTATCTGTGATGACTGACATTGGTAGTCCATACATGTAAATAATAAGGTTGGAATGATGGGTCCTGCTCCTTCTCCATCTCCCCTTGAGGTATGCTTTCTCTTTTTTGTGTAGGGTTATTATTCCATTCATTTTCACTGCATTGTCTTCCTATTTTTCTATTTCTCTTTTGCCACACCTTCCCCTTCTTCTATCCCTTGGACATGGACAACTTATCTTGTATTATCTCTATATTTATCAATGTTGAAGCTTCTATCAACTTACTCAACAAACTTATTTTTTCTCGATCATACGACGACAAGTTTGAGGAAGGAGCAAATAATAGCTTCATCAAGAAGGACAATAAAAAAATAGGAAACCTGCTCTCTACTTATTAAAAAAAATGAAACAACACTTCTTTTAATGCCTCTTAAACTTACCTTATTAGGAAATTTACCATTAAACACCCCAAAATGGATAATATTACAAAGTACTTTGATGACATGAAGCTATTGGGTGAATAGAGTGTGGGCTTACTTGATGGTAGACACGTAGTCATCAAACTCAACCATGAGGAGGACTATGCAAGGGTCCTCTCAAAGAAATTATACTATATTAATAATATTCAAATGAAAATCCTTAAATGGACTCTAGCTTTTGACTGCAACATTGAGCCCTCAGTTGTTCCTATTTAGATAAAGTTCTCAAACCTAAAACTTCAACTATTCAACAAGAAAATCCTACACTCCCTAGCTATAATCTTTGGTAAACTCCTCAAATTAAACATCTTAACATTAAACATTACTAGACCATCAAATGTTATAGTCTTGGTTGAGATGAATATTATAGCAAGCTACACAGATCAAATATAGATTAGTTCACCATCCAATGGTAACTAGAAAAAAAGTGGAGATCGAATAAAAAACAATTCTATTGCTCAAAGTGTAGAATGTTTGGACACCAATTAGACAATTGCAGTGTGTCCCATTCTGAGCTTAGAGTGAAGAACAATAATAAGCCACCACCATAGCAACAAGGGAATACTGCTCTTAAACTAATTAATCTTGAACAAATAATTATAGCCAATAACCTCACCAATGTAACAGAACCTCCCCAACTTCTAACTACAAACAACAATCCACAAGAGGAACAAATTCTTGATGTTCTGACTCAAGATACAAAAGCCTTTTAGAATCTAATTTGTAACTAATAGTGGAATATAATATCCTAGAATTGCCTAGAAACTAGATGGATATCTAGCATATTAAATTCAGGCATCAGTACATCAACCCAACATTCCCTAAACTGAAAGCAACTCTTGATTGAGAATAGATTCTATAAATAGATTCCTAAATATAAGAAGATAATCCTCCGGATAACCCCACTAATTAGAACCTAAGTGATACTTTTAATCTTAATATCCTAGTAAAGAGGAATCAATTATACAAAGAAATAAAAAATACAAGCAAAAAGGAATTAGAGAGCTAAGGAACCTAAATTCCACAATAACAAACTTACTTAGCTCCTCATCAATTGCTAGAGTCATCTTCAACTATGATAATAAGACTTCTAAAAGTCAAACAAGGGGTGATCCCTTTCTTTAATGACCAATTTACTCATTCAAAACATCATGGACATAGTCAAATCTAATGCCCTTAGCCATGTATTCAACCTAATTAGGACCCCCAATTATACATTTTTTTTAATACTTAAGCCATTGGTAAATACAAAACAATTCCAAGATCATAAAGAAATTCCCTCAGTTTCAGTTGCATTGTTAATTATAGCAATATAATTTAGTTTTTTGGAAGAGCAACAACCAAGTGGACATCCTCCTTGATGATTCCAATGCCAACCTTAGATTCTATGCAACTATTGTGTATGTAGCTTGCACCCATTACAAGAGCAGGGAACTATGGAAAAACATCATCTCTATTAGTATATATATATATATATATATATATCCTTGGTTTGTTGGTTGTGATTTTAGCATGCCCACAAATCCAACTGAGAAGAAAAGTGGTAAAAAAAACCTTCCCTTAATGTTACGTTAAAATCTATTGAAGCCATCTCGAATGCTAGTCTAATCGCCCTAGTCCATTCACTTGGAGAAGAAGTCAAATATTTGAGAGATTGGATAGGGTAATAATCTACCATCACTTGAATTCCTATTTTCAGCATAAAAGCATTCAACACTTTGCAAGAATTACAACAAATCATTCTCCACTCCTTCTTTATATCAATCTAATTCCTAAAGCAAATCACACACATTTCAGATTCCTTAATTTGAGGACTCTACTCCTGAATACTATCAATTGTGTTCAACAAACTTAGATTGATGTTAACTCGGATAATCCTTGGACCAAACTCTAGCTTTTACACAAGAAAATTGCTCTCAAGTTAAAAAAAATATGGAATTGGGAAACTTTTGGTAATCTCAGCAAATTAATTGTTGATGTTGAAGATAAGATCAGAAAATTGAAAAAGAGCTTAATCTAGGATGACAATCCCTACCTTGAAGCTCAATTAACTTAGAAATAATGCAATTTTAGGAATATACAGATAGGGAGGAAGCTTTATGGAGGAAAAAAGTTGATATACAATCTTTTTGGAGGGTGAAAGAAACAACAAATACTTCCACACTTGTGTGCAGAAGAAAAGAGAAAGTAAATTTGACATCAAAATAAAGGATCAAACTAGGCGGTGGATTAACAAGCAATAAGATATTATAACTGGTTATTTAGATCACTTCAGGCATATCTTCATTGAAAATAGATAACATATTTGCAACCTCAACCATAAACCTCTATTCCCTACAAATGAAAGCTCCATAATTCAGATTATTTACCTTGTTAGTGTTCCCAATGAATATGAAATCAAAAATGATCTTGACTCTTCGGATGGATATAAAACTGCTAGACCTGATGGATTCTCTGTCCTATTTTACCAAAAAGGCAAGTCAAATTATAAAGCAAGATAATATAAATGCAATTTATAGCTTTTTTATGGGGCAACTCAATCCATAACTATTTCTCCACTTCTTTCATTGCCTTAACTCCAAAGGAAAATGATCCACTTGATTGGGACAAATTTTGGCATGTTAGTTTAACCTAAATTATTAGTAAGATTATAAGAAAAATCATGGTACTCAAACTTAAACCTATCCTCCCTAACATAATTTTGGAAAATGAGTCTATCATTATAAAAGGCAAACAAATCACTAACAACATTTTTCTCACTTTGGAAATGATCAAAGAGCTAGACAGAAAATGTATGGATGGCAACCTTATCATGAAACTTGCCATAAAGAAAGCATTTGATACTATAAGTTGGGAATTCATTCTCTAAGAATTAAAATCACTAAATCCCATCCCTCCTACTGAAACATAATTAAGAGATTACTTGATAACAACCACCACACCATCATTCTCAATGGCAAACATCATGACTACCTCCAAACTAATAGAGGAGTCCAACAAGGGGACCCCTTATCACCAACACTCTTCATTATAGCATTAGATTATCTCTCCAGATAACTCGACTAAGAATTCCAAGATGATCATCATATATGTTTCTCCATAAAAAAACATACAATAGTTTCTCAACTGGCCTTTGTTGATGACCAATTTCTTTTTTTAATGGTAGCAAAAGATCCATTAAAAAAATCATGCTAATCAAACTAATTGGATCAAGGACTTCACTCTCTACAAAAAAAGCTACATTCCCCTTAACCTATTTGAGAGTTAACATGTACAAAAGTAAAATCATTTACAACCTGTATGATGTCCTTATCTATAAAATTCAAAAAAAATAAATAAATAACTTGGGAGATCATATTCATATCACATGGAGGAAGGATTACACTCATAAAATGCATTTTTAATTATATTTCTTTATATGTAGCTCAAGGTCAAAAACAACCGATTATAGACTAATAGAAGATTGAGCGCATTTTCAATAAGTTTGTTTGGAGTCCAAAAGGTAAATCAATGCACTGAGCCAACTAGAAAAAAGCTATGCAAACCCACTATTTATGGTGGATTAGGAATTGAAACTTTGGTTGATACTATCAAATGCAACATCATTAAACTGTGGATCAAATTTAGAGATAATCATTCACTATGAGCAAAATTATTACATCTAAAATATTGTAAGGACTAGCATCCTACTTCTATTCAAGCTTACCAAATAGACTCAACCATTTGGATGTCCATACTACAACACAAAACAAAAGTGGAAGACCTCATATAATGGGATGTGGGTGAAAGGGAAATAAATTTTTGAAAGGACCATTGGCATGGTAAATGTATTCAACAAAAACTATCTTGGACTCTGCCTCCCATGATTAACTCATCTCTAACTACTGGCTGAATAATTACTAGAATCATTAGAAACTCAAAGCTACACTCTCCAATTCAATTTGCAGACAATTTGGAGACATCCCCATTACTGGTAAAATCAAGGAAAAACTTTTAATCAGAGAAAAAAAATTGAACTAATCATTAAAGTTATTTACCATAGAATGAAATGCATTTTTAGTGGAGAAGTCGGACATCTACGTTGGACCTCTTTGGGTTTTATGTTGACAACTTCATATCTCTCACCATAATGGACATATTACAGTGATGAAAACTGAGTGGTATAAAGATTTTGAATGCAAACTTGAGGACCATTACTCCCATCATTATCAACAGGTTTCTTTGGGTCACAAGAAATTACCACAAGAACAAAAAAGATGGCAACACACCTATTGATGCTTTCAGAATGATCAAAAGTTATTTATATAAGGCTATCCAAATTAGTTGATGCACCACCAATAACAAAAAACTTTAAAATGAACTCAATTTGAGGCATAACATGTGTGAACCTATTGGGTGTCTTGCTTTTTGGATGAGACCTCAAGACCCCTTCTTTAAAATAAACATCAATGGTAACTACATCCCTAACTCTACTCAATATGGTATTGGTGGTATTTTTAGAAATTAAGAAGAGAAATGTACTCTTTACTTCACAATGTCTTGTCATATCTAATCAACTCTCCATGCTGAAGCTCTTGCTTGCTTAACAGCACTCAAAATTTCCTCCTCCATTCATCTCACTCACATTTGTCTTGAGATAGGTTCTGTCATACTACTGAACCATCTAGAAAACCTACTAAACATTACTCCCCCTAGAACTTGATTACAGTCTTCAAAAGAATCAAAGCCCTGCCTATGAAATTCACGTATAAACTCAACCATATCTATAGGGAGGGCAACAAAGTAGCTGATCATCTAGTTAACCAAGGAGTCATCTTAAAAGATTTCATCATCTCTTCCAAACTAAACACACATTTGCACATACCTCTAAAAGGAGACAACCTGAACCTGCCTTACATTAGAATGAAATAATTGTAACTTCTTCATCTTTTACATTTTTATTACTTTTTTGGATTACTTATGCACATCTATAATCAATAAATTTTTCTTTTGCTGCTTAAAAAATATCAATTTATATAAAATTTTGAATTACCTAAGCAATAGTATTAGTGAGTAGCTTAGTTTCAATCCATTTGCTAAAGTAGTTAATGAAAATAAGTATAAATCTATGTTGGTCACTAATGAGTAGTAAATGACCTATCAAACCCATTCCCCCCATAGAAAATGGACAAGAACATGTGATTAGCTATAAAGGTTGTGGCAGCTGTAACTACATAAGTGCGAATATCTAGCATTATTCGTATCTCCTAGCAATGTCATTGACATCTTTTCTTAGAGTTGGCTAGAAATGTCCTTATGAAGAATGTGATGGATGAGTATTCTCCCACCTAAATGACTGCAACATTCCCTTAAGTGTATCTCACTGAGTTCTCTCTCCTACTCATTTTCTTTGGCATACCTCAAATTTAATGAGGTAATTGATCTTTTGGAATAACTCAATATTAATTAAGATGTACTGAGAAGATTTGATTTTAAACCTCTTTAAATCCTTGATATTATCTTCCAATTCTTAAATTTTTAATAACTTCTTGATTAGATCAACCTACATTGACGATTTATCACTTATGATTTTGTATTGACTTTACCTCTTCTATACTCAATAGAGTAAGTTTAATAGAAGGTTGGTCTCTTAATCCTCTTGCCTTAGAAAGTAAGTGTGGGTGCTGATTTTCTTCTCTCAACAGTTGCTCAATTTTGAAATACACAAAATTTCATATCTTTGTCTTCACCTTATATAAGTACTTTTGCCGTGACTCATCTCTAACTTCATAATTACCATTTATTTAATTCACCATAGGTTGGAAGTTTGAATATTTTGAAAGAAGCCTTGCATTGAATCCTTAAGCAAATCAAACTCCAAAAGTAGATTTCATATTTAGATTGGCTATCAATTAATTTGAATTTTAGTGATTATGTGAGTAATTCCTACTAGCTTTTTAATATAATACCTACTCTCATTCTTTGTTATTCTGAAGATCCATCTACATATAGGTTTCATAATGGCTTTGGGAATTTTGAGTTGACTTGTGGATCATTTTAAGTCTACTAAAAAGTTGACAAGTGTTTTCACCTTGATCATAGTGCAGGGCAAGTAGAAAATGTCAAATTTACTTAGCTCGACTAACCATTTCACTAATCTACCAAAGTGGTTTGGATTAGAGAGTATTGACTTGAATGGGTGGTCAGTGATAACTTGAATAGAGTGAGCTTGGAAGTAAGTTCAAAGGTTGGCTGGCCCAATAAGGGCAAGTGCATGTTTCTCCATAGTGAAATTCCTCAGCTCAAGACCTCTTAAGGATTTGCTAACATATTGTAGTGGACATTGCTTCTATCATATTTATTGAATTAATATAAAACTCATTACTTCTTCTCTAGCTCATAAATATAACAATAGAGTCTGACCTAACTTTGGGATTTATATAAAGGTGGCAAGGTGGGTAATGCCTTCAAGTTCTAGAAGGCCTTTTAATATTTTAGTGTCCACTCAAATTTCTTTGCACTTCTGAGAATTTTATAGAAAGGAGAATAATGGTCACTCACCTTTGAAATAAAACTATCCAACTCTTTGACTTTCCCAATGAGTCACTACACCTCCATAGTCATCCTTGGCTATGTTATGTTAAGTATCACTCAAACTTTATTTGGGTTAATCTTTATGCATTCATGAATTAATAAAAATCTTAAGAACTTATCTAACCCATCACTAAATGTGCACTTCAATAGGTTAAGGGGCACATTGTATTTCTTAAGAGTGGAAAAAGTATACTTCAATTCTAGGATATGTAATGTAGAACATCAATGAAGAAAAAGACCCATTACATGGCCTTGATCCAAAAACCAAAGACAATGAGACTTATGTCGTGTTTTATGTGTTATGATATTTTGTATTTGTGTCTCATGTGTTGTATTATATAGTAGATGACATATTTAGTCATGTTTAAATGTTGTATGGGAGTTGTAATTAAAATCATTAACTGTTTAAGTATTATATGAGAATTGTGATTGAGATTATTTGTTTTAAGTGTTAGAAGAGCATTAGCAGTATAGCACATAGGCACTGGTCTTATGGTGCCACAATGCTATAATCGATTCTTTAAATGGTGTCTGAATAAAGAAGTTGGTGTCCAGGCACCAGAATGTGGCACCTCGGCACTACGATACGATGGGTTCCAAGTTTTGATAATTTTTTAGTGGTTTTTCCTAAAGGATAAATCCCTTGAAGTATTGTTATTATATAAATGGTTATTATGACTTAGGGTCTATTCGGGGTAGCTGTAGCTTTTTGAAAAGCTGGTTATAAAGCTGCTGTGAAGAAAGCTATTTTTTGAAAAAGCTATTGTGTGTATTACAAATATTTTTTATTTTAAAAAATTCAAAAAGAAACTTTTTAATAGCCACCACACTCAAATAGCTCTGGTTCTCCAAACAACTTTTTCACCACAAAACTTTTGACCAAAAAAACTAAACAAACAAAGTCGCTTTACTAGCTTTCAAAAAAGCAGCAAGAAAACTATTCTGAGCGCACTCTTCATAGAGACTTTTAGACTATTTTTGAGGAGAAATCTTGAGTGAAAACTCTTAGGTTGGAGTCTGGAGGTTGATTGTCTGGGGGATTTGGTGATCTCTCACTGTAGTTGTGCTCGGGTGACTAAAACTCCTCATTTTTCTTCCACTTTAGTAAGTGGAAGAACTTGAAGCACTCCTTCTTCCTCCCTCCACTATGTTGCTCCATGACTGCATCACTATCATTTTAATATAAGAGACCAAGGTTTGGAGGCATGAAAAGTACTTGTAAGTGTTCTATATTAAATCTAAGCAATGTTAGTTCTGTATTTTGGATTTTGTATAATTTTTTTTATATATTTTAGTGATTTTAATTGATAAATTCATGCTAAACTTATGTGCAAGAAAATCTATGAGCATATGTCTTACTACAAATAGGTTGCCTCCATCTAAAAAGCCTAGCCTTTCTCTACTTAAACCTTATCTATAAACCATGATACTAAATCGACCACTTGAGTAAGGGAGAGTTCACTAAAAATAGATAAACCTAGGATGCAAACCTTGAGTAAATATCAAACTCATATCTTTAAAAACTTTATGATTATTTATTTTGCATGTTTAATTAATATTTTGCAATATGCAAAAATGAAATTGTGTTTATTGAAAGCTATTCATTTTAAAATTTGTGCATATCATTGTGTTAAATTTAGTCCACATAACACATGTTTAAAATTTCATTTGAAGTGCCATTTGCATTTCTTTGTTTATGTTATGCCACCCAAATCCATTAGCTCAAATCTACTAGATGGGCAAATAAGATCACTATACGAAGTAAAGAGAAACTCACTAGGGTAAAAGACCTTCTTATGAGCCTAGTAGCACAAGTTCAAATCTTGAGCACTAGGATTCAAACCTCACTAACTATCTCATATTCGGATGACTTAAAATCATAAGAGAAGAAAATATTAAACTTCCTAGAGATGAATAGCTTGCAAGAAGGCCAAACATGGTGAACATCCATAAACAAGACTATCTAATGGTCCATGAAACCATACATGAACTAACAAAACTCGTTAAGATAGAAGCCCATCGTATGAAGGTGTTCATGACCCAAATAAGTTTTTGGATGGACTTACCCAAATGGATGGATTCTTTGCTTGGTATCATATGGATGACTATTAAAGGATCACATTTGAAAAATAAAATTAGTAGGTTATGCCAAAATTTATTCAAACAATGTTTTAGCTAAGGAAGAGAGATTTGGTAGAAATCTTATGAAATGGGATGAAATGAAAGAGATGCTAAGAGCTAAATATTATTTTAGGAACCATGATAAAAAACTCCATGAATAATTAATGACTCTTAAATAAGAAAGTATGCAAGTAGTGGAATACATAAATATATTTAGAATTTAATAGCAAAGCCTCACTACACTGATTAGAAATGACAAATAGCTAATAAGTTTGTCAATTGGCTTAAGAAAAGATATTAGAAACAAGGTAGAGCTTCATGATCCCCATACCTTTGAAGATGCCTTTCACTATGCTTTACTCTTAGAGAAGCATAAGAAAGTTATATTTGCACCAAAGATGAAGGCTCAAATGTCATCTAAATTTCCATCATCATCTCAACCTCAAAGATCTACTACTAAACCTAACCCTTTCACTCCCAGTAACTAATCACATATGACCTCTATTGAATCTACTTCTAAAAATGTGAGAGAGATAGTCTGCTTTAAATGTTATAAGAAGGGTCATATGTAGAATGAGTGTATGACCAAAATATTGTACTTAGATGAATTGAAAGATTTATATGAAGGGGAGAATATTGAAGAGATACATGATGATACACCCCTATTAAATGAAGAAGTATACCTAAATGGAGATAATTCAATGTCTATTATGATGTGTTTGACTGCTTCTAGAGAAAAAGAAGACTGGATGAGGTGAAATAGTTTTTAAATATATATTTTATGTAAGAAAAGAGGTGTAGACTAGTAATAGATGGAGGTAATTTTATGAATGTCATATCAACCTATGTTATCACTAGGAAAAATCTTACCATTGAAACTCAACTAGAACTATTTCATATTAGTTGGGTTAATCACACTTCTCGATTTATCACAAATAGATGTCTTGTTTCTATTAAGATCGATAGCTATGTGGACCAAATTTGATGTGATGTTCTTCCAATGGAAATCACACATATACTATTAGGGAGACCTTAAATTTATAATTTAAATGTAATTTATTATGGTCATAAAAAATACTTATGTATTCTAGTATAATGAAATGACCATTAAGTTGTTTCTCGTAAAACCCACTAAAAGAGGTCAATTACCCACACAAAAATTATTCTTATATCTCCACATAAGCACAATTCTAAATTACAACTCAAACCCAATAAATAAATATATATATATATATATACATATGAAACTCCTGTTGATTATGATATCACTATTTAGTGATTAGAAGGATACTTCTAATCGAGTTTGATTTGTGCAAATCTCCTATAATTCAAATCATAACCTCAGGATTTAGACGCTTAGTTGGAGAGTTCACTAATCCTGCTTCTTTATTTATCCTACACCTTCTAAAAATTTCTATTGATACCAAAGATCACCACGTACCTGTTGTGGTCTTAGATCTATTATCTGAATTCACTGATCTAACTCCTGATGATTTTCTTGATGAATTACTTTTTATAAGGGACATACAACATGCTATAAAATTAATCCATGGATCATAGATACCTAGTTTGGCACATTATTAAATGAATTCTACTTAACATGCAGAATTAAAATGATAATTTGATGAACTCTTGAAAAATAGTTTTATTCAAGAAAGTCTTAGTCCTTGTGCAGTACTGTCCATTCTAACCACTGAGACAGATGCGAGTTAAAGAATATGTATTGATAGTAAAGAAGTAAATAAGATCATAATAGAATATAGGTTTTTCATACCTAGGCTAGATGATATGTTATATCTTATTTTTCGGCTCATCCTTGTTCTTTAAAATTGATTAGAAAAATGGATATCACTCGATAAGAGTTATACAAGATAATAAATGAAAGACAACTTTCAAAATTTCTAATTATCTTTAAGAATGGTTGGTTAGGCCATTTGGTCTTTCAAATGTACCTAGTACATTCATAAAATTGATGAAAATTATACTGAAATCTTTTATTAGTCATTTTCTTATGGTCTATTTTGATGATATATTTATCTATAATCCTAACGATGAGTCACATTTACATCACATAAGGATGGTTTTGGAAAAGTTAAGAGAGGTGAAATTATATGTCAGTCTTAAAAAAATATTTTTTTTATCAATCTGAAGTTATCTTCTTATAACTCATCATATTTATTAATGGACCAAAAGCAGAGCTATTTTAGACTATCCTACTCTAAATCTTAATTGAATATTAGAAGCTTCTTTGATTTAGTCACATTTTATAGGAGGTTCATTAATGACTTTAGCAGTAATGTAGCTCCTATCACAGACATCCTAAAGAAAGATAGATTTGCTTAGACTACTGTTGACCTCATTTTTGGAGTAAGCTCTCAACTTCCTCATCTTAGACGTAGGCTCCTCTTAGACATTAAGATTTCATTAGTCTTAAAACACTTCTGGTGATTAGGTGAACACTTAACTTAACCCTACAGGCTTAGAAGAGTTAGCCATAGGAATGGGTTATGCCTTAGGGGTGTTAGGAAAACTTGTTTGAACCAAATCCTTACTTCCTTCATTCAAGTCAATCTTTAAATTTAAATCAAACTTCAAATTCAAATCAATTCCACCTTAATTGATTTTCTCAAATCAAATCGACCTCAAATTCAAATCAACTTCAAACTTACATCAATTCCAACTCAATTGATTTTCTCAAAACTTAAATCAATTCCAACTTAAATGATTTTCTCAAATTCAAATCAATTCTAAAATCCAAATCATGAATCAATTCCAAATTATTGAAATCCATGATCAATTCTAAATCCAAAATCTTTCCTAAGTCATTTTGATTTCATCTTATGGACTTACCTCAAATCAAACCCAATCAATTAAACTCAAGAGATTTTCTCACAACCCATTTATATTCTCATTTATATTCACAAATGTAAATGAAATATAAATTCAAGTAATCAAACCAAATTCAAAACTCAAACCCAAATCCAACTCAAAATCCAACCTAAGCTTTTTCAAGTCAAATCCTTGAACTTAGCTAAATCAAACTCAAATTAATCCAAACCCTTGGATTTTCTCTTCAAACAATCAAATCCTTCAATCAAAACCAAATATAAACACAAACTTCAATCATCGCAATATCAAACTAACCCAAATCAAACTCATGTTCATCTTTTGAACTTGAAATTGTCAAATGAATCAAAAACCCATTTGACTCCAAATCACTTGTAATTAGATTTATATTTCAATCATAAGTCCATATGTGAGTTTAACCAAACTTGAATCAAGCCTTGATCAAGCCAATTGAGTCACTTAAGCTTACTTAACCCAAAGTGACCTAAAGCACCTTTTTGAACCAAATTCTAATTATATCAAAATTAGATTGAAATATGCCCATCTAAGCCTCACATTGTGAGTAACAATCATCCTAGGATGATCAATCACTCAAATTAGGTCAAACCAAGTCAAACCTAGCCTTTGACCAAGTCAACACTTAACCCAAATGAAATCCAAACTAGCTAAAATTCACCATAGGCCAAATTGATTGAAACCATTGATCTAAACCAATCCAACATCAATGATTGAATATGATCAAGCCATCAATTGAGCCAAACCTAGCCAAATTGGCCACTTGACCCAAGTTGACCCAACTTGACCTAAAAAGTCAAAATGAGTCAAATCTTGATCTAAGCCAAATTGATTGCAACCAATGGGTCAAATTCATTCTAAATCACTTATTGAACTTGACCAAAGCTTTAATTGGCCAACTAAACCCAACCTAGCCCAATTGATCATGAACCCAACTTGACCTAAAAGGTTAAATCAATTTAAAATCAAATCAAACCAAAATTGATTGAAACCAAAGTTTGCAATACATTTAAAATGTTCAACCAAGCCTAAACTAACCCATGACCTAACCCAATTGGGTCAAATGGGTCAAATTGGTCAACTTGACCTATTTAACCTAAGTGAACACAAATGAAACAAAACCAAATCTAAACTGAATTGAACCAAACCAATGATACCAAAATACTTCAAATGGTCATATGAACTTGACCCAACCCTTGGTTTGACCCAACTTGACCAATTGGTCAACTTGACCAAAGTTGACCCATTTTGACCTAAATGAGTCAACTTGAATCAAATCATATCAAATCAACTCTAAATTCATTGAAAATTAGCACAACCCATTTTTCAGTCATACCAAATCTACCCAAATCAAAATCAATGCCAAATGACCATTTTACCCCTAGGTCAAAGGGTAACCTATGATCAAATTCACTTGGAATTTGATCATATTCCAACTCAAGATCACTTGGCATCCTCCTAATGTACCATTTGGACACCAAGAGAGGTGGTGCACATGACCCAATGGGTTAGGTTAGCCAAACCCAACCCAAGGCCAAAACTGACTACTCCACTTAAAATTCTCCACATGGCTCACCTCCCAAACTCATTTTAACACATGTGCACCTCCACACTCCCTAACAGCCTAAACAACCCATTTAATCTCATCAATTTGATCAAAATAGAAAGAAGGCTCTCGGTCATCCGATCCAAGTAGGGGAAGATATACTCCCCCTCATTCCATTCCAATTCACCTTCCTTGCATTCAATTGAGCTCAGAGGACCAAAGGCAAGCATCTCCAAGTTTTCCAAGCACTCTCAAGCTTAATTGAATTTCCTTCTCTTGGTTTTGCTTAAGCCAAAAATAAGGGAGGTGGTAAGAAATTCAAACTCACTCAATTCTCAACTAAAGTCTAATTCTTCTTGCAAGCACCATCAAGGCACCAAGTCGAGCTTACCCAAAGCTTTTCCCATGTCTCCAAGCCACGGGAAGGGGGAGTTCGATCGAAGCCACAAGCTATTGAAGTAAGCTTTGGTCAATTGGAAGATCCACTACAAATTGAACCTTGAAACCTTCAATAAGGCTTCATCTCCACTAGACAAAACTACCTCCACTGTTGGAAGTGCCGGTGATAGCCTACTGTGAGGTATGAATCAAAACTGAGCTTAGGTTAAACATTCTTTGGTCCTTTGTGAAGGAAATTATAATCCCATTGAATTTTCACCATTCGATCTTCTTCTCTATGTTGCTTGATGGTGTGGGCTGAATCTCTACCTTATTTGAGCTCAAGTGAGCTCGGATCAAGCCATGGAGGATGGACGGTCTCCGTCTCTCGCAGGCAAAGGCAAGGATGAATCATGGACCGTCCATCTCGCAAGTTTTAGATGGACGGTCCTGGTTAAAACACGCTAAATCCTCTGATTTATCCCTTTGAAACCACGGGCTGATCCCTGACCGTCCTATCCTTGATCGAACGACCGAAGCGCGGCGCCACATCGGCGATATTGATTTGATAATAACCAATCTCACCATGCCACATGAAAAGAGTGCACCGTGTCAGCAGCCCATGTGACGCTGACAGGATTAGTTATATATTTAAGGTATTTAATTATCCTTTAATCACTGAAACTTCCTAAAATCATAATTTAATGTAAAAAAATCAAAAAATATATATAAATGATGGCTCATTTTATAGATAATTCAGAGGGGAATCCAATAAAATTGTTTCTAATTGATTTTGAATAGTGGATTTTCCTTAATTAGAGTTTTATTAGAAATATAATTAGGTTAATTACTCCTTAATTACTTAAGTAATTAATTCCAAACTCCCTAGGGTTAATTAGCAGGATGACCTCTGCCTCCCATAATTTTCTTGGAATTTCTTACTGGTTTAATTAGGATAATTGCTTGATTTGCTCTTAATTACTCTCTTAATCAATTAAATGATTAATTAATCTATTAAATGGTGATAAACTCGTTAATTAAGCTTATTAATCTCTTTGGAATAGTGGATAGACTTAGGGAATGATATTATGATTCCTTTTCTAAATCTTTTCCCCTAAGTCGATTTCATTTGAATGAAGATTTAATTAATTTGTAAATTAATTAATGATTTAATCACTTCATTAAATAGCTTAATTAACCAAATTCAAAACCAAAAATTAATCCAGAAACTTAATCAATCTCTTCTTGGATAGATCCTTAGGTGTTCAAAAGCCTAAGGTAAGCTTAAGGAAATCATAATCCAACTCACATGTGTGGGAAGGGTTATGAAAGTACTTAATTAAACCCTTTAGCTTAATTAATCAATAATTGTGAGCAAATTGCATTAGGCCCCTTTCTTTCTTAAGGTGCATTGCTTATTTAAATTTCATGTGATTGCACATCATATGTTGGTTCATAATTATTAGGTTAATTATGTTAAAGTGGTGTAGGTAAGGGATAATTAATGGATTTAAATTATACTTTAACCTAAATAAAACATAAAATCAATTTAATGGTTCTAAAATTAAACTAAACTAACTCACACATGGGGGAAATGGGTTAGGACCAGCAAACTCTTTTCACATTTCCTAAATCAAAATTAAATTCAAAACAAAAATGAAAGTCTCTTTAAACAACTTTGGTTCACATTGAATAATCTTATCTTATAGGATTATACTTAGGAATTAATTAGGGTGAATGAAATCATATGCTTACATCACTTTATTTCTTTTCAAGCATGCTAAATGGTGTTTGTCATATGAAATCATGCATTCATACCTTTTCAAAAATCAAATTAAATGAAATATTTTTTATGTTAAATTGCATGTTTTGGCTAAAGTAAGAATATGAGTGGCTATTATCACTATTAAATCAAAATTTATTTTCAAAACTTATAAATCAAACATTACAAATGGAAGTATGCTACTTATAAATACTTATAAGCTTGCATGTGATTATAACATAAAATGTGTTTTATGTGATTTTCCTTCTCTTCTTTCAACATGGATTTAGATAGGATTTACAAAGTGTATAGTTCATTTGAAAAGAACATAACACTTACTTAAATCTATTCCTATGCATTTCCATGTTATGACTTAAGAAGGATCCTCACATTTACACATGTAAATTGCATAACCAAATCAAACAAAAATAAAAATCTTTTGCATGATTCTTCATCCATTCATTTCTTTTTGTACATGCACATGTATTTAAGAAAAGTGGTATATTAGTCTGAACACCCCGGGGTTGCGAGGCTTTAAGTAGCTCTAAGTAAGTATTGTACCTTACACCCCTGGTGTAGAAAATAATGGCGTCATACTCACTTATTTCTTTCATACATGTAAATGCGCATTTGATTAATGGATAAAAGAGTCTCTCTTTTCTACTTAAACAAAATCATGCATTCATGAAATATCCAAATTTCCTTAAGCAACATCTCTTTGCATTCATCATTAAGGTGTGCTAAAGTGTTTGCATTGCATGTATAGTTATGCTTAGGACTATTCATATGCATGATATACATGTTGGAAAGAAATAAATGGTTGTGTGTTATGTGATATTAATTCACTTTAATTAATCCTAAGATGCCTTTCTTATTGAATAGGCTTATTTATAGAAAATCTAAACTTTGGAATAATTAAAACATAATAAAATATTCACTAAAGAAAAATTACTAATGAATCTACTTTAGAAATTACTTAAGGTAGGGATGAGAGAGAAGTTCTCTTCTCTTTTCTTCTCTTTACAACACTTAGTAATTAAGTGTAGGTTCATTCAAACCAAATCAAATTATCAAATAAAATCAATAATTCAACTAAACTACTTAAAGTGAAACCACCTTTCTAAGTTGAATCATTTCACACTTAGAAAACTTCAGCCTTAAAGCTTGGCTAAGACATGTCATACAAGCCTTAAATGGCACACACACATTATGCTAAGTCACCCTTTCTAGCTCTATGTTAAGGCGATGCATGGTTTGATGCCTAATTTTATTTTATGATATAATGTTTTAGATAAGATTTTAGAGTGTATGTGCGTAGACTGAATGGTAGGACGATCTTAGTCTAATCATTATCTTCTATAAGAGATTATTCTTAAGGGGAGCTATAATAAAAATATAAATGCTTTTGCTGTGCAGGTTGCTTATACCCCTAAGCATAATCTAAAACTAGGATAGGTGGACTTGGTTACCTATGTGTGGGGTACTGAGTCTAATTTATTCATATACATGTTTGGGATTGTGTGATATGTTTAGCTAATCTCTATTTTATAAGTTTTAGTTAGATTTATTTTTCTCATTTTCATGTAATTTTGTAATTAAGATTTAGAATTAATGTTATGGAGGATTCAAATGAACATTAATCATAAGACCAAATCTTATGTATCATGTGAAGCCTTGGAGCCAACTGCACCCAACTAACCAAAAGAAGGAAAGAAAGAAGAAAAGAAAGAAATGAAAAAAAATGAAGAATGAAGACCTCCCCATAACATGAATTCCTTCTAAATTATAATTATTCATTTGTAATCCAGGTTGTATAAGGGTAGAGCTCGGCTACCCACATTTATCTTTTCGGGTTTGTGTGGTGGAGCCCGCCACAAAGGCCTTTTATTCTTTTGCACTTGCTTTATAAATTGTTTGATGTTTCTTTAGCTTGTGCATTAAGATGACATATTTTTCCTAGTTTCTTGCTTGGGGTAACTAAAAAATGAATAACTCATAACCTCACCTAAAGCCTAGGACAAATAAAAAAATAAAAGATTTAGCAACCCCTTAGCTAGATGTTGCATGTTTCACATCATGCTTGCTTCACTCACTTGGAGGGCTTCCACCTTTGCCAAAGAATATAGCTTGATGTTTGAGAGCCATGGTGGAAACACACCTCCTTGCTGATTTTGGCCCATAACTAATTTCTCATGCATTAGGCATATAATCCCATAGCTTGTGTCAAATGAATTGTCCAAAAATAAAAATAAACTTAATAAAATTTTGTAATAGATTTAAGTCATTACGCATACCCTACATGATCTAGTCTCTTAGGTAGTGTGTTTAAAGATTATGTCTCCTTTCTAAATAAACAATAGCTTAGCTATCTTGCAAAGCATAAAGACTTGCCTACATGAATTTAAAATCATAGGAGGAGTTAGTTGACGGCCACCTCTAAGCGGATGTAAGTCTAAAAGTCAAGTGGTGTATCCTCTCTTATGGAGGTAAACCATATACCTATTTTTGTCTTAGATTTAGATTGTGCTTTGGCCCTCGCCAAAGCTCTCTAGATTTAGGATCCGAGGTGGTTGTTTCCCTTTACGGGCTACAAGCATAACTCTTCATCCCCTAGGCTTTTTCATAATCTTGTATTATGGACTTGTAAGCCATAGATTTTTAATAAAAATTCAACACAAATAAATAATTCCCCTTAATTTTAAAAATATAAAGCCCAATCGTAGGATAGTTTGGGATGCTTACTAGGTTTCCTAATATCATAAGCATTCCCTACTCATCTCCTTTTGATTTTGATAATAACTCCCTCCTTTTGATCAATCCAACTTGATCTTCTAAAAATAACCAATTGATTGATAATCCTATCTTTGAAATCTTTGGAGATAATGATCATTTACCTTAATCGAGAGTATTTCTAAGGGATCTCATTCCTTAGGATGTAATGAACTATGGGGACTTGTCTCCATAGGGAATTTAATGAACCCGGTTTAAAAGAAACCCTACTTTACTTTTTCATGTAAAGTAGGGGAAGAATCTCTGGTACATCTGAAGACCCAACATTCTTAAGAGTCCTTATTAGGTGATTAGGTCCATTGTAGCGTGGTGACTTCTATCTTTCAAGATAGTACACCTTTCCTCAATGTCGTATCCGATCACTCTAATAAGTATATCTACGGATCTGCATGGTGTCCACCTAAAGTGTAATTATTTTTATGTTTTTATCTATTTTTAAGATGGATGAAGATAAAAAAAATATATTTTCATCACAACTACGAATATTGAGAGGGCCATGAGGAAAATCAAAATCCTTAAGACCTTTTCACCCATATTAAAACTCTCTCACTTTAGTAAAATATTTGAAGTAGCTTGTAATACTTCGAGTGTTTAAATGGTAAAATATTAAGTCAAGAAAATCATCATGTTATTTTCTTTAGTGGAAGTTGGATGACATCAAGAAAATACTCTACTTATGATAAAAAAAATTATGCGAACGTTTAAACTCTTAAACACTAGCGACATTATCTATTATACAAGGATTTGTTTTGAATATGAATCATCAGGCCCTAAATTTTATGAACTCTTAAAATAAATTGAATTATAGAAATGCTAAGTAGATTAAATATCTACAAGAATTTTTTCATATTGAAACACAAGCTTATGATAAAAAACCTAGATTTAATATTTTAAGAGAAGATTATAAAGGTTGCCCTAATTTTTATTTAGTTTATTTAGAACATAAGTGTAAACCTTTGACTTTTCATTGTCATTTTGTTATCATTAATGGATATATTTACAAGGGCAATATATTATGCATCCCTAGAATACCCATGAGTTATCTCTAAACTTCATTCAGGTGGTATAGTTGGACATTTTGGTAAACAAGAAATGCAAGAACTCATTGAACAAAGATTTTACTAGCTGTCTCTATGAAGGGATGTTGAATGTTTCATAGCCTAGTGTTACATTTGTCTTCAAGTTAAAACAAGCAAAAGGCAAGTCGTTACCTATTCCTTCTCGGCCATGGGAGGACCAATCAATTGACTTCATATTAGGTTTGCCTAGAACACCACATGGACATGACAATATTTTTGTAGTTGTGGATAAATTTTCTAAAATATCATATTTCTCACCTTATTCAAAATTAAATGATGCATCTTATATAGCAAGGGTATTCTTTACAAAATTTGTAAGACTATATGGGGTTCTGTCCACTATAATTTTTTATAAAGATATTAAATTTGTATCTTATTTTTGAAAAACTCTATGAAAACTAATGGGAACAAGATTGAAGTTCTCTTCTATATTTCATCCATAAATCGATGGACAAACAAAAGTCACCAATATACCCTAGAAAACTTATTGAGATATTTTGTTAAGAACATAAAAAATTGGGATTAACTCAACCTACATATGAATTTCCCTACAATAGTACCATTTTTAGGTCAACCTATAAAACACCTTTTGAAATAGTTTATAGATATAATCCTAAGATGCCTATTGACCTAACTAACACACCTACTCATGCATTTTTTTGATTCAACATAATATTTGCATGTGATTTGTATAGCCTTTATGAAGACAAAGAAATAATTGAAAATCAAAATGTTAAGTATGTTGAACAAAAGAATAAAAATAAAGTTTTCAAAAAATATGAGACATGATTATGTATTGATATGAATCCGTCTTGAGAGTTTTCCTTCTACCAAATACAAAAGTTACAAGCGAGAGATTATGTCCATTTAAAATTATTAAAAAAATTTATATTAATGCTTATGTTTTTGAATTGCACCCTTGCATCCTTCACATGTTTATTAGTCATATTTTCAATGTGAAAGATCTAATATCTTTTAAAGGAGTTGCCTAACCTTCAAAATGATATTTTAATAGGAGAAAAAAATCATTTGCAGGTGCCTATCCAACCAAAATTCTTTAAGGTGGAGGATGTCATCATAGCTGAAGCACCATCTGAAGATAGTACTATTCAAAGGTTCTTAATCAAGTGGAAAGATATTTCCCCAAGTAAAAAATATGCGGATGACTTTAGATGAGCTGCAAAGACTCGCCCCACAGCTTTTAGAAGACCTCCAGAATTCTGACTCTTTAGAGAACAGTTCTTTAGAGTCCAAGGAATTGATAGAGCACATAAAGGGAGAAAATGACTCATTACAAGGTCACAATTCAAAAATTAAAGCCAATGAGACTTATGTTTATGTGTCATGATATTTTATATTTGTGTCTCATGTATTGTATTATGCGGTAGATGATGTAGTAGTCATGTTTTAAGAATTATATAAGAGCTGTAATTGAGATCATTAAATATTTAAGTGTTAAAAGTGCTTCAGGAGTATAGTGCTTAGGCGCTAGTCTTATAGCACCATGGCTTTATAGTTGATTTCCTAAGTGGTGTCTGGACAAAGAAACTGACACCTAGGCACTAGCTTATGGCCCTTCAGTGCTGTGATACTACAAATTCTAAATTTTGATAGTTTTTCAATGTTTTTTTTCAAAGGACACATCTTTGGAGTATTGTTATTATATAAATGATTATTTTGACTTAATGGAAACTTTTAGACTAATTTGAGTGGAGAAATCTTGAGTGAAAACTCTTAAGTTAGAGCTTGGTAGCTGACCATCCAGGGAATTTGGTGATCTTTCACTGCAGTTCTACTTGAGTGAGTAGAACTCCTCATATCCCTTTCACTTTGATGAGTAGAAGAACCTGAACCACTCCTTCGTCCCTCCACTATGACACTCTATGACTGCATCAATATGTTGCCTAGGTGACTTACTTTTGACAAGCCAACTACATATATCTCCACATTTCTTTCTTTTTGCTTCTTAAAGACTTTGTCCACCATTCTCAAATAGGTCACACCAGTAATCTTCAAGATAAAAGGTATCACTTTATAATAGTAAAACTCTCCTCTAATGATAAAGGATGTCTTCTTTGAGTTAGGTGGGTACATTTTTATCTAATGATAACCTGAAAAGTATCTAAGAAGCTTATCATGAGGTATCTTACTATTGAGTTGATTAGTATGTTAATGCATGGGAGTGGGCATCCATCCTTAGGCAAGTCAAGTTTAGGTTGGTAAAATATATACACATTATTTTATTCAAAATTAATTTTATTAAGATTAAACTTCAATAATTATATTATAGCTTCATGTTAAGTCATTAAAAAAATGAACATATAAGATATTTAATAATTGTGATTATTATCAATTACTAAAGTCAAATCTCAAATAAGACCATCTCATTATTTAGAGTAGCGAATGCATCATCATGATAGTGAAATATGAAAGACTAGGTTGGCGATTGTAGCATTCAAATGTCAAATATGTAAATATAAAAATTAGAAGAATGATAAAAGTTAAAATTATGCTTCCAACCTTGAACCATAGTCTGCTTCAATTTGATAGACCATAATATTTTCCATGGACTCTACTATTCTCACTCATCTATCTTACTTTTATCTTCAGTAAACACAAACAACATATCTTCTATAGTTGGTCTTTATTAAGACACTAAGTTCCATGACCTACAACTACAGGTCATGATAAGCAAGTATATTATTTGTAGTGAAGAAGGAGATGACCATGGAAGAAGTGTAAGAAATAGATTCTAATTCATCTACTTAATGACTATGAGTATATTATATAAGCAGAGTTTGTTGTAGATCAAAGGTTGATGAAAGGTTTATTTTAATCATGTGATTGAGCATTGTTTAGATTATTATGAGAGTATGGTCAACTTTGGTATGCTTAACACACCCTTACAAGTGAGACTTCGACAAAGTTGAGACAAACTTGGGTATAAATTGATTAAATCATTATGGAGAAAGTGGTCTTGTGAGAAAATTAACTAGTTGTTTAGGTGCCAGGATATACGATACTTTTAATTGTCAGTTTATTGTTAAGTTTAGGTTGAATTTATAATCATGTTGAGCATGCTTCACATAGCTATGAAAAATAGGATTTTGTGCTAAGTAACTCCAATATTATCACACATTAAAGAGCTCCAATGATGCGACAATAAGTTGTTAAATTTTTTAATGGTGTACTAGTTGCTTTAGAAAGCTTGACATAGGTAAATATTGGACTAGAAATTAATTTACAATCAAGCTTTGCAGTGTTTGTAAGAAAGTCATGAACATAGGACGATTGAGAAAGACAAAGCGCAACATGTAATCTTGAAACAACAATGCCCAAAAAAATGATGTAATGGTCCAAGTTCTTAGAGAGGAAAAGTGTTTTCCAAATGAGCAATCAACTTTGTCAAATGGAAACTTGAGTTTCTTGTGATTATGATGCCATTTATATATACTAGAAAGAATGTTGATTGAGTTGTTGTTTTGGAATAAAAGATTGATGTATCTAAATGCCTATTTGTAAAATTAAGCTGTTGTAAGAGGGAGGAATGTTTGATGTATTAGGCCCCTGGTGACTATTTTAGTCCATATAAAGCTTTATTTAACTTGCAAACATATTTAGTGTGAGAAAGATTTAAAGATCAAGAGGTTGTGCCATGTAAATGTCTTCTTTGAGGTCACAATGCAAGAATGCATTATCAAAATTAAGTTGACATATTTGCCAATCATATGTAGTTGCATGGAAGATTATTAGCCTTATAGTGATAGGTTTAATGACATGGTTTCATGTTTTGGTGTAATCAACACCATATTGTAGGTCAAATCCTTAACAACTAGGTTTGCTTTGATGGTACAATCAACATTGTGTTTTGAATGGAAAAACCACTTGCAAGTTATTATGCTTTTAAAAGGGGATGGAAGGACCAAAGTTCAAGTGTGGTTCTTGAGTATTGATTTTATCAACCATGGCTTAATGTTAATGAGGATTAGAATTTTCTTGGAGAAAAGTAGGTGTGGTGGTTTGTGTGAATGTGGTAGTAAAGCATTGACATAAAGGATATTTAGCAGTTTAAATTTTTGGTTTATGACTTTTAATTTTAGATCTAGTAATCATTGGATGATTTGATGAGGGGGGAGGAAGTATCATAAGTGGCAGGGTATGGTGTGATGGGGGAGGATCATATTTCCATTGAGATAGAATGGAAGATTGTTGTAGTACAAGAATAATGATTGGTGAGGATGGAGAGGGGTCATTAGGGGTTGTAAAGAGAGCATTGAATGAGAAAACTTGTTCATTAAAGATGGCATGCCTTAAAATATATTCATGATTTATTGTCCGATCATAATAGATGTATGCATGGTGATTACTACTATAACCTAAGAAGATGTAGGGAAAAGATCGAGGATGTAATTTAGTAGGGGCATATAGTTTGAGCTATGGGAAACAAATGCAACAAAAGATTTTGAGAAAGTCGTATTGTGATGGTTTAGTGTATAATTTGGTGAATGGAGGATGATTGTGGAGGACTTTGGTGGGTGATCTATTGATGAGAAAATTGGCTATATAAAAGCCTTGAAGCTAAAATCAAAAGGGGAGATGGGTTTTGGTGAGTAGAGTGCGACCAAGTTATGTTATATGAAGATGTTTTTGTCAAAAATATTTTGAGCTTGTGTGTGAAGAGTAGAAAATAATTGTTGAATACCAAATTATTTTTAAATTGAAATAAATTTTTTATGTTCACTTTTATCTGATTGGAAAGATACAATAATTAAAGCAATGATTTCTATATCATCTTCTTGAAAGAGAGAAAAGTATCAAGTCCTTTAGAATTATTATGTAAATAATAAATCAAGTAAATCTAGAATAAACATAAAAAAAGTAATGTAATAGCGATGTTCAGTGTGAGCTAGAGTAGGCATCAGTCTCTATATATTTGATAAGATGAGCTGAAGTGGATAGTTATAAAGGGTGACGATGACTTCAAGCTTGTTGGCAAACAGAGCATATGCATGAAGAGGTAGATATTGGTATTTGGAGGCTGCAAAGAATGTAGTTGAGTGTGCGATGGTTTGGAAGTCCTACACAAACATGCCAAAGTTGAGTCTAGTGATTATGTGGACAAGAACTATTGGGTGTAGTGGAGTGGACTGTGGTACAATGTAAAGATCATTTTTTCACATGCCATGAAGGAGTTCATATTTAGTATGAGAGTTTATAATAAAAAAATGATCATTATGAATTCTAAAGAAAGCAGAGTTATCTTAAGTGAATTTAGATATGATGAAAGATTTTTGGCAATCCTTGGAACATGAAGGAGATGAGAGAGTTTGAAAGAATTTGTCGGGTAAGTAATGTGGGAAGAACCAATGGTCGTAATTGGCAAACTTGAATCGTTTCCAACTTGAACTTGTTCATCCGCATTATAATTGTGATTTATGGGAAGATTTTGAAGATCATGTATAATGTGATGTGTTTCACCTAAATCTAGATATTAAGGATCATATTATTGCTGAAGTTGACCTAGATTGGTAATTATTCTGCTTGATTGATGGGATGGATATTGGACATTGTTATTGTGATGATAACATTCGATTGCATTGTGTTTATAACAATTGCATAGTTGGCATTGAATATTGGATCAACCACATGTTCTTTAGAGGTCACAACCTTGATTGCAATAGTGTTCTCGATAAGATGATGACGTGTCTCTATTATTAGATGTTTGGAGAGGTGCAATAACAACTTGAACAAGTGGGATTCTCAGTTAGGGTGGCTTCAACAAAAGATTATAGCATCTCATGATTAAGCAATAATCCAATGAAATCATCAAGTGACGTAGGGTTTAGGCATGTGTAGTCACAGTTGTAGCTAAAGCTAAGTACTCTAATCCAAGAGCAAAAAAGAGGCTGAGCACCATTTGTTGATCACACAAAAGAGAATTGGCGGCTACAAGATTATGAAGTTGATACTCCAATTATTGAATGAGAATTTCAGAAGAATATGTATAGATGTTAAAATGGGTCTTTCATATTTAGAGTTCGGTGTTATGTTGCATCAATTGTGAGAAAACTGGTTGAGTGAGAGAAGAAATGATCCAACCCAAAATAAGTTAATCTTGTTGTGTCCAATTTGTAAATGTAGGATTAGGTTCTTAAGAGTGCAGTAGAAAATGAGAATGAGGTATTGCTCCACCAACATATCCCATTAATCCATGCATACAGATAGGGAGGAATTGAGAAAGTCATAGTGGATAATTCATCTTGTTGAGCTTCACAATAAGTGATGAATATTTGCAATGATCACATTTGATTGCTTGTGGATTCCAACAAGAATGTTGGTCCTGTTTGTTATGTACTAATTAGGGAGGACATAATAGAAAATTTAAGGTCTTTTACTTAGAAGCTTTAAAACTATGTTAGAACACTAGCTTCTATGGCCAACAACTACAAGTCATGGTAAGTATAATATTTACAATTAGCAAGGAAATGAACGTGAAAGAAGTATAAAAAATGAATTCATATGCTTAATGATTATGAATACATAATATAGGTAGAGTTTGTTACTGATTAAGGGCTGGTGATAGGTTTGCTTTAATCATGTGCTTGAGATTTACTTAGTTGGTTGTTCGTTTATTGCTTCTTATTGATATTTGATAAATTCGGTTATTATCACATACTAAAGTCGGAGCCCGGCTGCGGCCGTCGCATTATTTAGGGCTTTCAAAGCCCCAAAGCAGATGTTGAAATATGGACTGGCGGCCGCAGCCATCAAAGGGCAAATATGTAAATATATAAATACAAAGGACGATAAAAGTTGAAACAACGCCTCCAACTTCGAACCGCGGTCTGCCTTAGCATTATTCATGGACGCCGCTGTCATCGCTCGTCCATCCGGCTTCCATCTCCGGCGAGCGCAGGCAGCAGATCTTCCGCAGTCGGTCTCTCTCTGGAGACTTACACTTTCATCACTGAGTTCTGGTCCCCGCGCAAGATGGCCTCGACTCATCGCCGCCTCATCGACAGCGATCTCCCCAACTGAAGCGGAGGAGGCGGATGTGGCGGCGTCGACCTCATCGTCTTCTCTGGACACTACCCTACTGAAGGTTACGGCAGAGTCTCTGCAGTATGAAAGTGGGTATCTTGGTGGCATCTCTGAGAAAACGCTGCCTCTAGCAGTTGAGGGTGGCGCAAATAGAGCACCCACCCCGATGGAGTATCTTACTAATATACTTTCTTCAAAGGTTTACGATGTTGCTATCGAGTCTCCTTTGCAGTTGGCTCCCAAGCTATCGCAGAGACTTGGAGTCAATCTATGGCTCAAGAGGGAGGACTTGCAACCGGTAAATTATCTTTCGTCTTTCTTTTTTTTATCATTAATTTTTCTCTGCGATCAGATCTCTGTCTGATTTTCAGTTAAATGGGGCTTTGATTTTACCTTCATAGTATAATGGAACGCTCGAATGATCTCTTTATCAACGAATCGGTTTTGATATAATCTGTATATAGTATTCTTTCATGTTTAGTTCGGTATTGGACATACTAAACAATAATTTTTTTTTGTCTTTACCTTTTGTTCCGTGGAATATGTAGTTATTTAGTGATACGAGAATATTAATTTCGAAATCTAGATTGCCAATCCTACTTTTTCTTGTTCTAATATTTTTTCTAGTATCCGTAATGAAATACATTTAATTAATATGGTACTCGGTTTACTATAGGTATTCTCTTTTAAGTTGCGAGGAGCATATAATATGATGGCAAAGCTTCCTAAAGAACAGTTGGATTGGGGCGTCATTTGTTCGTCTGCTGGAAATCATGCCCAAGGAGTAGCACTGGCTTCTCAGAAGTTGGGATGTGATGCTGTTATCGTAATGCCTGTAACAACTCCAGAAATCAAGGTTTCATGATCCTCAGATGGAGGGTTCTCTTTAGTTATTATCCTCATCATCTAAATTTTTTGCATTTATGAATAAATGAGCATGCAGATAGAAATCTAAATAGGCGCATTTAGAATATAACAACACAAAATTTGCAACTTTGCTCTATTAAATATAATTTTTTTTGTAATGTTATATTTCTGATTTCAGTGGAGATCAGTTCAACGTTTAGGAGCAACTGTTGTTCTTAAGGGTGATTCTTATGATGAAGCTCAATTATATGCTAAACAAAGAGCGGAAAGTGATGGTCGAACATTCATACCTCCCTTTGATCATCCGGACATTATAATGGGACAAGGTACTGTGGGAATGGAAATTGTCCGTCAAATAAAAGGTCCTTTGCATGCCATATTTGTACCTGTTGGAGGTGGTGGATTGATTGCTGGCATTGCAGCTTATATAAAGTGTGTTTGCCCAGAAGTAAGTATCTGTTTCCTAAATCTTGAAAATTGTATATGGTTCAAATTCTGTGATTAACATCATATATATCAACAGAAACAGAAAGCCTAATTTGACTATGACTCTTAAAAGTTGGATAGTTCATAATCCACATTCATATGTCCCTTTGTTTATGCTTCAAATGGTATTTTTTTTTAATGTTCTGCCACATGGCAGGGAAAGCAATAAGAAGGCCATTAGCCCACTCATCATACTATACATCAGTGATTTGTATTCCTTTGTATTGTTTTTGCAAGCTTTGCATGTTGTATGGATTTCGATTATATGTTTTGGGTGCATGTATAATATTATCAACTATGGTATTTTCTATCTATTAAAACAAGGCAGGGTAATGTTTTTTATCATTTATGTGGATGTTAGATTTGTCTTTGGCTTTACTATTTGCTTTGTTTTTAGAGATGAAAATTTTATATGGCTGCTTAACACTACATTAGTTTTCCCACAGCATATATTAGTTAGATACTAACATATTTCACCATGATAGATAATGTAATATGCTAATATAGGTACTTGTAGCATCAAGTGGGAATGTTGCTTTTGTCAAGCTTCAAAGATAATCACTAAAATTTTGTTGACTTGAGTCAAGCTAGTTTATTAACAAAGGAATTGATCTCAAGTTACTTTCTAGATTGATTCTTTTTTCTACCCAATCATGAACAAGGCTTAAATTTTAGAATTGATTAGTTGAGATTCACCTAAAATTAATGAAAATGTGTTTTTAGAAATTAAATAAACTAATTATGGTTCTTTCTTCATCTAAAATTAAATCATTTTTTGAGTATAAATCTTGATATATTTACATTTGGACATTTTTCGAAATTAAATTTGTAGCCATCCAAACTCTAATTATGTTAAACTTATAGTCAATGTAATTATCTCAAAGAGACGAATTTGATGATGCCAAAGGTGACAATTGGAGTCTAGATGAGCCTAATATCATACACTTAAAATATAATTAAAAATTTTGGGAGTTATTTGGTTCCATAATAGCCTCTAAAATTAGTATGTTTATAGTTAGGTTGAGCATCTCTATAAAATGAAATCCATGGTGCTTAAGATCTCTCAATTTTGACATCATTATAGCACTCATGATAAGTAACAGTCATGGTGAAAATCTTTTTAGTTTGGCCAAGCCTCATGTTTTTTTCCTTTAGATTTTTTATGTAAAAACTTTGGTGTTCTTTTTGCTTCTTTTTCTCATCTTTGTGTGCGCTAGATAATTGTAGAAAGGCAGAATGCAAAGTTTTTTTTAACTTTAGACGTGAATTTTCTAGCATGCAATAATTAGATGGCATTTGTGAGAAAAAATCTCACCATTACAGCTCTGTAAATACTTGTTCTATGCTTAACAGGCGTAATGCCTTAACGATGGGGCCTCCCACTCCAACACCCATACTCTCAAGACCAGTTTTTAAATTGGGGACATTAGGTTTCTACTTCTTTCCTTCCTGATAAGCGTTATTCTATTAGTGAGGATGCATTAGGCCTCTCTTGAGAAGATCAAATTCACATGATAGAGGAGTCTTAGAATGAGATCCGTTAGCATCTATAAGAAGGTTGATAGCCAGCATTAATATAATTGTTGAATCTAAATCTATTCTTGAAGTGATGTAGGATCTTATTTAGACATGTAGAGAGTAAGGCTAGATCAAATATGACTAGGTAGAAAGAATGTAAAAATCAAGAATTTTTTTTATATCAGAATATGAATAGAAGCAGGGGATCAGAGTACATGAATCATCTCTCTCTCTCTCTCTCAAGAATAGTAAAGAAGGCAAAAAAGGTCCCTCACCCCTTGAAATTCTCCCTTTTTATAGGATTTTAGGGTGATTGCCAATGGAAATTACATATCAAATTCTAGATGCTATGTGCCAGTTATAATATGAAGAGACTTTTCCATGCTTTGGAGGTTGGGCAAGTGTTGTGTATATCAAGCGATGAGTACTCTGGTGTGGCTGCCTATGCGAGTTAGGAAATTCATTGTTGATTGCCTAGTTGAGGTGAATTCTTTAACATTCTTGCTTAAGTTTTTGTGCACCTATTGTGGGTATATTTAGCTCTCCGATTTTTCTGCTCCTAATAGATACGACTCATGTAAAGGAAATAAGATAAAAAATATAAATCAATCATTAATATCATTATTATTAGGAAGTTTGATCAAAATTTTTTGGATATTTATGTCACATCATCCTTGATTTGACCTCCCTTTTGATGTATTTTGCACTTCATGGGTATAGAAAAAAGGGTTGTGCTCTAGAGCTGTTGTTCTCTCTTCATTGTGTTTTTCATAAGTGTCTCTTTAATTCCTTGTTGACTCCTCTCGTTGATCAATCAAGTGTTTATTATGACATTCAAGAGACCTCAATGTGATATTGATGTTGTCGAGCTTTGATCAAGCTTTCAAAAAAAGAAGACCAAGAAGATGCTTAAAGGAGACGTCACTATGACGTATGCTATTGAGGGGAGTTCCTCTATTTTGGTGGCGTTGATTGTGGCTATTGATGCTACACTTGGCAAGGGAAGTGGCACAGAGTCATAGTTTAAGGCTAGTGTCTCCTACGTTACGAGGACGAGTATTGTAGGAAAGGAGGCTTATTGTAGGAAAGGAGGCTATGAGGTTTGCTGCTTTGCCTCATGTTGAAACGATGACTTCAAGGGTGCTGAGCATTCCTGGGGTGGGTGAGTAATGTCTTCTTTTCATTTGACGGTGGAAAGTTTTGGTGAGTAGTTAGTGAGGATTTTGTTTTAGCAAAAGTTGGTTGAGGATTGCCTTGATGTGGTATATGATTTAATATTTAGTTTGTGATTTTGTCAGTTTTAATAACAAATTTAACTAAGTTCTTTGTTCTTACAACTTAGTGTGGCAAGTGTTCATGAGTCCATTGAGAAGAATGATGTTAGTCGCTGGCTCGTGCAGGTGAATTTTCTAAGCCAAGTAGAATTGTGATGAGTCCTTCCTCTAAACTTGTCCTTCACCTTACTATAGACAAGTTGCTGGGACATCATCTGAGTGAAGACGAAGTGCATTTGCTTCATCAGTGACTTTCTTTCTTGAGGATGACTCTTTTAAGTAGCCTTGTAGAAGTTCCTTACAATTCATGATATCATTTCTCGTCATGTAGCACTACTTCAATGGAAACGATATCAGGTTTCTCCTTCGAGTGGAGCTCCCCTTATCGAGAAAGGACTCAACAACACCAATTCTCTTTCTGCCAAAGCAACAAGTTTGACTTTGACTAATTTGAATGAGATGTTAACTAGTTTCCCTTTTTTAACTCGTTATGAAAGTGACGAGTTAGAGAAGAACGAGTTCTTTTTTTTAGGGGGACGA
Source organism: Cymbidium sinense (assembly GCA_021442155.1). Taxonomy (NCBI): domain Eukaryota; kingdom Viridiplantae; phylum Streptophyta; class Magnoliopsida; order Asparagales; family Orchidaceae; genus Cymbidium; species Cymbidium sinense. Next base: position 114,264,307 of record CM038222.1, read on the forward strand.
GGTATCATGGAAGAACCTCTGCCTTGTACTCCTTCTACCTAATTTTTTTTCTTTGTAGAAAGAGTAGTTCTCCTCGAAGAGGGTGCGAGCTCGATCGGAGAAGTGGTGGCTAAGCTGCAAAGGAGGCTGGCGGCCATGGAAGTTGAGTTGGTCTCTTTCGCCGCTCCGATGAGTTGGGTGGATCATCTCATTTCATTGATGGCATCAATTTTGTGCTTGATTATTTATCTATTAAGGGAGCATTTTCTGCTGACTAGCTTATAGTTACATAATTTAAGAGTGCGAGTGTGTGTGAACTCCTTTGTTGTAATAAATATTATTGTTGAATAAAAAATGATTTTACTTGGTCATTTATTATATTCATTCTATAATTCAAATGGTTTTTTTATGCCAAATTTGTTGAATTTCCTACTTGCTTACCTGCATGCTTATTGTTATTTTGTCTTGATGTGTGATACTTGAGTTCATGTGAGATTTGATAATGATTTCATTGGTTTTTTGCATTAATTGCTTGATATGACATTGTCGCATTTTCAAAAATTTACTCCACCTATAAATACTTATGTCCGTGGTTAGGTGAGCTTTTATTGTAGTGATTTTTTTTATTCTGGCGAGAAATTATTCTCTTGTGCGAGTTCTTTCTTCTTCCGAGTATGGTTATGGCGGCTTTGAAGAAGGCTTTTATCAACTTCTTGGTGGTGAGGTAGTAGAGTTGTCCATATTCGACCCAAAGGTGGAGAATTTCATCTTGTTCGGGTATTACCACTGTAACACCAACTACTAGGTGCAAGTCGTTTGAAGTGATGAGCAACTTAAGATAGTGAAGGATGATGAGTTGTGTCATCTTTGACCACTTCTAGTGTAGTCTTTGTTTCCTCCTATGTGCCAAGTTTGTAGAAACTTACACGGCATAGCGCTTGCTCAAGTTTTACTACTGGCTTCTTAATACAATTCCAGCTCCCATTCTTTACTCTTTAGAAGCTCCATCCACATTCCTATAGTGGCTCAGACCTAGCTGGGACATGTCGCTAGTCATTGAAGTCTATGAGGAAGTTATCGAGTGCTTGTGCTTTGATCGCCATCAGAGGCAAGTACGAGATATTGAACTTGCTTAATTTCATTGACCACTTTACTAATCTTCTAGAATAATATCTCTTCATGAGTATTGATTTGAGTGTATTATTGGTGACTTGGGTTGAGTGAGCTTGGAAGTAGGGTTGAAGTCATCGAGCTGACATGATAAAAGCGAGTGCATGTTTTCTCGTAATCGGATAATGCTACTCGACACCCTTCAATGATACACTAACATAGTAAATTGGTCATTACTTTTCCCCTTCTTCTTTGATTAAAATATAACTCATTGCATCTTCTCCAACTCCCAAAAATAGTAGTAATATTTTTTTTTTTTTTGAGGATTTGTAGTAGGGGCGATGAGGTGAGTGAAGCTTTTAGATCATTGAAGGCTTTTTCATACTTTGAGTCCATTCAAACTTTTTCCACTCTTTAATATCTTGAAGAGTGACGAGCATCATTTCCTCGCCTTAAAGATGAACCTATTCAATCTTGCAACTTGGTTTGTGAGTCGTTGCAATTTTTTTGGTTGTTTTCAGTGACGGCATGTCCATTATAGTCTTGACCTTTTTAGGATTCATTTTTAAGCCTTTTGGGGTTAGTAGAAATCCTAAGAATTTGCTTAACCTAGTGTCAAATGTACACTTCAAATGATTAAGGCACATGTTGTACTTTTTCAGTGTGAAAAAGGTCTTTTTCAACTCAATAATATTTGTTCGGATGACTTACTTTTGACTAAAAAGTTGTCTGCATAGGCCTCCACATTCTTTCATTTTGATTCTTTGAACAACTTGTCCATCATCCTTTGCAGATGATCCTAGTGTTCTTCAACCAAAAGACTTCACTTTGTAGCATTAAAACCTTTCTCTAGAGATGAAGGCTGTTTTCTCTGGGTTGGTTGGGTGCATTAAGATTTGGTGGTGACTTGAGAAGATGTCCAAAAAACTCATCGATGGGTATCCCATTATTTAGTCGACAAATGTATTTATGTGTGGGAGTGGGTATCTATTCTCATGATAAGTCGAGTTCAAGTTGGTGAAGTCCATACATATTTTTTCCTTGTTGTTAAACTTATGTGCCATAACCACATTAGAGATCCATTCCGGGTGTTGGACCCACCCCCTAATGAAGTTGTCTTTTAGTAATTTGTCGATTTTCTCTTTGATTGGCTTGGCGAGTATGGTGGTTGTATTTCTCATCTTTTGTTTGATTGGCTAGGCATCCTTATTGATGTTGAGCCTGTGACAAGTAATATTAATGTCTATGCATGACATTTCAATATTAGCCTAAGCGAATATTTTTATATCTTCTTGAAGAGCCTGTATTTGGGCTTCCTTGTATTTTCCATGATAAGCTAGCTAATTCCAAGTAATTGCCTTGAATCTTCAGTTGTTGGCACATCAATTTCTTCTATAGTCTCCAGTCCAATGTGCGCGACTTCTAATTGCAACACATCTTCAATAGGATGTTTCAGACCTTGAGTCTAAACAATGTTTTTGGTATAAATAAGAAGCTCGTCTTAATTTAGTCATAGAAATTTGAGAATTATTGATTCTTTCTTAAAGAAGAATCTATCTTGACTCTTCTGGATTTACTTCTCGCTTAGAAGGGTTGTCAGCTTACACCTTCTAATGATTTTAAAACCATAAAGTCGGTCTTATTAATGCAAGATAGCTTGGCTGTTATATTTAGGCATGGAAGTTAAAAGCTTAAACCACTCTCTAACTTGTAAGATTATGGCTGATATGTTATGCTTCTAACTAAGACAACAATTCGATTTTTATATATTTTGACTCATAATTTTATTTGAAAGTTTTGAGTATGCAATTCATGTTTAAGATGAGATGTAATTAGAAACGAGTCATTAGTCAAATTAAAAGAGAAGACAGACTTCTCCTAGAAGGGCAGTCTCTTCACAGGTTTGATACCCCCTTATGTGTAATGGAAGAAGGGCCCAATTCAAGAATTTGAGAAGAAATATGCAATCATGGTTCACAACTCTAGGATTTCTAGTTGCTTTTAAGTTTTATTTTGAAGGCTTTAATTAATGAAGTTATGAGTTGATTATTCTTATATTTAAGTTGATTTTATTTAGTGATGTAGAAATATTAATTTTTTGTCTTAGGAGTTTAACGTATCTAGGCTTCATCACAACATATCAAAACACAAAAAAAAATTTATGAAAAACATGTTTTTATTATGTACCTCAAAATAAAGTAAGCCAAAAATTAAATTAATAAAGGCCAATGCAGCCGGTATCATTGTACGCCTCGGAAAAAAAAATGGGCGGTTGAGTTCTGTTATTATACAACCTGACCTAGAACTAAAGTCTTGATCTATGGGGTTCTTCATTCAGGATCACGCTTTTTTCAGGGACCTCCTTAGGCAAGGGGAACCACTAATAGGTATGGTTGGCTCCTATTAATTGTAGATCGAATAGATCCTAACCTAATTTAAAGATCAAATTATATTTTTAAATTCCAAAATAAAATCATAATCCCTGTAAAATGGTAGGAAAAATACATAGAACACCAGCAGTTATAATACAAATATACGAGCTTAGCACCAATGGTTACTAAGCCCATCTGTCCTATTGGGATATACTCAAAGACTTAAACAACACTGTAAACAAATAATATTTATTATATTTTATTACAACAGTACCTTTAAGTACAGTCTTTTACAGAAAATATTGTTAGTCTGAAAAAAATGTCTTAACATTCAGACTAACGAGTAAACAATTTCTAGCTATCTAATCTAACAAAATACACCACAAAATAAGCAAAACATCATATCACGAAACCTGTCACTGTCCTAATCTAATTCTAGAGTCGGTGATCTAGTAATTTAGTATGTGAAAGATGAGTTTGTGTGGCTAGTCTGTACTAAGTTTTTATTTGGAATTAGAGTTTATTCAATTTACCATTAGATGGTTTCAATTTAAATTATTTAATTGATTTTAAATTTTATTTTCATCTTTATTTGATTTTTAATGTTAAAATTGATTTTAAGTTTTAAAGAGGGAAAATAAGATTAAGTCTTGTTGTAAGGCTTAATCTACTTAAATCTTAATTCTAATGAAATCTTCACCAAGGGATGAGAATTCACTTTTAAGGGGTCTAGCCTAATGATTTACATATGTTGATTAATAAAAATTTAATTAATCCCCCTTTCTTAATAGATCAAGTTAGATTTTTATCAAATTTGAACTTATTCCTTTTAATTTGTTTGCTTTTCATAATTATGTCTTCACAGGCACATGCTATTATTAAACCAATGGTTTGAGATATTAAGACCTCCTTTGGATTAGTAGCCTTGCGACCTTGGGTGTCTAGACCATATACCTTGTTATTACATATTATGAAAAATTTTAAATTAATGTTAATGTTCGATTAATATTTTATTCAATTTGATTATAAGTTTAAATTAAATTTATTAAGATGATTCGATTTATTGAGAATTCATCATTTTTATCTTTTATGATTTTTTTTAATTTAAATCCTTACTATTTTATTAAATCCTAAATATGTGATTTCTAAGGTTTGCTAACTTTAGGTGATTTCTAAGGTTTGCTAACTTTAGAGGGATAAATTTTTTTTCTTAAGTTCTCTGATATTATTGAAAGTGTTTTGAATTGATTTTTGTTAATTTTCATAATTTTTATGATTTTTTATTTATTATTTGGTTTAATTTCCTTAAAATCTTGAAATTTTTATGACAAATGGGGTTATATGTTAATTTCATCACCCTAAAATTTTATCTTTATTAGAGGTGTATTTTGACAATAATTAAGGTTTTAATATTTTCAATAAAACTCAAATTAAGCCTAAAATATTAAGAATTGATTGTGATTTTTATTTCTCTTTGATTCTCCTTTGAAAATGGAATCCAGAGAGGGTTTATTTAAGTTTTTTAAATTTTTATTTGATTTATTATGATTTTCTCAAGTTTATCCCATTTAAATTAGTTAATTAATTCAATCAATTCCTTAATTAATTTATTTTGAGGTTTAATGAATTCTAATTGGCTTTAATATATTTTTTTAAGTTCATTGATGTTTCTAAAGATGTTTTGAATCATCTCCTAATTTTTCTTAATTTTTATAATTTTTAAATTAATTATGTTAATTAAATTAGAAGTTAAACTTGAAAAGATCAGATCTTATAACAATTAGCTTTAATTCTTAAAATTTTCATATAAGATGTATTTAATCTTCGATTTCATCGTATAAAAATTTCACATTAATTAGACACTTCTGTTAAGCTTAATTGATGTTTTATTATTTTCTTTTAAACTCAAATTAAGCTAAAATCATGTCTGAATAGTCAAGGTTTTTATTTTTGTTTGATTCCCCTCTAAAATATGAATCCAGAGAGGGCTTATTTGCATTTTTAGGTTTTATAGTTTATCAAAACTCAAGTTAATTAATTGAATTAATTAATTCAATTAATATGTAATTATGTGATTATGGAGTTTATTAAATTTTAGAGAGTTTTGATGGCATTTTTAAGTTCATTGATGTTCATTATGATGATTTAAGTTGCTTTCACATTTTTTTTTAATTTTCTTGAATTAATATTAATTTATTTTATTAAATTAGTGTTTGTAGATTGAAAAATCCATAAGTTTCATTTCAGTCATCAATAAATCTCCAAATTTTTATGTAAGTGTGTTTTATTCTTAATTTTAATTCTCCAAAGTTTCAAATTGATAGGGTCAATATTTTGGGTTTAATTAGGGTTTATTTAATTTCAATTAAACTCATATTAATTCTAAATTATTCAATAAAAATTAGGACTTTTGAGTTCAAAAAATTCCTTTCACTGAGAGGAATCTATAGAGTCCTTAGTTGTAATTTTGGTTAAGTAGTTTTATTTCTATGGATATTTGAAGTTCAGGGCTATTTTTATCTTTTTTTTAAAACGAAAGAATTTGAATTTTGTGTTTAACCTAGTCAGCACCTACGCGGTGCTGACTAGGCACCACTTTATGCGTGGCAGCAAGCCATTGGTCCACACAGACACTGGCGTGGTTGGCGGTGAGTACACAGTTTGGTCAAGGCCATCCGATCGAAGATCAGATTGTTTAGAGTCATCCCACGGTTCCTTAAGTGGTTTAAATCAAAATTGTATGTTAAAATCACATCTGTCCATTCTAAATAAAAGGAACAGATGGTGGTGATTTCGTCCCTAATCTCTCATCGGAAACCGAGAGTCGTTCATGCATTTGGGTTGATTGATGGTGGTGATTTCGTCCCTAATCTCTCATCGGAAACCGAGAGTCGTTCATGCATTTGGGTTGATTTCTAGCAATCTATGCTATAGGAATAGGAATTTTTGATTGTAAATTGATCAAGGCTCAATTTGCAATGGGTTCGAATGGTCTGATCTAGACTTTGATTCCTCTTTACAAAAGACCAAAGCATAATAAAAAGGTGGTCGGGATTGAAGGATACCTCGTCGACGTTGATCTTTGGCGGTGATATCATTTCGAAAAGCTTTGGGACATTGAGATGAAGCTTTGGAAATAATTCAACGTCGTGCCTCCCTCTAAAATGGTGTGAAGTAAACCACCGTCGTCACTCATCGGAGTTTGATGTAAATGGGGGTTGGAAGGGAGGGAGAAGTTTCATTTTGATTCTATTTTTGCTTGAGGTGTAGAGATGAGCAAAAGTGGACCTTGAAGGTTCTCTCCCTCTTTATAATTGGCCGAACCTCCTTTTCATTGGAAGAGGTGAGAGGTGGCTGGCCATGGGAAATTAGATTCGTCCGAAGGTATTGAAGGCAGTTAGAAGATTAGGGGATCATTTATAGCTGGCTAATTGGAATGATGAGGGAAGTATGGGTCATCTTTAACCCATGGCTAAAGAGGCTGGCTTAGGCTCTCCATGGCCTCCACCTCATCTCTTCTCCACCTTAATTTCTCTTGAGCTTGCTGGAAGTCTCTTGGTATGAGCCTAGGGTGAGCCATAGGTTAAGCTTGAGCTTATTGAAGTAAGTAAATGGGTTGGATTCATTTGGATTTAAATTGAATTGAGTTGGGTTGATTGCATTCCAGTTGATTAATTAGATTTTGATTTAGGTTGCAATCATTATTGATTACCCATTGAATGATTAAGGATCAATTGATCTAAGTTTCATTTGAGTTTAACATGATTGGGATTGGTTTGGGTTAAAGTGTTTTACATTTGATTCATTTTAGCTTGAGTTATTTTTGGATTGGATCATGTTGAATTCACTTGATTAATTGACATTAGATAATGAATGAAATTATTGTTAATTGTTCCTTAAGTGATTTATAGTACAATCATATGGATTTTCAATTTGATTTAGGCTAATTTGACCTAAATGGATCGAGTTGGGTCTCATAGCTTATTTGGCCATCTTGGAGTTTAAATTTAGGTTTAATTGTGATTAGTTAATCATTTGCGATGATTTTGATTAATTAATTTCATTTGATTTGAATTAGATTTTAATTTAACTAAAATTGACCCATTTGACCTATATGTGTTAAGTTGGGCTCAATTGAGCTTAAGTGGCCAATTTGACTTAATGAAAGTATGTTTGAGCTCCAATCAGGTTTGATTAAGTGTTTGAGATGATTTGAAGCAATTGATTTTATTAGATTTGAAGTTAATTTGAGTTTAACCCATTTTGACCTAAATTAGACTTAATGGGTCAAATTAAATTCATTTGAGCCAAATGATCAAATTACACCCAAAGAATTATTGAACTATCTTTATTTGATGATTTTGAGCCATTGGATTGACTTAGTTTGATTGTATTTTGATGGGTTGACTTTTTAACTAGGTGGGGCCACATGAGTTAACCTAGATCAAATGACCTAAATGGCCACTCAGTGCCCATTTGAATTCAGTTTTAAGTTTGTTTGTATTTATGTTTTGATTTAATACTTTTTGTTTGATGTAATTTTAATTTGCTTTATTTCATTTGATTTTTCTTTGATTTAATTAATTTTGAGCTTAAGTGAGTTAATTTGGTTAACCACTTCAATTATCCTAATTTGGGTTCAATTGAATTTAAGTTTTAATTCAAATATTTTTTATTTTGGTTTGGATTGAATTTCAATGAATTTAGATTTTATTATGTTTACCTAAGCACCAAAGAGGTGTCCTCAGTGTTTAGGTGGAAAGATACTTAGTCTAAGATTGAAATCCTATGTGCTAAGAGGATGAGTGTTATCCTCATTCAAAAATGAGGTCAATAAAGTGTTATTTGCCAAGTGGCGAGTCCTTTAATGTGGCCGTCTGTGCGAGTCAGGAAGTTTGGCATTGGCTATCTGGCTAAGGTGAGTTCCTTCATATACTCACTCGTGAGGAGGCGAGTTCTTCTGGATGGCTGGCGACTGACTTCTTCAATGGGATCTGGTATTCGCCACTAGGTATTCTTCATCATGATTTGTCTATTAGGTCCTTGTGCATTTATTTGGGATACAATAACATTAGGGAGATTATCTCACATTCTCGACTACTAGACATAGGAATTTAGCTTGTGAATACCCATCCCTAGTCTTCCCACCATAAAGCTAGAGTTTTCCCACTGCTAAAACATGGCATCAATCTCCATGGCACTACCAGTTCTATTCATCTATCTTGTGAGACCAACCAGCTCATACACAAACTATTGTTGAAGACTTAGCTCAATCTCGTTTTATTGACATTTCTTGTTATATCATATGTGATGAATTTTGATGTTTAATGTAAAAATAGTTCCCCTTGAGGGATAAAAATTATCTTCTCTCTGGTCGTAGCTTCCAAAATCCATCTTTGGCTAAACTAATCCTTCAACACCCTATCTTGATGGTTTTCAAACTTCCAAGCTTAGACTCTTACGATGAGCATTACAAACACATTGATTATTATTGATTCATTATGCACATTTAATGAGCCACTGATGAGTTACTTTATTAAGTTTTTTCTTGCCATCCTTAAGGATCAAGCTCACTCTTAGTTTACTCTCTCCCAAGGGGAATTATTTGCATCTTATGAACTCGCCAAATTGACCAAATGATTGTTAAGAACTCCTCCCATCTCTTAGGAATTTGCTAGAACTCTCTCCCAAGGGGAATTATTTGCATCTGATGAACTCGCCAAATTGACCAAATGATTGTTAAGAACTCCTCCCATCTCTTTGGAATTTGCTTGAAAGAGTGAGAGTTGCTTGAGGAGTATATTTAGAGATTTTCTTTTGAAGCTTGCCAAATGCAAGAGGTGAACCTCAAATTGTTGAGGAGAATCTTTCTTGGTGGACTCCATCCTAGGTCTTTCTACTCTTTATTGATGTGGGATACGGTTCACTCATATATGCTTACTTAATCCATTATGTGGAAGTATAAATCTTTGATGATTGGACCATCAATGCTTATTGAAAGCACTTCAAGCAACCTATGGGAAAGCATAAGAACTCTCTAGGGAGTATTAATTAGCAATCCCAACAAAAGAAATATAAACAAAAGGGGGCTATGACCTTCCTCAACTATTGAGCTAGTGATGTGAGTCCCGAGGAGAGTACACACCACTTAGCACGTCTTATTTTAATATTTTGATAGCTATTGAGATGAAAAAATTGTTAAGTTGTCACATCCATTGAAAATGAATTCAAAAATCAAGAATGATGCTATTACTTTTATTGGAGTTGTGAACAAACCATTGAGGCATGCAAGCAATTTAAAGAAGCAATGAAACGATTGATATGCTAAAGGTTTTTAGGCTGATTAGTATAGAACTAGCTAGCCCATATAGGCAATGCTTTTGATGAGGGGCAATCAACACAAAATAACAAGAAGGCAATTGCTAGATGGTTGGAGAAATTAAAATAATTATAGTGGAGCCACTATTATCCATTTAGATCTTTATCGCCGCCTTTGAGGAGTCATAGCAAAATAAATCTTGTGTTGATTGCTCTATTATATTTGATGACTCCAACTTTGAAGGTCCAAATTTCACACCAAGATTTATTCGTTATCACTATGGGGATTGGCAACCCATGATATCAAGTTAACAGAATTTGATTGCTATGGAAGCTCTTTTGATGTATTTTTTCGTACTTCATCAGCATGAGCCTAATTAGGGAGAGGCTTCAACTTGCTACCTAACGACTATATGAGTTTGATAATTGATTAATACAAGTAGAAGGGACAATCAAATCACTCTTCTTCTTATACTCAAGAAATTCTTTTGACAAGAGACAAGATTTAATTTATAGCGGTCAAGTTAGATTCAACATAAGGCTCCCATTTTCCAGCATCATTGTTTTTGTGCGCACCTTATGATGAAACTTTTAATCTCAATTGGAAATTGGTGTGGTTATGTGGAAATCAATTATTGGAACAATCATTATATCTTAGACAATGTCAATCATGCTCTTCAGTGATCTCAGTATCAAAAATTGACTTTTGAGATGAAGATGTACTTCAGAGGGCATTTTTTTTTTATCGAAGGTCTAGTTCATGTTATGTTATTGGACAAACAATTTCTATGTATGATGGAAGTTAGATATCTACTCTCAAACAAACATAAATTAAAATATATAAACATCTTATGTAAGAATTAGGACATCTTTTCCTGGAGTTTGATCGATATGCTTGGAGTTGATCCTTCAGTAATTGTGTCTTTTTTTAAAAGATAAACTCGACATTCAATCTGGTAATTCAAAAGAATCAAAATTTTGCATCTGACCACTTCCAAGCAATTGAATAAGAAGTTAATGAACTCTTGAAAGCTGGACATGTATGAGAGGTACATTACTAGCTCGGTTGGCAAATGTTATCATAGTCAAGGAGGTGAATAAAGTTTTGAGAATGTGACGATTACACCATTCTCAGCAAAGCTTATCCAAAATATAGCCTCCCTTCTCTTAAATAGATTGACTAGTTGATATTATGTCTGGACAATAGATGCTCAGTCTTTTAGATGCCTGTTCTGACTATAATAAAATAAGATTGAACCCGATAGATAAAGACACCAATTCTTTCTAAATAGAGAAATGTTTGTATTGTTATCAAGTTATGTCATTTAGGTTGAATAATGTTGGTGCTACCTGTCAACATCTCATGAATAAAATATTTAAAGATCTTTGAGGGCACAATGGAAATATATATAGATGACATATTAGTAAAAAGATTTGAGAATCACAAAACATCTTTGACTTGGAAACATATTTCATCTCTTTCAACATTATAGTATGCAACTTAAATAGCCAAATGTAACTTTGGGGTTACATCAAGTAAAATTTTTATGTTTATGGTTACCCATTGTGGGATTTAGGTCAATTCTAAGAAAATCAAAGCACTAGAAACACGGCTTTCTTAAAAAATATCAATGAAATGTAATATTTGAATGAATGGGTATCATCGATATCTCGCTTCTTATCTCTCTCTAGATAAAAATATTTGACATTCTTTAAGACACTAAGGGTGTCTGGAACATTGATTTTTAATGGACAAACAAATGTTAGGTTTCCTTTGAGTAGCTAAGGGTGTCTTTAGCCTCTTCATCCTTAGTGTCAAAACCCATCAAAGGAGAGCTATTGTCTTTGTATCCTACATCTCTCCTTATACGATAAACTCAATTTTGTGCTAGAGGAAAATACAGTGCAATAACTCTTATATTTTATTAACAAAATTTTCTCTAATAGAGAAAGCTATTATTTGCAAGTAGACAATATGGTTTTGGCCTTATAACTTTTTTAGAACAAAAGTTGTCTTTGTATTTTCAAGCACACACCATCGGTGTTTATACCCATCTATCATTAAGGGCAGCCACCCTTTTTCCCTTGTACCCGAATCTTAACCCTAACATCATTCGGTAGCCACCCTTTTTCCCTTATTCATGATTCTTAGCCCTAATCCTAAGGGTGTCATTTGTTCTCATTATTGTTCGACCGTCTTTGGCCTCTCTTGCTTATGGAGGAGAGCTCTCCCCTCTTGCTCGTGGCTCGCCACTCTAGTTGAATATCTTTTCTCTAACCTCTCATTCTTCTTGCTTCCTGCTTCAGGTACATTTTTGTACTCATTTTATTCTCTATTTTATGTTTGGAATTTGATTAATGTTGGGGTTTTGGACTTTTTATAAGTGCTTTTGTATGATTCGAGTTTATAGTTGCATGTGCTTTATTTGCTAGAGCTTAGAGTTGTTCTGTTGTTTGCTTTACTCAATAGTTATTAATTTTGGTGTTTGGAATGTCATAGCTCTCTCATTGAAGATATCTTTGTTTTTGACGTATTACGGACTACAATGCACTCTTTGATTTAGGAATGTCATAGCTCTGATTCAATGAAAATCTGGTTGCAATTCAGGATATTTTGCAAGCTTAAATGCCCTTAAATGCCTTTTGGGACCGATTGTGCACTATGAGAAATCTATTTTGGAATATGTGGGGAGCACATAAGGATTAGCCCTTAAAATCACAAGGGTTTTACTAGCTTGCGATCAGACAAGATTTATTGATTTTAATGAAAAAAATGTAGTAATTGCCACTTGCATTCTAACGAGCTGTCATCTTTTCAAAACTCTTGGTGCTTTGCCCAATAGGGGATCAATATCATGGGACTTTTCTCGGTGGAGTCATTGTTATCTTAGTTATTTACTATTTCACTAAATGAGTAGAGGAAGTCATTCGCTAAGATTACGAAGGCCAATGCTAGGTAATTTGTTCGAATGAATATAATCAATTGTTTTGGCCATCCTGAGAAGCTTATTATTGATAATGAAATTCAATTCATTGGTATAGTCTTCACATCTTTCTATAAATATTTCCACATTTCACTACTACATACAATCATAACCTATCGTTAAGCTAACAGACAGACCAAGGTGACCAACCAAACTAAACTCAAAGGATTAAAAAAAAAAAGGAAAGTTGGAGGCATGGTTGAAGACCTCCTTAATATTCTTTGTGATTATCGTACCACCTTGTGAACCCCAATTGCGGGATGTCCTATAATCTATGTTTCGACATAGAGGCTGGTATCTCAATTGACATTGGATTCCCAATCTCTAGGGTTTTGGCTTTCAACCTATACAACAATGAAAAGCTTTGATACAACTTAGATCTTCTCTTGAAAACTCATGATCTAGCCTTATATAAGATTGTTTCCTACCATAAAAGGATATCCTGCCACTTCAATCAAAAGGTTTAACCTTGACCCATCTCTATCAAGGTTTTAGCTTTACATAATCTCGAGGTCGCTGACAAAGGCCCCCAGTATAATAGGCTCACCCTTCTAAGATGGCTCATTACTTGGTTGCAACTATATGATCAAGCCAGAGATGTTCAAGTTGAAGGATGCTGACGAAAAAATATTCCCTAAAACTTGAAACATCAAAAACCTTCGCAAATATTATCAATGATTTTTGACTTGCAGAACTTCTTTTAGTTTTTTAGGATCTTGCATCGTATAATATTAATGTAATTTCTTTTTAATTAAGATAATGAACTCTACCTTGTCTTTTCTCAATAATTTTATCTAAATTTTAAAAGTATAATCGAAGTCGTAACTTCAAAAGAAAATAATAGACCAAAGAAAGACCAACCTAGCCTTTGATTTGAGAAAGATGTGCCACGTTTCAATCTAGGCATGATCAATTCTTGAGGATTCAGTTTGATATCTCCCACATTTTAGTGTTATCAATTAACACTCTAATTAGCAAACTCAATCAAAAATCTTTAATGGATTTCCCTTGGCTTTGCCATACATATTAACATCTTTGAATAACACTCTAGCTAACAACTTCATATGGTTTATAAATCCTTAGTGGATTTTTGTTGTCCTTTTCCATATTAGGTTAATGCCATTAAGTAACATATTGCCTAACAACCTTGGAAGGGTCATAAATTTTCTAGTGGATTTATTTTGGCCTCTTTCATATAGGTTAATATCGCTAAGTAATACTTTGACAAATAACCTTGGATAAGTCGATATTCCTTAATGGATCTTTTTCCAAATCTTTTGTTATGGTTTAAGGTTTTAGATAGCATCCCTTTTTAATAGCCCATAGAAGGCAAAATTTTTTAAAACCCTTCTTAGAATAGATAAGTGGCTTGGTCAAAGTATAACATTAATAAATCTCAAAAGAAAATTAGATACTCTATAGGGCTTGACTTTTAATAATGGGTTATGTGCTCAAAAGTTGGGATCAATCTCTCACAAAGAAAAAGAATTATTGTTGTTACCATCAATAACTCAACATTAATCAAATGAATGAGGAAAAAAAACATGCTTCTAAGGAAATAGCAACTCACACATTGACATTCTTTTATAATAAAGCATCTACGTGATATTAATGTATTCTGCGTCATTACTAGAGAATGCCTTTTTCAATTCACTTTCATCATCATTTTGCAAGTTTGAAGGGGAGTCCTTGGGTACTTGACTTGGAATAGTCCCTCAATATTTTGCGTCAACCTTACATTGCAATAGATGAACTCATTTCAAGAAGCCCCAGACAAAACTTTCTTCAAGACACTGATGCTTTAGGCCATTCACTTTGGCATTAAATATCTTATCATTAACTTCCTGAACACAATTTTAGATCTTATGATGATAAACTGAAGAGTTTTTGAAGTCTTCGACATTCTTCAAGGTTATGGTCTCTACTTGAACTTTGGCTTCTGGCATAACAACTTTCTTCTCAAAAAGATGATCTTATATATATATATATATATATATATATATATATATATATTACTTCAAGAGCCTTCTTCTTCACTTCCAAAGCTTTCTTCTTCACCATAAATGTCTTAAAGGCCTTTGCCTTAATCAGCTCGTCACGGTAACTATCAATCTTTCGATGTTGTAAAGGAGGAGAACTGGACATAGACATCAGCTCAACTTGATACCTGGCTAGTTAGTTCTTTAAAATTATTGGTTTTTTGGTCTTAACATTTAGCCTTTGTTCATACTCATCTTGCTGATTCTTAATCTTTACAAACTCTTTATTTCATTCATTCAATGCTATTTTAAACTAGGCTTTAAGTTGGGCTGAGAACTTCCATCTTTTGATCCCTCTGTAATAAATGTATAACTTCATTATGCACAAGTAAAAACCAAATATTTGCAAGATATAAAATGGAGGAGATAGGCTGCAAAATCATTTGCTTGTTGATGCCTAGTACATACATGTTTTAGCACCTCTTTTGGAATATGTAATTTTGAGAATCGGACCCCTCTAATAGGGTTAAGGGCAATAAGGTTAGTTTTTGAGGAATGAACTCTTTCTTCTCAACCCTCACCACCACTTGGCATGACCACGCGATGCTTTCTTTCCTTCTCTTCGAGGGAGAAGGCCCATTATCTTTAGAATCATCTAAAGGATCCTTAGATGAAATTCTGAGGGCATTAGAGCTTGCCTCACAAGTTTTATTATTGTTTTTCACTAGAGTCACATGGGATCTTCTTGCTTGGATGGAAAACCCCATCTTGAAGAGCTTTTTTTTCAATACAAATTGGTTGATATAACGCAGATCTTGTTGAAGGCTCTCTATTCTTGAGAAATAAAGAATTTTTATTATTTTCTCATCTCTAATATAAATCGAGGATAATCCTTCAGCCTCTCCCATCTTTTTGGAAGGCCCTTTTCATTCTTCACTAAAAAGAATCCACTAGTCCAATACTTAGAAGGATCACGTGGTAGAAGGTTTAGACACTTTTTACTATTGTGGCTTGAAACCTTATGAATTGCTTATGAATATGAACATTCTAGATAAGTACTCAATAGTTAATGTTTTTCTACTTTCTTGAAGAATTAGTTAAGTTTATGATAATCATTATTGCCTTGCATAAAAATTGGGATAAGGTGACATTGCATGCTGTAAAGATTTTGATAACTTCGGAAGCAGGACAAAATATAATCTCACACATAATGTTATCTCATAAATTGTGATATACTCTACTAGAGGGATATTTGTCTTTGTCAAACCTCTTAGGAACAAGAGCACTTAATTATTTCGTAAAATAAATATTCTATGAATAGCTAATATGCC
Organism: Cymbidium sinense; assembly: GCA_021442155.1. Taxonomy (NCBI): domain Eukaryota; kingdom Viridiplantae; phylum Streptophyta; class Magnoliopsida; order Asparagales; family Orchidaceae; genus Cymbidium; species Cymbidium sinense. The sequence continues at coordinate 114,280,380 of CM038222.1, forward strand.
CTTGTTTGGTAATATTAGATGCAATTTCATTGACAACAATCGCTCCATTCCATCTTCTCCCATCGTTGCCCTGTGAGAAATATATAATGGTTTTATTTTCAAACAATAGAGATATAAAATATATGCATTTGCATATGATAATTTTTTCTACTTCAATATTAGGGCATACTTTCCCTAGTGGCTCAAGACTTGGATGAGAAGCTCTTTGATGTATTTTTTTTCTTGCAATCTATAAAGATAAAAGAAAAAATATGAATGTAAAGGACATAGTGTCTTCTTTTCTACGACATTAAAACACCAGAAAATTCAACCATTTAAGGCTCCAACAAATTTCTAGAACAAAAACACAGTATAGGAATTATCAATTAGCAGCCACTCAAAGATTTTTTTTTAAATAAAAATACTTAGAGAAGAATTTTCAAATTTTATCTAGAATATGCACACATTCATGAGAGCATCCATAAAAAAATTGCAACTAATTTGGGCAAATATGCGAGTTCCAAAAATATTTTAAAGTTGCCAATTTGCAACATGATGGATTTTCTATGATTGTTATTCGAGAATTTTTTACTTTGTTAAATGGAAGTATTTTGGTGCCAGAAATTATGAAGATGGCATGAGGCATTGCCCATAACTACAAAAACAATTTAAAATTTTTGATGAAAGAATGAATTTAATAAAATATTTAAAGTTTAAAATCAACAAGCAAATAGATCATGAAACATTGCTATGTATTAAGTTTTTACCCCACTAGATGATAGCATTACAAAAAAATTATGAAGATAGCATCGCTTGTTTTCTATATCTGTAAAGAAGTTTGAACTTTCCGATGAAACAAAAGATTATTGAAAATCTTCAAATTTTAAAATCAATAATGAAGCATGTGAAATTAAAGTTTATGAATTTTCAGCCCCTCAAATGGAAATAGTTTGACATGAAAAAAAAAATCACAAAGATGGCTTGAGATGTTGTTGAGATGTTGTCTATTTTAACAAAAAATTTCAGAATTTTTTGACTATCAACATGATCCCAAAAATTTGTTAAGTATGGGAATATTTGGATTTGAGCATCAATATTACCAAAAATTCAACAAAAATGATGTTGAAATAAATTGACAAAAAATCTTTGGACATATCATGAATATATGTATTGTCATTCATTCAAAGAATTTGATCAAAATAATGTGAATAAGGAGGTGAAAAATTAGCAAAATTCTTCAAAATTGTTTGAAACACTTAATACTAGAAAGATTTTTTGTATTTATTGAAGATCTTTTCGCTTTCAATTTTGTCACTTTTTTGACAATTAGCCATTGCATCATTCACCATGCTTCTATTTTCTGCAAGAATTTGGAGACATTTGTCTTCCTATTAGAAGAAAATTGAAATCTTTAGATGGAACAAAAATTTGTCTCATGATCTGGTCCGACCTATGATGGTAGTCGGCACTTTTTTCAAGGGAAGATTGGAGTCTGCTAAGAGATTTGAATTTTAATTGCCTCCAATAGTCTGACCTATTTCTAGACTCTTCTAAAATTCCTATGTCAAGCCTCTTAATAAAATGGTTGTCTTTTCCCTCATCATGTTGGTTCAGTTAAAGAATTCCAATTTACCTTTCTACTAGCAACTTATATTGAAAGATTACTTTTCCAACATTTCAAATTTCACTTAGGATAGTAATTTTTCTTATTGCTTTTCTTATACTATTTATTATTATTATTATATATATATATATATAACTTCTACTCTATGTTGTTCCATCAAAAATTTCCTAAAATGCCTCATAATCATTGTGAGAAGATTTTTTTTCTTTTTCAAAGTAAGGAAATCTATTTTTCATTTGGCAACTTCAATTTTTTGAGTAATCAAGTGTTCTTCTTGCTTCTTAAAATATATATTTATTTTTGCTAGATCATTTGCTATTATGAAATCAAGTATAGCTTCTCTCATTGTATTTCTCTTTCTTATTCTGTAAGCATAACAAATTCTCTCACAGCCCTAGAACCTATAAGCCCATTTCAATCATGTTCATTAAATGACCTTTCTTTAGCAGTACATATTGCTGGACTTTATCAATCTCTTTACAAAGTTGGTTGTTTAAATGATGTAATGATGTCTAATCCATGTTGAGGAGAAGTTGTGACAATATTCATGATTTTTTTGGCTATAATTATCTTAATAGCAATTATGCTATTACTAACTCTATAAAATCAATAATTTTATCTTTCAGCTCTTTATCACTATTATCCTAACCACATAATCATTTCATGTTGTGCTCAATAGGAATGTTCAAATAAACCTGATTCGTAAACCTAACAGGACAAAGGAAACAATCATGATCATTATTCTAAATATGATGCTTTTCTTGTTTGATATTATCTAGGTTATGAAAGATTATCTGAATTCAGGAGTGAATCATTGGAGTAGAATATGATGTAAACCTGTAAACCTCAAGTAGAAACTTCATTTAATTTCAGTATACTGCTTTATTTATTTATTTACTTTTTTGCAATTCATTGAATGCTAAATTTAGGCTGATACGTGGCTTTCAATATCAGCTGATCATTTTCTGAATGCTTTCAACTTTGTTTTCATATATTGTAATTACTTAACCCTAAAATGTTGGTTCTCAGCCTGTGCTTTTCATAGAGATCACTTAACAACAAATGATGTTTTTGATTGGTCATTTGTGGGTATCTTAATTTAATTTCATTATGGTAGGTTAAAGTCATCGGAGTGGAGCCCTTTGATGCAAATGCAATGGCATTGTCTCTATACCATGGCCAAAGAGTAATGCTTGAACATGTGGGAGGCTTTGTTGATGGTGTGGCTGTCAAAGTAGTTGGGGAAGAAACTTTTCGCTTATGTAGAGGTCTTGTTGATGGGGTGGTTCTTGTCAGTCGTGATGCCATATGTGCATCTATAAAGGTGAATCATTGTCTTCCATGGCTTGGCATTATATGTATATTCATCTTCATGTGTCATCTTTATCATGCACATACTTGTTTTCCCTTTTTAGATTGATATCATCATCATTAGGTTAATCTCAACTATTTGTGGTTAGCTTAATAAGTTCTCATTTTTTATTTGTTCTTGTTGAATCTTGTATTAGTGTTAATCTTAGTTTATATAATTGTTTGTGTACATCTATTCATGCAATTATAATCTATCCGTTTTTCTTGATCCTTTGATAATTAGTTATTTGCCTAGCTTATTGTCACATCTTTTTGGTACATATTTATTTAAATCACTCAAATTTATTTTCTACTATCTCATCTTTAATAAATGTTACTCCGGCTAGCCCTCTAATAATGTTTCCTCATTTAACCTTCTAATATAATTTTCAATATTATATCTACCCTAGTTTTATCACACAATTTGAACCTTCTATATTGTGCCATGCACAACTTGAACTTTTTTGACTACGTCACTATCCAACACTCGTATCTATACCACTTAGTTGGCATAACTATTATTTTCTAAAATTTATCTTTAAGTATATATGATAGTCTAATTTTGTGTAGTTTTCTTGAGACACTGAAGTTCATATTATATATTTACAGTGTGTTTGGGAGGGCAATACCATAGCAATTTATCTTTAAGCCGCACCATTTGCAGTGTGAAACGACGTTGCGGAACCATCACCTGCTACCCGTGGTGTGCTTGCGTTCCACCTTTAGAAGTAATTCCAGACCAATTTTTCCCTCTATAGTATGCAAAATGACTCACCCTAGCCCAATAAGAACTTAACCACAGGATTTATGGCTTTGACCTTTAGCTCTCAAATGCATTGTTAAGGCATCACCTGCATAGTGTCTCTTCCGGAGATAGCTTCGAGAATCTTCGATCTTTCTTTGCATCATATGAAACTCAGGTGAATTAACTATAATTCCATTTGTGCTTCTATTTCTCACCCTTGTGTGCTATTCCACTGGCTATGCTTCATATCAAGATTAGCTAGCTTCATTGTTTATGGATGTTGCATTTTTTGGAAGTGCCTACTTGATCTACTGGATTTCTAGATTTTTACATGAATTCGTTTTCATTTTCTCAATATGGCTTGTTTGTGTTTTTTGTGTCATATTCATGAAACATTGTTGTACCCAGAGGTTGTTATTGGGGGTCTTTCTATTAGGCCGATGAGCCTTTGCTGTTTTTGGTTTTTCATTTCTTGGTGTTGGTTTTTCATTGAGTAATCACTTGGTTTGATGCTTGCTGTGTTGGTTGTCGTCTATCGTGTTGCAATCCATTTGGGAAAGATGGGGTATCATCTGTGGTTGTTATCATTACCTTATGTGCTACATGTTGTACTTGATCCAATGGATTTTATGTTTTCATATGAATTCATTTTCATTTTTTTTCTTCAATTTGGCTCATTTGTATTTTTTGAGCCATCTTATTGAAACATTGCTGTACCTAAAGGTTGTATTCCGAGGTCTTTCTTCATGTTCGATGAGCCTTTGCTGCTATTAGTTTTCCATTTGTTGTTGATTTTCCATCTTAGCAATCACTTGGTTTGGTGTTTGCTATTGTTTCTTGTCTATCATCCTGCAATCCATTTGGAAAAACCACCATCGTTACTTTATGTGATACATGTTAATCTATTTTTTTTGGTGGACCTTCTGTTCATTGCTAGTATTGTGGCATTTTCTCAGATTTAGGGGCATGGTCATTCTTGTAAATCATAATATGGTGGTCTATAGTCTTGCTATTGCACATCATCAATAGGTTTCTGATTTCGATGCAAGGCCAAATGCTGTCAGTTGCCAATCAAATTACTTTGTTGTGCTGTTCGAATTCAACACTTTGTTTACGTTGTGCTGCCCATTGAATTTACCGACACATTACATTTGTTTTGGTGCTCGAAACTGGTTTTTTATTGAAGTTATTCATTTCAGTTCAAATTTTCTAATATAACTCTTATAACCCCAAAGAAAAATTGACATGATAAAATAATATAATATCAATCCATATTAAGAATTGTTAAATTCCAAAAAATCATTAAATGAATTTCAGTTCAAAATTAATTGTATTATCAATGCATATAAAAAAGGCTGAAAGAGAAATACACACTCACATTTGAATTTTCCCCAAACCAAAAAACCATATTGTATTCTTCCTCCTACTAGCGAACCACATATCACTCATAGAGACAACTCATCAACATTTTGATCTCGAAGTATAATCATCTCCTCTGATCCCTCTCCATCTCAAGACTGTGAATCACCTACATTCTTATTAGATAATGGGTATTACTACTTGATTGACACCTCAATTGGATCATCAGAATTACCCTTCTCTTCCAAGTTTGGATTCTCATGGACTAAGCTTTCAGTAGCTTAATGCTAAACCAATAATCCACAACATGTGTAGTATATATCCATATTAAGAGATGCTCGAAGTGTAGCAGTATAAAGTGTTCTCAAATAGGTGACATTCAGAACAATAGCAGCACAAATAGTGGCTTGGTTGGATACTAATTCAATATTTGGGTTCTGAGTTAATCATCGCCAAAAAAATAATATAATATCAATTCATATCAAAAACTGTTAAATCTTAAAAAATCATTAAACGAATTTTAATACAAAATTAATTGTATTATTAGTGCATGTCAAAAAGGTTGAAAGAGAAACACACAAACTCAATTGAATTTTCCCAAAACTCAAAAACCATGTTGTGTTCTTCCTCCTACTAGCTAACCACATATCACTCATAGAGACAACTTAATAACAATTTGATCTCGAAGTATAATCATCTTCTCAAATCCCTCTCCATCTCAAGATTGTGAATCACCTATATTCTTATTAGGCAGTGGATATTACTACTTGACTTGTTGACACCTCAATGGGGTCATCTGAATTACCCTTCTTTTTCAAGTTTGGACTCTCATGGACTAAGCTTTCAGTAGGTTGATGGGCGGGAGTCAGAACCCAGGATGATTACAATTTTTATTATTATAGAAGATTTTATAGATGTCCTAGGAATCGAATCCAGGATGATTACAATTTTTTCAAATGGGATAATGAATATGAGGAGACAACTTTAATAATGAACATATCTAGAGAGTATCATTAGAGAAAGAGGTTTGCAGAAGATTTGATCAGTTGGACTATAAGTTTAATATTATGATGACTTTACTTATTATATTTGTTGTTTTAATTTTTATGTATTAGTCAATGTTATTTAATAGTTGTATCGCAGATGTAATACTTATATTTAGCTACCAATGTATGTCTGAGATATTTATTTGTTATTGTAGTTAATATAATTCCGATCAATCTCAGTCAATAAAATATTAATTTTTTATTTCATGATTTAAAACTTTTCTCTTTAATGAAAAAATAGACTAATTGCATTCAATAGGTTAATAATTTATGTACTTAACATTACAAACTAAAAGGACATTTCCATCATTTGGTTAAGACAATTATAATACATTAATTTTAAAGCTTGCTCTCAAACAACACAACATATTAACTTACAGTAGCTTTTCCACAATAACTTCTTCTGCCGAACTTCCACTATTACTTTTTCATATAGCTGCAGTCTCAAGCAAACCCTTAATGTGAATGAACTTTTATGTGTGATAGATATGAATGCTTGCTGATATGAGTGCACGTTTCTACTTCTCTTGTACACTTTTACAGATCTGTTCTTGTTAAGTATGCTTGTAAGGATGACAATGGATCTTTTTAAATTTAACCTTCACCTTCAACTCAAAGCCTAGGAGCATCTAATATTCAAGAAAAAAATATTGTTAGCATTGTCCAGCATCAGTGTAAAGAAAATGAACAATGATATTGGCATTTACAATCATTGAATCAGATTAAAAGTTATGGGCTTTTCCCCCTTTTTAGCACAAACAAAATGAGCTTGCAATTACCATGATTTATTGTTCATACATAGTTTCAATTGTAGAGATGAATAGAAAATCTTTTGATTTGCATTCAGGTAGAACTGAGAAATACATTGATAAGAAAAATGGAGAATAATAGCTTCAACTCGACGATTTATTTTTTGTGTGTGCATGTGTAACAGAGAGAATGCTTGCACCTGAACAATGAACTAGCGCCACTCTATCTGGCAGCAAATTTTTATCCCTTGCTAATGTCAATGATGGAGACAGACGAAGGATATAAGTTTTGTTTTGTTGCACTTCAGGAGAACCAAGATCAAATACAGTGAATGATGAAAAATAAGGATGAGTTCTAGCTTCCACTTGAATAATATCATGATAATTTTGTTGACTCCCTACTTCTTATGCATATGAGTTTTGCATGAGATGAAATGAAGGAGTGAGTGTGAGAGTGAGGGTGGGAAGCAGCATACATCCACAAAGATGAACTGCTGCCCCTTTCTCCACTAAAATTCACAATAGAAAATGGCTCTATATTACGTCTTTGTTGCTGGATAAATCAAATAGTAGATCAATTTAGAGGCTTACTGGTTGAAGAAGAGACTTGTGCAATACATCTTGATAACGATTGTACATTGACTGGTGTAGATTTACTTGTGTGTTAGGCTTGAATCTGAAGATGCCAATGCTTATGTTCTGTATGAGAGATATGGTGTCAGTTTCTGTCGTTGTGATTTATGTCTAACTATTTGCCTGGCATGGTACAACTGAAGTTGGTATGTATTATGCTGGTGGCTTGGGGCAAGCATACACAACCTTCACTGTAAATCGTTTATTACTTACATCTAGAATGCAAAGATTGATTCAAAACATTGCGGTGCTCTCTGATCCCTGATGTGGTTGGATGATATTCGGAATTGCTTGTCAATTTTCTTTTAATTCTCATAAAACGCCTATAAAGTTATTCGTTCTTTTTTAAAAGGATTGATTCTAGTATTGGCGACATTTATGCTGTTAATACATTCAATTTATTGAGGAAGCATGGTGTTTCCAAGTGCAAAACATACTTAACCGATTTTGATAGGCATACATGTGACTGATACATGTCAAATATGCTCTCACTATCCTAATCTATAAAGTATAATAAAATCAAGGGACAGTTATCCACATAAATTGATAGACATCCATAAATCATATAAAGTCTATTTTTATCATTTAATCTTTAATAGTTGTTAATTTTACTGTTTTCCCAGTACAATAAATTTTTTTATTAGACATCCATTTTAACATGCTAATTGATGTCGTACTCATTGTAGATGTAAGTGGCATCTTTGTTGCCAACACATGGATCCCAAATGTAGGTCTAATTATGGTATCATAAAATTTTAAATTTTAAATTTGTGATAATATCTCATTGTATAGTTCTCCTGATCCTGTTGAGTGATGCTAAACGTTTAGCATTCCTAAATTCAGTTCCCTAAGTAATAATTTCTATCATATAATTCTATCCAGTCTAATTTCAACTTACCTAAATTTGTGATGCTTTTAAATTGTTGAAGCCTGATATAGATTATGCTGGTTGATAGCATCTTCTTTTTACTCTTGGTAAGATTGCACCATCCAATATGAGTTTGTGAAAAATGCATGGTTTACCAGATCAAAGCTTATGCAGATTGATCTTTGGACATGATGATATCAATGTTTTATTTCCCTTATGATGTGGTGTACGCATGATGATCGTGTTCTATTTTATGCTTTACGTTTAGCTTTATTAGGCTTAAGCACTTTGTATCATTAGTTTGTATTAAATAGGAGATGGTAGATATAAAAAAGTTGAATTGATGCACTCCTTCACCATCTTCTCCTAGGTTTACTGTTCCATTGGATCTCTTTCTGCTGACTGCTTTTGTACAAATGCTGTTGCTTTGAATGGAGAAGGCTCTTCCCATGTGAAACCAACCTTTGATGTTTTCACTACTTTCCCGCCTTCATAGTTTGAGGGCTTCAAAGTTATGACCCCAACTTGCCTTTCATCAAAAAACTTGCGAGAAAATCAGGAAAACTGTTGTTTTTCTCAATGAGGAAGAGATCGGTAAGTTTGTTGAACCTTTTAAGTTCTCCCCCATAGGCAATTGCATTGCTAAGCGGATTTCTCTGGCTGATGTGAGGTGCTTTTTCAACGAATTGAAGCTTAATAGCAAGTGATCTGTGGGCTTTATAGACCAAAGACACTTTCTAACCTGTTTTGACATTGAGGACGACTGTACTCGTATCTTTGTAAAAAGAGTCTTCTACATCAAAAGGACCTTCCCCAAGGGATTTTGAAATGGACTAATGATTTCTCACTAGAAGCTGAATCCCCAGTTGTTCCTGTTTGGGTTTAATTTCTAAGGCTCAAAATTCATTATTTCAGAAAGCAACTACTTTTCTTCATGGCTGTTGTCAATGTTAGACCTCTTAGAATGGATATACCTATTGTCACTCTTTCCAGACCTTCAATAGCTAGAGTGCTGGTTAAATTTGATGCCACATCTACTTTCTAGGATGAGATTTGGATTGGAACCCAATGGAATGGATATTGGCAGAAGATGATTCTTGAGAATCTACTGAAATACTGCACACACAGCAGGAGATTCAATCACACCATTTCTGAATGCTTAGCTCAACAACCACCAAATGTTACAGCTACTGTTACATTGCAGCAAGATTAAAATACTCCTGTAGCTACTGTTGCATTGCAGCAAACTGAAAGTGGCCTAGTCCAGCACATTGAAACTGCTCCCCCTCAGCAGCTACCTACCTAAGACTGGAATACTGCTGATTTAGAAGCTTACCAATCCAATATTAGGTTTCTAAGCTCTACAATCCAAGTCCACGCTAAGGAAACCTCAATTGGTGATTCTACCTTGAATGAAAATCACCAAATCACTCAACAACTAAGATAACAAGAGGCAAACACTGACACAATTATAAATGAAGATGCATTCGTAACATCACAGGGAACAATCATCTCACCTAGAATTACTAAACAACAACCCAAGAGGAAGGGAAAGCAAATATTGGAGGATGAAAATATAGAGGCATCACACCAAATGGAAGGCAATCCACCACCTCTGATCAGCACCAATAAGAACCTATTACAGAACCTAGAAAATGAATCAAATGAAAGTTGGATACAAGTGAGGAAATCCAAAGGACTAAGAGAACTTAAAAGGCTTCTCAAAGACTAATCCAATGCTCTCAGGAGATCTAATAGTATAGACAATATATCAGGATTTGGCAGCACAAGGCTTCCCAACCCCCCAAATGATTAAATTCTTTATTTAAAATATTAAGGGCATTGCCAAGCACAAATCAAAGACTGGGTTAAAACATGTAGTCAAATTTCATAAACTGGTATTTTAGAACCTAAAGCAACCAATAACCACAACCAAGCACTACTCAGGTTCCTTAACATGCAGGGATTTCATGCCAAAATTAGCAATAAGATCTGGATATTGTGAAAAGAAAGCTACTACATTGATATCCTCATTGACCATCCTTAATTCTTACATGCTAAGATATCACAAGGAGACATTGTTGCTTTAGCCATTGTTGACTATGCAGCATGTTCACACCATGGTAGAAAAGAGTTATGGGATAACATCATTCAACTTGGATCCTCAATTTAGTTGCCCTAGATGATTGGAAGAGACTTCAATATGATTGCTTGCGATGAAGAGAAAAAAGGTGGAGCAAATCCTAATCCTAATCCTAAACTAATGGCTGAATTTGTTGAATCTATTTTGAAGACAAGATTAAGTTGTTGAATCTAGATCTATCCGTGAGTTGAGAAAGAGCCTTTTGAGATACTTGAAAATAGTGTTAAGCAAAATAATGTAAACAAGAATAGGGAAAATAGTGGGAAAACAAATGAAATTTTTTTTTTTTTCCTGAATTTGAGTATATAAATTAGAGGCCTAAAAAAGAGAGCTAAAAGTCTCTCTAGAGGAGTGCCACCCTCTCCCTTTAATATCTTTGAAGGGGGGTTGTTACATATGGTAAGTACAAATAAGGTAGGTTGAGAACAAGTTGGAGCTTGCCTTGATGTGAGTATGGTTAAGCGAGTACAAACTCTATGGTTGGTCACGGGCAGCTTGTCGTCTATGTTGGCCCACGGTTTGAGGTCGGGTCGCCTAATTATGACTATTTGCACTTTCCTTGGTCACTTGCCAGCCTTGGGCAAGTATGTTCATCGCTTTTGCTTCTATATTGTATGCTCCGAGTCTTTATTTATTGTATGCTTAGACTTGTTCTGACATTACCTCGCTAGGTGGTCTAGCCTCATTCATTTTGCTCTTTTTGAGAATTCATTTAGTCCCCCAATTTTTCTACTCCTTATAAAGGCAATTCATAAAAAGGATGAGTAAAAAAGAATCGTGGGCTGTATTCATTTAATGAAAGGGAAGAGAAAAAATTTTATGCAATTATGAAGTCACATAACCTTTTGATTGAATTTCTTTTTTCGATGCATCCACACTCTATGATCTATTGTATTACTTGCTCATGCAGGTCTTCTCATTCTTGCTTTTGAGTTTATGAAAAAGCTATACCTAACGCCATGGATACCAAGAGACTACATGGCGACATGGATTATACTACACTCTAGGTTGACCATAGGAAAAAGACAAAGAAGACTATGATGACTAAGGAGGTCCCTGCTTCTTCCACGGTTGAGATGAGTGTGCTAGCCCTTCCTATTGGCGAGATTGTTGCCATATCGGTTCCAAATACCACCCAGGATCCGCAAGGGGAGCCAAGCATTCTCTTAGTTAAGGGTGTATCGACGATGCCTATCTTTGCACGCTTCGCAAGTGCTCATGGAGAGGAAAATGATGAGGTTCCTGTTGACCTCCGCACACCTCCCATAAATCAAAACGACCAAGCATGGTGAATTTGATGAACTACAAACATGGTATTATGCAAATCGAAGCGGAAATACCCTGATCGACATTGAAACTGATCGAAATGACCTTCAATCGATAAACGAACTTCACCAATGCATTTAGAACGTCGAAATTGATCAAAACATACATTTTTCATAATTTGACAGTCAACCGATCAAGGAGAGCCGTCGACGTGCCTACGTGCATATTAGAGTTGGAAGACTACGATGATGCCTAAACGACATCCGTTTGCGAAATTGATCCGTCGTTAGTGTTAAAATGTTCAAATCTATCAAATGAGATTGTCCGCGCTCTATTCGGACAAGTCTGTGCAAGTGTCAAGTAGTCGGATGCGTCAACACGCATTTTTGAACTGAAATTGACTAGATTCGGTATTGAATTGAACCAAACGATTTCTGATTGCGAAACAGATTGCGAAATAGATTGTGTTTTTGGGTCCGGAACATTGGAATAAACTAAAATCAATACCCATATTATTTATGTGATGACACGACTACAAAAAGTAGAAGCCTACACACACACACACACACACACACACACACACACACACACATATATATATATATATATATATATACACACATCTATTAACACCTAACCCTATGGGTAGCAAACCTATAGCCCTAACTCTATTCATGCTTCGCACAACCCTCCCTTTTCCCTTAGACATTCTCCTCTCTTCTGTGCTCTTTCTCGATCGAGGTTTCAATCGACCTCGCACTCCCATTCCTAGCTCAACGCATAAGCCGAACTGGTCTCCGCTCTCCCGATTGAGCAGTTGCCAAACTCCTTCCCAGTCATCCCTTCTCTCACGACAGTCGCACATCCTCATCTCTCCCGCAAGTCGAAACCTGTGAACAGCAATTAATCCTCTCTCCATTAGCCGAATTCGAGCTCCCAACTTCATCTCGCCTGAGTCATCTCATCTCATCATTGCTCCACTTGGTGAACAACGAAGTGAGCCAGCTTGCAAGACTCTTACCATAAGTGCGACAGGTACAAACTCCTTTTGGGTGCGGTGTTGCAAGACACCTACCATACATGCTTCCCAGAAGCGTGTTGGTAAGGCCTTAGACTCTCGATGCAACCCCTTTATATAGGGATGACATTGGAAGGCTATCGGAATTTAATTTAGATAACTATTTATTTGCAAGTATAAAATATTAAATTCTTGTGCTCATTATTTGAATATAACTATAATAACTATTAGATATTAAGTACTCGTTCGTGTTGCTTCAACAAGGTGAGAAAATTAGGATATTTTTTGTGCAGGTTTTGAAGATCTATACGCGCTTGCCATAAGCACGGTAGGTACAAGTTCTTTATGGTTGTGGCGTCCCAAGATACCTACCATGCACGTTTGTCATAAGCGTGGTGGGAAGGCCTTGACACTTATGATGCAGCTCTCATATATGGGGATGACGCGCCATATTTCATTTCAAATAACTGTATACTTGCGAGCATAATGTATTAAATTTTTGTTCTTGTTGCTTCAATATAATTACAAATAACTGTTAATTGTTAAGTACTTGCTCTTGTTGCTTCAACATGGTGTGGAAATTATGGTGCTTTTCATATAGGTATCGAAGGCCTGTGCACGCTTCCCATAAGAGCGGTAGGTATGAAGATTTTTTCGGTCGCGGTGTCGTAAGACACCTATCATGCACACTTCCCGTAAGCATGCTAGGAAGGCTTTAGCACTCTCGAAGTAGCCCTCTATATGAGGACGATGCTTGGAGGCTGTCGAAATTCCATCAAAATATAGGCTGATAACAATTGCAAATGAGATATATATATATATATATATATATATATATATATATATTTGAAGCTTAAATTGTCAATCAAATCAATAATTGAACCAAGTATTAAATATTAAACTCTTGAGATAAGATCGTCCTTGCAATCATCCAATTTAAAATAACCTACAATAAGCTGAATGTTTATCCCACATAAGCAAAACTTGTGTCACCATTTGCAAGATAAAACAGACTCAAACAATATTCATGTTGAATACTTCAATCAAACTTGCAATAATTTGAAATTCTATATGCGAATGAGAACAAAATTTAGATTCAGTTTATGAGGAATTCATGGCGAGCTGAAGCATACAAATAAAAATACCTCACACTCAGTAAAATAATTAGGATATTGAATTGAGTTGTCATTGGCATGACTTTGGGTGAATGTTGCATGCATCACTAAGCATCATCATTCAATCTAAATATTTTAATGTACATGCAAATGCTCAAATGAAATGAACTCCATGTATACAGTGCTTCATGATTCATGTGAGTGTTTGAAAGAGTTAAATTCTTACATGTGGTGCAAGACAAGTCCTACATTTAAGTTTATAGTTTGTGTTTGGACAAAAGGATTATCCGTCGCATCAGCTTTGAAGTGATTTTATATTTCATTCAAATATTTCAAAACTTATACAAGCTTCCAAATGAGTAAGTAGAGTGCTTTCACGTATTTCAAGATGAGTCCATACAATCATTATATTGACATATATGTGAAAGATTTAAAAAAATATAATTCAGCATAAACTTCGAGACTGTTTTATAGACAAATCAAATACTTTGAGATTCATGTGAATATCCTGAATAGAAATATTTTTACCAAGCACCTTTTATATAATTTAAATACTTGCATGGGCCTCGACACTATGCTAACAGCTTAGAGCTAGTATCTAAGGATGTTGTGCGGGTTGATATCAAATGGATTTAAAGCTTTCTTCATCTTGAAAAGCATGTAAACCTCTTTACGAATGATAATTATTTTGGAAATGGACATTTATTTTGTAGGCTTAATTCCTAGAGACTGATGCATATACATACTACTAATGGGCTGCTTCACTAAAGTATTGAAGTTGTAAATCCCATGTAATCAATCTGATCCTCCTCACAAGAACTGGAGTTGACAAGATTGGTTGCAAACTATGTGTCTATTTCTTAAGAAAAATATCTGACTGTACATTTGCATACGACCATTAATAATATAAATAAAGAAGTTTTAGTTTTAAAGTGAAACTCTAAATCAGGTTGAAAACATAATTTTACATTTATAGAGCCGGTCTTCTACAAACACATAAGCAGAGTTACAAAGATCTATATGCTGATAATAGTTGTGTTGAATGAGAATTTCAACCAGAAGGGATATCACCATCAAATTATATCTAAAATTCCAAGTTAACTCAATCCAAAATCAAGTTTCAATGATACTACAAAAAACTATAAAATATTCAAATTAATTCAATATGGAATACTTAAAGCAAAACCACTTCGTTCACTTATTCGCAATTGTTTGTCGAATGTGATAATTTAAAAAAATATTAGCTCACAAAGGAGTTAATGTCAAATCAAGTACACAGTTATATTAATTCTTAATCAATTTCATGTCAAGAAGCGACGGATATGTTCTCTCCATATGGTTTGGCCAATGACTACATATTATACATTATCGAGTCTTGATCGAGTGGTTTGCTCCTCACCTCATTATATTACAAATGATCAGATCCTTATATTCCCCAATGACTCGCTCGAGTTGTGAACCATAGGTGCATTTAAAGAAAAAGTCCTTTGTTAGTTAATTGACTTATTTTTGACAAACACCATCCCAGGTCTCTTTGGATGACGTAACCCATAGTTGTTGACAAGGATCCTTTGGTCAGGTTAAGTCGACTATCTCCTCTTACTAAGTAGACTATGAACCATGACAACTCGGGATGATGAACCATGAGATCTTGATCGGGCGCATCATCATTCTCTCACCCATTCTCTTTAAGCTAACGATGATAAATTTTATAAATTTTTTAAACTCCACTCACTGCTACTATATATTATGCAATTAGCGATCTAATGAGTAGCCTTAATCTAAAGTTATTTCTTAGCATTGGGAGGAGTAATTAACTATATGTGCTTGCATCTATAGGAAACCTGGAATCAGATTTAAAATACTCTCAAAATGAGGGCGAAATCTCTAGATAGTGTTATATCTACTGTTTCATCTGTCTTCTAAAAATTTGTCTGACATTTATCCATACTCTTTTCATCGAGAAGTCGGATGCAAATTTTTGGAGTCCATAGTTCCCTTGATTTGGCGCAGGAAGGTTATTATGTGTCGGTTAATAGGAACCGCTACTACAATGATGATTGTAGAGGATTGTCTGACTAAGGTGAGGCTCGCCTTTATCTTGTATTTTAAGTTACTTTGCATTTTATAAATTTTTCTTTGTTGGTTGCAGCTAAGCGTGACTAGTGTACAGATGTCGGCTGAGGGTGACGAGGGACACTCGCCAGCCCCTCAAATTATTTTTTTGACAGCCCATGTAGTTCTGTAAAATTGATTCATCTTATTATAAGCAATTTGCTAGGTTATTATCTAAATGATGAGGAATTTCGTTCACTTGAGTGATGGCTTTCATTTCCAAGGCAGGAAAATTCCCTATTCAAAATTTGACTTCATTTCTCATTGTTTTGCAATAATTCTAGATTTACCCTTGGCCAACTTGGTAGTGCTAAGTATGGTCTCGAAAGAGGGCTTACATCCACAAGAGGTACCCATCGAAGTGCTGCACTATCTTTTGATATGACGACTAGTTTCACTTCTGCAGATATTGGGAAGATGTTAGCGATCTTCTTCTTCTTGTCGGAATAGCGGTGAGTCTACGAAGGGTGAGTCGTCTCAATTGTCGTGGGATGATGTGGAGGAGTTGTAGATACTCACCAACTCATTGGAGCTCGCCATTGTATGAGGTGAGGTCACTCTCTTAAAAGAGGTCTTGGACTCGTCGAAGCAAGAAATAAGTGTGTTTTTAGAAGACCTCTGTCCTATCCATTAGACAATGGACGCCCTTCATTCCTATTTTCGCATTTTTTTCATAAAAAGAAAAAAGGATTAGACGGATTTAGGGAATACAAGAAAAAGAAGGATGCATATCAAAATGTAGAATCTATGTATATCATATGAAGTGAAGGAAGATATAGTAGCGAATCGAACCCGCATCGACTGGAAGGCTAGGGGTTATAGTCGACGTTGGTTGATCATTTTTCACATCTCTAATTCAAACCAACATGAGATTTTGGTTTCATCTGCCTTTATGGAAGATCGATGTATTCATCTTTTATTCTCAATTCGAGAAAGAAAGATTGATTGAATTATTCAAAAAAGGGCCTTTATCCAATTCTTCTTTTTTTCTATTATCTATCTAGAATATATGATATATAAAGAAATTAAGGCCCAATAGGATTTGAACCTATACCAAAGGTTTAGAAGACCTCTGTCCTATCCATTAGACAATGGTCGCTCTTCATTCCTATTTTTGCATTTTTTTTCATAAAAAGAAAAAAGGATTAGAAGGATTTAGGGAATACAAGAAAAAGAAGGATGCATATCAAAATGTAGAATCTATGTATATCATATGAAGTGAAGGAAGATATAGTGGGTAGCGGGAATCGAACCCGCATCATTAGCTTGGAAGGCTAGGGTTATAGTCGACGCTGGTTGATCATTTTTAACATCTCTAATTCAAAACCGAACATGAGATTTTGGTTTCATTCGGCTCCTTTATGGAAGATTGATGTGGTCATAGCTGTAGCTAGAGTCACAACGAAGGTAGTTTGTGGTGGTGAAGTACTGATGAGATTTTACGATTATGAGGGATGAGCTATAACCTTACTTTAGGGCTTGGTCAAGTTGCAGAGGACTTCCCTCCTTTCTAACGCAAACTTTTATTTGATTATATGTGCGAGAAGGGCGGACTGAGCGAAAAATAATCCTATTATAAAATTGCTCAAAAATAATGTATATGAGTTATTTTGAGTGCGTGTTATATCTTTGTTTTTTCAACTTTTAATAAAAATATTTCTTTTTCTCTACTCGTCATTTTTGTTTTGTTGAGTCTGCTTTATGATGCAAGTGAATATTATTAATGATCTTTCTCATAATTTGCATCGCATGAGATATCTGCGTGATCAATTAATCATTTTTCCATTTAATGGTGGATGTGATGTCCCCCCTACTGCGCCTTACTTATCGCTTCTATAATTCTTTCCTACCGTGAGCAATTGAGTCTTTATTACTCTTTTGACTTCAAGCTAGTAGAGCTCTTGCTCTGTTGAGTAGAACTCGCTCCCACTCTTGTCTAAGTGATCTTCTTCATGATGACACTTTTAAAGAAGGCGACTTTGTCATTCCATTAAGCTCAGATTAAAGAGGTGTCAGTCTTACGTGACCTTTGTCTTCTACAACTATTGTTGTTGCAACGCCAAGTTTAATGTGTAGGTAGCCGAGAGGATTGAGCGGTTCAACACGACTCGCGTTGGTGAGTTGTGCATCCCCTTTCCTCACTTTAGAAATGGATTTTGGCTCCTTTCCCGCAAGTGGGTCAACATCTTAAACTTCTCTAGGTTGGTGCTTGCCCAAGTTCTCCCCAACTCCATGGCGAGCATTACCACTTTCATTCTCTGCTTGCGGGAAGAAAATCTTTCATGGAGTATCTGCCTTTTTAGGCAAGTCTTCATGGTGAATGGCCGCCAATATGGGACTATGCAATTTTCGACTACTCTGCTGATGATTTATGGCCTGACGCACATGGTGCAACGGTTGCGCTCGAAGCTCTTGTTCGTTAAGAGCTCGTCTCTATGGCCAGTGTCGTCTTGTTCTCTTCCTTTCCTAGCCAACAAAGTGCCTACCTTTGGTGAGCCGAACACTCAGGAGGTGGTATTGGAGAAACTGATGGGCCGGACTTTGAACATTTTCCATTATCTCCATTTTGACAATGTTACTAGTGTCCTCTATGATGAGTTTACCTATTCGTTGTTTGATATGCTTCTTTATGACTCGGACTTTGAACATTTTATGCTTGCTTATTTGCAAGAGATGTGACCTCGAATCCCTGACGAGTGGTCGGGGAGGGAGGAGGTGCAGAGTATGGCTCTAGTGAGGTCCGATGAGGAGGCCAAGTCTGACTCGGAAGAATTTCGGGAAGAGGGCTGCAAGATCAACTCTTCAGAGCAGCTAACGAAGGGGCGAGCCTGAAGAAGAGGAGCAGGGAAAATATGCGAAGGATAATTACACCCCAAAACTAGTCGAGCCAACCAGTAAAGCCTATGAGTTTGAGTTGGCGATCCTTTCTAAGGAATTCGATGAGCTTCTAGAGAAAATTCCCAATGGGTGACTGACCTATGCTGTCATGATGGCTCAAGCGATGGCGTGACAGTCAATCTGAAAAATCTACCGAAAGTTTTATGTTACAAGGAAAGAAGCCTTCTCTGTGAAGTCTCGATTGGCGATTGTGAAGAAAAATCTACAATCTCTTAAAATCAAGCATAGAGATCTTTAGGCTGAGGCAGCTTGACAAGAGGAGGAGAACGATAAGGCCGCCTTAGAGCTTACTTGCCTAGCAGAAGCAAACAGCTCAGAGGAAAAGCTCTCTCATTGCACTGAGGAGTTTCAGAAGAAAGAAGCTGAGTTTGTTGGGTTTCTAGAATTTGATGAGTACCATGATCTACTCCAATAGAAATTTAAGGAAGACGTCGACTTCATTATCGCAAAAATAGTGAAGCACGCTCAATTGGACGCCAAGTTTTTGGATTTCTCCAATTCGGACTCCGATGAAGATGACGATGAGGGCATCACAAGTTGATGATCATTTTTTTAAGCAAGAAAAGAGCGACCATGTATCTCTTACTCATTTTCTTGTAAAGATTCTTACATGAAATGGAACAACAATTTTCCTTTCATTCGTCGAGTGTGACTATAATTATAATGATGGTTGTTCCTTACTAAGTTTCTTGTTATGCCTATTATATGAATATTCAGCTTGAGACTTGGGGTATATCTAATCATCGGTTTATCGAAGTTATCCCTAGGCAGTCGCTTAATAACTGCGAATTAGGTGAATTTTTCTTCACGAGTTGTGTGACTTGGCAGGTAAGCATTTAATTGCTTGGTACTAATATTGGGTCTTCGATTCCGCATACTATTAGTTTTTCATTTTGAGTCACCAACCTCACGAGGTATTGTTTTTTATTTTTTATTGAGTTTTCGACCTCACTAGGTGTTGGTCTTACACTATAGTCGCCAATCTCATTAGTTGTTGGTCTTTTTTATATTGAATTGTCGACCTTACTAGGTGTCGGTCTTACATTATAATCACCAACCTCATGGGGTGTTGGTCTTTTTTATATTGAGTTGTCGACCTCACATGGTATTAGTCTTACATTATAGTCACCAATCTCACGGGTTGTTTTCCTTTTCATATTGAGTTGTTGACCTCACGGAGTGTCAGTCTTACACTATAGTTGCCAATCTTATGGGGTGTTAGTCTTTTTTGAGATAATTGTTAGCTTGGATATGTGAGTAAACTTAATCATTTAGTCCGATGGTGGCGCTTCAAGCCTTGCACAATGACTTGGGCCAATAACGTTGTGCCGAGCAACCTTAGCTTATAGGCACCTCCGGAGCTTAGTATTTCTACCTCTTAGAGATCTTGGTCGACTCTCAGCTCCCCGAGTATGTTTCTTTAGTACTCGTTATTATTCTACATGTTAGTTTGACTAGAAAAGCAAAATACAAATAACTTTATTATTAGAAATATATGATATGTGGAAATAAAGAGTTGGTACAAGTTGGGGAAACTTCTCATCAAGGATAAAATTTTTTTAAGTCTCTTGCTTTTCATGTTCTTAGTATGTCCTCGTCTGAATTAGATTATAGTCGGTATGCACCAGGATCAACTTGATCCTTGATTATGAAAGACTCATCCTGGTTATGGGTGAGCTTGCCCATAGCGTTTTGCCGAACCACGACATCTACTTTCTTGAGTACTAAATTGACACTCTTAAAGTGCTTCTCTTTCACATGACGATTGTAATATCTTGCAATTCGTCTCTTTGTTTATTCTAATGCTTCTATTTCAGTTCTTCAAGCA
The DNA here is from genome assembly GCA_021442155.1 of Cymbidium sinense. Classification (NCBI taxonomy): domain Eukaryota; kingdom Viridiplantae; phylum Streptophyta; class Magnoliopsida; order Asparagales; family Orchidaceae; genus Cymbidium; species Cymbidium sinense. The sequence goes on from CM038222.1 coordinate 114,301,116, forward strand.
TGTTGAGTATGACCTCCATAGCTTTTGAGTTCGTTTTCTCCCACTTGCCATCTTCACCTTCTAGCCCCTCCATTAATAAAACCCTTTTGGCTTTGGACTTCATATTCGATCGACAGAACAACTTTTGTTCCATGTGACGGTATTAATGGAGAATGTCTTGTTGTATTTGTGGGAGTAGTTCTGAATGGCCAATGTACGGCGGGTAATGCATCTATCCATTTAGCCTTGGCATCCTCCATTTTCTTTTTGAGTAAGTTAAAGATCTTGTTGGCGGCCTCCACTTCGCTATTGCTCTATGGGTAGTGTGCTGATGTGAACTTTAGGTTGATTCCTTTTGACTTGCATAAATCTCTTAAGCCTCTTTTGACGAATTGAGACCCATTATCTATAACGATCGTTATGAATAGTCTATACTTGTAAATGATGTTGGACCAAATGAAATTTCTGACTACTTGGGAGGTCACCTTGGCGAGTGACTTTGCCTCAATCTATTTGCTGAAATAATCAATCACGACGGAAACGAATTTCTTTACTCGTTGGCGATTGGAAATTGAGCTATTAGATCTATTCCCCAGATGTTGAACGGACAAGGACTTGTGATAGGCTGCAAAGATTATGGCGGTTGATCGGCGAGTTGGATTTGTTCTCTGGGTATTTGCTCTATCTTGAAATATTTTATCTATCATATCTCAGCCTTCACCTTGAGTAGGTACTTCTACAATAACTCGTGCCTGACTTCATAGTCGTTAATTGCTTCACTAGTAATTGTGAGTTTAAATAAGCCACAACACGCGACGCCTTGACTCCTCGAGCGAATCTCAGTCTAGCGAGTAGAGCTCCATACTCGAACCGATTATTCGTCACCTTAAAGCCGAATTTAATTGACTGTATTATAGTGATTTATGCTAGGCTATTCAACACAATGGCAACGCCCATGGCTAGCTCGCCTAATGAGTCATTAACATATATTTGACCGGGGTGTCGTGTGAATTGCTAAAATCAACAAGAAAGTTCGCCAGTGCTTGGGCTTTGATCCCCATTTTGGGCGAGTAAGAGAGATGAAACTCACTTAGTTCTATTGATCAGTTCAACAATCTCTTTGAGTGATCGGGCTTGATGAGTATAGATTTGAGCGGGCTATCAATGACAACTTGGATTGAATGTGGTTGGAAGAAGGGTCACTACTTCCCACCTTCTCTGATCAAAATTAAGCTAATTGAGTCTTCTCCAACTCCTAAGTATAACAGGAGGGTTTCTCCCTCCTTTGGGCTCTATAGTAGAGGAGGTGATCCGAGTAGGTCTTTTAGGTCGCAAAAAGCTTTCTCACATTTTTGAGTTCACTCGAATTTCTTTGCTCCCTTGAGAACCTCGAAAAATGGCGAACAACGCTCCCAAACTTTTGAGATGAATCTGTTTAGCCTGACTACTCGCCTTGCGAGCAATTGCATTTTTTTTCACAGTCTTGGTTGATGACATTTCAAATATCGCCTTCATTTTATTTGGGTTCATCTTTATATCTTCAAGAGTAATGAGAAATCTCAAAAGTTTTCTTGTTCCTGTACCAAAAATGCATTTTAGAGTATTAAGGCGCATAATGTACCTTTTTAATGTGGTGAATGTTTCCTAAAGGTTTCGAATAGAGACAATTTTAACTAGCAAGTCGTCAACATAAATTTCATTATTGTGTAATCAGTTGTTGAGTCAAAAGTTCAAATTAATGAAGTCGACACATTCTCTTCATTTTGCACGACTTCTGCACCATTACCATGTTGGATAGCCACTCCAAATACTGAAATTCCTTAATGAAGTTGGCTTTAAGCAGCTTGGTGAGCTTGGTGGTCTGTGGTCTTCCTCATTTTCTGTTTGATGAGTTGAGCATCTTTGCGAACATTAAGGTGATGATAGGCAATGTTAATGTCAATGCCCGATATCTCTACTACAATTTAGGCGAATACATCAAGATTATCCAAGAGAGTTTGGGTGAGACTCTCTTTATGCTCGGGGTAGAAAGCTGAGCTGATCTTTAGGACTCGCCCATTATCTTGCATGGTCAGGACTTATTTTCTCTCCTCGAGGACTTTGATCTCAGTTGACACATCTAATTGCAAGACTTCGTCTTTTATGCCTGACCTGTCAACGGCTCAAGTGGCAAACACAGGATTGATTGAGATTTCTTTTGATGGTAATTTAAGTGCTTATAATTGTGCTATGCTTCACGCTTAAACTAATTTCAATATTGTAATATTTAATCTTAAATTTTTTGTGACCAAAGATTTCAAGGATTTTTTAGATCTTCAGTGTGTTGATCTTGAAGGGATCTTTAGGCCATGATGCGTGTGGGCTGATTGCTTTTCCATTGTACCTATAATTTGGTTCTCATTGCTCTTTTACAAAATGATTTCTCAGGGTTCAGTACCATAATATTTAATATGTTTTGTGACTGTGGCTTGTAAGGTTCTTGGAAACTTCAACGCAGTGATCTTGAAGGGCAGGAACCTTACTTCATGATCCATCTGAGTTGATGTTGTTTTTTCAATAGTATATTGGAGCGGCTGACCTCTAATTTCATTCTTTAACTGATCTTTTACAAAGTGATTCTTGGATTATTTATTTATTTATTTAACTTATGTATCATTTTACTGGCGATGTTGATGTTGGCAATTGTTTATCAGGATATGTTTGAAGAGAAGAGAAGTATTCTAGAACCAGCCGGTGCGCTTTCTTTAGCAGGGACAGAAGCGTACTGCAGATATTATGGTTTGAAGGGCGAATCAGTTGTTGCTATAACAAGTGGGGCAAACATGAATTTTGATAGACTTAGATTAGTGACTGAACTTGCTGATGTTGGACGGAAACGAGAAGCTGTTCTTGCAACTTTTCTACGTGAGGAGGTTGGAAGTTTTAAACAATTTTGTGAGCTGGTGAGTTACAAATTAAAATTTTCTAGCTCCCCCTTATAAGAAGAGACTTGAGACATTTGTTAGCAAAACATGGAAAATTTGGCAGGTTGGTCAGATAAATATCACAGAGTTCAAGTACCGATACAATTCCAGTAAAGAGGAAGCTCTTGTTCTGTATAGGTAAGTGCCTTGGTTGTAGTTTCTAACAACTTTTTTATGTACATCTCGGGTAAAGGAAACAATTAACCACGTTTTCTTTTTTACATTTTTTTTTCTTTTGTTCTTCAATGTTTTTTCCTGAGGTGGTTTCTTGTTTACATCATGGTGCAGTGTTGGGGTTCACACCGACTATGACCTTGACGACATGATGAAACGAATGGAAGATGCAGAACTTAAAACCATAAATCTGACCAAAAATGACTTGGCAAAGGACCACCTACGACATCTTGTATGGTTCTAGTCTCTCATTGTTGCTCTGTGTCTGATTGCAATGATAGGATAAAGCTGTCTTAAATTTAAATTTCTTCGGTTTGGTTCATATTTAGAAGATTAAGTGTCTAGCTGCCACTGATAGGGGCAGCATCATGCCATTGAACCTAGCTGGGATGGGACATGACATTAATATTGACGATGCAATATAGCATGAATATGGAGATATTAGAAGTGTTACATAGGATAAGAATGCTCTGGTGTGACATAATATATACATCGATGTATTCAAGCGATAGCACAAATAATTATGAATCTGACTGTACATTGCATGTCTATGCATGCAAGTATGCTTGACATGGTTAAGCATGTTGTGCATGTATAGTATATGGTTCCATGGAGTTACAAGTGTATGTATGCATGTGTATTTATGTTGGGATATTTTGGATACGATTGTGTTGGGAGGATGAAATTTTGTATACAACAACAACAAGCTTTTATCCCACTAAGTGGGGTCGGCTACATGAATCCTTTGTCTCCATTGTGTCCTATTATGTGTCAAATTCTCATTTAATTCAAGTATACTTAAGATCATTTTTTATACATCTTAACCAAGTCTTTTTAGGTCCACCTCTACCTTTCTTAACATAAGGCAAATCTAATGCATCTACTCTCCGAACGGGATCATCAGACGATCGACGCTTTATGTAGCCAAACCATCTAAGGTGACTCTCTCTAATCTTATTTGCCACTGGAGCTACTCCGACTTTTTCCTGAACATACTCATTTCGCATTTTATCTCTAAGAGTAAAGCCACTCATCCACCTGAGCATCCTCATCTTTGTAACACTTAACTTAGTCTTATGCTCTTTTATTCTAACGCCATATAAGTCGTCAGGTCTTACCACCATCTTATAAAATTTTCCCTTAAGTTTAAGTGAAATTTTTCTATCACACAACAGACCAGATGCATTCCTCCACTTCAACCATCCAACTTGAATTCTACTAATAACACCTCCATCTATTTCACCATCATTTTGAACAATAGAACCTAAATATCGCCACTCTTATTGACTTGTTACCTAATGTCACAACACTACCACTCTACAACTAAAATTACACTCCATATATTCGCTTTAGATCTACTTAAACTAAAACTTCTAGACTCTAATGTTGACCTCCATAATTCAAGTTTCTCTTGGACTCCCTCTAGTCTTATCAACAAGAAGAATGTCAAAGAAAGCATACACCAAGGTGCATCTTCCGTAAATGCCTAGTAAGAACATCCATAACTAAAGCAAAAAGATAAGGGCTTAAAGTTGATCCTTGATGTAATCCAACTCAAATAGGAAAATATTTTGTCAATCCTCCTTGTATTTGGACACAAGTAATAGCTCTAGTATACATATCCTTAATTACTTGAATATAACTAATATTAACTTCTTTATTCTGTAACTCTCCAAAGAACATCTCTTGAAACTTTATCATAAGCTTTCTCTAAATCAATAAATATCATAAGTAGATCCTCCTTACTTTCTCTATACTTCTTCATCAAACCTCTTAACAAATGTGTAGCATCCATATTAGATCTACCTGGCATGAAATTAAACTGATTGTAAAAAACTTTTGTATCACATCGTAACTTATGCTCAATTACTCTCTCCCATAATTTTAATGTATGACACATTAACTTAATTCCTCTATAATTTGCACACTCTTGTGCATCACCTTTATTCTTAAATATAGAACCAACAAACTCTTTCTCCACTCATCTAGATCTTTTAGTCTTTAAAATAACATTAAAAGATTTGTAAACCAAGAAATTCCTGATCTCCTAAACATTTCCATACTTTTATTGGAATATCATCAGTCCTCTCTTTTCATATTTCATTTTCTTTAAAGCTCTCACTTCATACTTATTAATATGACGATAAAATAAAATTCTCTATTTTGTTTAGGGTATTAAAGTTCTAAAATCAATTATACTTTGGATCTTTCATTTGAAAAGTTTATCAAAATACCTCATCCACCTTTTTAATATATTTTCTAAGAAAAATACTTTATTTTATCCTTAATCTCATCAATAAGGTCTTTCTTCTCCTATCTCTTTGGTTGGCTAACTTATACATACATCTTTTCTTCTTTCTGGTATATAATCTCATTGTATAAATCACTAAAAGTTAAATTTTTCATAATATATTAGTTCTTAGAATCTACAGGTACTTTATATCTTTCCCAATTCTCCAAGTTTTTTACATTTAAACCAAGTTTTATAACAATCTTATTTCTTATCTTTTCTTGCACACTCGACTCCACCATCAATTATTTTATTAAAGAAGTTTTTCCTTTGAAAGTATATTTTTAGAACTCTTAATTTCACTATTTTTTTCATATAACATTAAATTTCTTTATGAGTCCCAAATATTAAGCTCTTGTAGACTTTTAAAAATATTTTTATTTGTGTTTTAAGTGTCCATCTAATCTGGGATAATAATTTGATTTATTTTTTTACTGATCTTTCATCTTAAAATCTAAAACTAATCGATCTTTGGTCTTAAACTTTCACTTGGAATGGCCTTATAATCTTTACAATCTAAATGATCTATTTTTCTTATTATAAAATAATCAATCAGATTTTACTAGATCCATTTTATAAGTAATAATATGTTTCTCTTTTCTTAAATAAAATATTAAGAACTACAAAATCATCGTAAGTTAAAAATCTAATATAGTCCTACTTTCATTAAACAAATCATAACTATCATGAATCTTTAAAATCTTCTACCATTCTACTACTCGCCAATATGTCATTTAAATCTCCTCCATAAATACTTTTCTTGGTGTCTTTATTAATCCTCCTTCATTCCAAAAATTTTTTTTGAGAATCCAAACTACTTGAGGGCATAAACACACTTATTGATAATCTTAGATCAACAATAATCTTTAAAGCTATAATTCTATCTCCACATCTATTAATATTTATAACATTATCTTTCAAACTTTTATCTATAATCACACATACACCATTTCTAGTTGACTGAATACCAAAGTTTAAAACCTAAACTATCAATCTCCTTGGCCTTCTCCTCAACCCTTTTAGTTTCAACACATAAAATATTTATCTTTCTATGAATAATATATATTAATTCTATTAATTTACCGTAAGAGTACCTATATTCCAAGATCTTAACCTAATTCTAGTTTCATGGAACTTCTTTGCGCATCCGTCCATAATGGGAACCCGCTTATTTAACAAGCCGCACGACCCTTCCACATTTTTTCAGTATTCAAGCCATACGCATCGCTTAGGGGCCCTAGCATTAACACAAAGATTTAAAGGATTCATGTCATGATTATTTCGACAAATTTTACGCTGGCTGTCGACTATCTATCGCAACTCTCCACTTTTCACATCCGGACTTGGGACTGGCAAAGGTAGTGTTAGGATGTAATTTTGTATATTATTAATTAATATGTTAGGCATTAAGAGTAGGCATACAAGATGATTTAATTAAGAAATAAATTAAAGTGAATAATCTCAGTTATGAGAATATTAAAAGATATCTTCCTAATGTATTCATTTTTTAATGCTATGAATCCTACATAATATGCAAAAATTCCTCTGAAGCTAGAGCATATATATTTATAGGTCTTGGTTGTTGGATAAATGAAAAAAAGGTAGGTGACCTAGAGCTTGTTAAAGCTTTGGAAATATGAATAAGAAGTTTCTTGAGGAACATATCGTATATGAAATGATAATCTACTTATGTAAGTTTGTTCATTCCAGAAAAATAAAATTGCTGGTAATGTAGATAATATCATGATTGTCACTATATAATTTATCGAGTATTGGGAGCTATGCTCTCCTAAAGGTGTTTTTACCCATTTTATTTTGTATGGAGAATGAGTTGAGTCGTAACTCTGTACTAAGCTTCCGCATTGGATCTGATGACAAAAAAATTATTTCTTACTTTTTCAAGTGATTATTATTTCTCCCAATAAAGATGCAGTATCGTAAAGTTAACTTCTTGTTTTTGACCAACATAATCAATATCAAATAATGCATTGATATTCATACTCAAATTTAGTATATATAGAAGCTCTTTTCTTTGATATATTTTTTATATATTAGGATTCTTAAAATAGCTTCCTAATGCTTCTTTTTCAATTTTTTTTTATTTGCTAACTCAGCGTTCCATTGTAAAATTGGATGTCAAGCCTAGTAACATTCTGATGAATTAGCTTGCCATTTAACTTTTGATATATCTGAGGTTCTTTATCATCAAATGTGATCTAAGTCTTCATAAAGTGTCAATTGGCTTACAGCCAAAAAGTCATACTTAAAAGAAGATTATTTTTTTATTTTCTTTGATAAAGTGATATTGCAGGAAATTTAATTTCAAGACAATACTTAGATCATCCTAGATATTTGGTGATAAAGTTCCTTTGCACGTGTTATTTTACCTCAAATATGTTGTTCTGATCACTTATACTACTAAAATGTCATTTAACATTAAAAAATATTGAAGGAGTACATTTGATAAAGATAGAATGGTTTATTGTGTTATTAGTTTCAACTAGTACTTCATAAAGTTTGTTAAATTAGACTTGTGAATTCTATTTAAGGCTATAAATAGCCTTCTGATATGATCCCAAATCATATAATTGCCAATATGGAATATACAACAATAAGAAGAATACAGATTACATGCGAAAGATAACCAAAAACAGAGGAATGATTCGAGAATAGGTATATCTGAGGCATGCCAGGCTTACAACAAAGAAGAAACACCCAGAACAGTAAGGAAGATTAATTACAGCAACAAAAATGGTAGCCTTTCAATAGAACATTGCACAGCATTAGCAGTTCCCTCAAGAAAACTATTCAAAGATAAATCAACAAAAGCTAAGCTTGATAAACCATATACATGAGAATCAAACTTATTTACAAAACAACAAGAAAATAAGAAGAAATAGAATGGCTCATGAATAACCCAATGAATACAAGGCACAATTTATAACAGAAAAATAACAACCTCAACAGAAAGCAGTTAGAGAGCAGTGGATCCAATTAGTAAAATGTAGGGAGGAATATTCTAGAAGATCCAACCAGAGACTATAAATAGAGATGAGGAAAATCAAAAAGGGGTTGAAGAATTTATCTCAAGACTTCTCTGTTCTCCCTCCTCAGTCTCCTTCTCCTTTCCCTAGGCTTTCTCTCCCCCTGCAGCTCAAATCCCACGGTGGAAACCGGGGCCGAAATCCCTGAGCTCCTCCAAACTCTCTCAAGTCTGGTTCCGGCATCCTCGGGACTTTCCTACTGGATCTTCCTTGGATCGACCCTCAGTAAGGATCTCCTCCATCTCCCTCCGACGCTCGAAACCCTAGCGACGACTCAAACCGACTGAAACAAAACAGAAAGAACAGGCAAGTAAGGGTTAGGGTAATTCAAAACTCGATCCAACGATCAAGATCAGCCATACGTTTTCAATCCACGGATCAGATTTAATCCAGAGATCAGACCGCACAGAAACGACGCGTGTAATCCACTCAGCCATTAAAGCACCAAGAACCATCTGATCAAAAAAACAGATCCAAGGGCAGAAGATAACACAAGGCAATCCAGCGGCTTCAAGCGGTAAGAAAGACCAAGTGAGCCATCCAACGCGAGAGAAAAGGCTAGATCCAACGGATCGAGCTCAAACGCTTTCTTCCTTTACTCAGGGTTAACTCAATTGAAAGGGTTTAACTCTGTCGACTCAACTCACAACCCAATTGGAGCGAAATCGACCCTAACTCAAACTGAATTATTCCCTCAAGCTCACTGTATCAGACCAAAGTACAGTAATTAATCAGGATCTCAGCTGTAATTACAGAAAAAGAACCGTATCACCTTCCCCATTAGATGCATGCAGTTGTCCTATGGAGCTGCACATTTAAGAGGTTGCCCTTTTCAAATTGCCTCTTATAGGTTATCATAAAGAATGCCATTGCTTACATCTATTTATAGCTTACTACAATTTTGATCAATGGCCATATATAAGAAAATGCTAATGGAGTTGAGTCATAAAATTGGGGAAAAGTGTTAAAATAATCTATCCCATAGACCTAGTTGAATCTTTAGGCGATCAATTGTGCTTTATTGTACACACATTTCCCGTTAATTTGTTTTGACTCTAGAAGTGAGAACAATCAAATCCTACATATAACGGTCGAGAAGATCATTCATTTCAACATATATAGCTTGTTTTCATAAGGGATTCTGTAGTGTATCTTGATATGTCATTGGAATAAAAACAAATGATTGTTACATGGCAAAGGTATAAAACAAAGTGAATAAATGATCGAATGAAATATGAGTGAATACTATGAGTACAATTTTGCTTTTTTACTTGTAAGGGAAATAGACAAATATAGGTTTTAGGATTCATTAATTTGTTGATGATCCATTATCTAGAAATGTGGTTAAAGGTGTTGTAGTAGATAGAGGTCTAGATCATTGAGAGAGGAAAAAAATAGATTTGAGCATAGCTCAAAGATGAATGAGGATTAAAATATAGATGTAGACTTATAAAAGATTATATTTACAAAATTATGTAACTGTTGTGTAAAGGGATCATATAATCTTTTTTTGTGCTAGATAACCGAGGAAAAATATACAAATAACATAACAAAGAGTTTGTATTGCAAGCAAAACATATGTATAGAGCATGTATAACTAAAGATGTGTGTTGTTAAGGGAGACAAATTTGATTAGAATAAGGAGTGCTGATGATTGAGATGTGTTTGAGAAGATAAACGATATTAAGAAAGATAGAGATAGAACTAAAAAAAATTTGATTAGGAAGTATAAAAAAAGATCTTATCTTATTAGAATTAAACTAGAATATGACATTTAATACGACACAAAAGAGAAAAATGATTCATTTAGTTGACCCCATGTAGGATAAAAGTTTATTGTTGTTATTGTATTAGATGAGAATTTACCAACCATAGAAACATAATTAGTGTACTTCATAAGAATCTAATCTAGTGAAAAGTTAGAATTGTTGAACTTGATTTGATGATCTCTGTTCTTTGGCATCTATTATTGATTTGAGTTTGGTCTAACATTGGTTGTTTGAAGATCATAAAAATTAAAGAGAAGATCTCATGTTTTTTTTTTCTTTCTTTAGACGTTAAAATATACTCTTCCCATTCGATGGGCAAATGCTCAATTAATATTACCAAATAATTAATTTAAAATTTTATCATGTTGAGCAGATTATAAATAGTCAACACTTATTTACAAATTTCTATTTAGCAATGGGGAATGCATGCATTGTACCCACCCTATTTTTCAATAAATTGCATATAATTGAAGTCTTAACTCAAATTTTTTAATATGCATGCAGATGGGAGGTCGATCAAATGTAAAAAATGAGCTACTCTGCCGATTTGTATTCCCTGAACGGCCAGGAGCTCTTATGAAGTTTTTGAATTCCTTCAGCCCACGTTGGAACATAAGCCTATTTCATTACAGATCCCAGGTTTGGTAGCATTTCTTCAACTAAGTTCATTTCTATTTTGATTCACCTTCATTAGGGAGGAGATATTAATGGCAATCCTGTTTTTAGCTCGGGCAAAGAGAGCTTTGATCATTCTTCTCTTGTTTTCATATATTATTGATATCGTGACCTTTGCTCTGTCAGGAGAGATTCACTCTGCTTGACTTGCCTATCCCTAGTATTTATGCTAAACTATGCTGAATCATATTGCTGTTTTATCTCGAGAAAAAAATAACCTTGCTAATTCAAGTTCTCCAAAGATAAGTAGTTTTGTTTCCTTTTAACATGTTTGGCTTTGGCTCTTATAGGGTGAGATTGGAGCCAATGTGCTTGTGGGCCTTCAAGTCCCTTCTGAGGATATGGTTGAATTTATCAACCAAGCGAATAAGTTAGGATATGAGTATACGTATGAGATGAACAATGAAGCCTACCGGCTTCTAATGCAGTGAATTCCATCATGCAATCATGCACAATAGATGTAAAGCCATTTGTAACTGGAAAGGAGCCTGTGACCTTATCAATTTTGCCTTGAAATCCTCCTGTTGCTGGTCAGTTGAGTTAATTTATATGTAACAGTATAATTTTCTTATAATTTGTTCATTAGTATGGTTTGGTTGTGAGTCACTTCATTAAACTAGTGCCTTTGAAAGCTGGATAGAATGAAATTATATGTAACAGTATAATTTTCTTATCATTTGTTCATTAGCATGTTTTGGTTGGAATGTAGGGTATCAAAAGCACAGCTATATGTTTATTAGATAAGTTGAAAAACTTAGAGAAATTTTACACTATCCTTTTCAATTATATTCCGCTTTGACTCTTCTCGTTTCCTTTATTTTTTTTTTCCCGAGATGATGAATGGTAACAATCCTGTAAAACAATGAGCTCATGGAACATGTGAAGCGTCGCTGAAGTTTGATAATTGTGTGAATTCAACACCAAAAATAAATGTTTCATTATTTCTTTGATATTTGTAGGCTATCCTGTCAAATATCCCATCCTCAGCATTGAAGTAAATGCTTTTAGGGAGTTGCATGCAGAAAATGAGTTTTGTTAGTGGTCGGAGAATGCTCTTGTTGAACGGCATTGTTCCAACTTGTAATCTAAGCACAAGTAATCTCTTCGCCAGACCAAACCTTCATAAATGAGCTCAATTCTAACCTGCCCCTGGCAACCAATTACAAAGCTGAATGGGACCACCAACGGCATCTTACAACCACTTAAGAACTCATCGTGCTATTAATTGGATATTATTGAAGGATCATGTAAGTTGCATGTTTTGAAATAGATTTAGTACCCCCTTGCAAAATAGATAATTTTTCAAATTTTGTTGAGTCGCTTTAGGAGCAAATGTCTAGTTAGCAGCTTGTTAAGTTATCCATAGGAATAAATTGGTGGCTAGCTTAGTTTTATTAAAGCTTTGGCTGAGATGCTGTAAATTAGTTTAAAAAAATTGAAAGGCGGGATATCCATAAGATAGCCTACAAATGAGAACAAAGCGAGCTTGAATGAACTCCACTAGCAGCATACAAAATGAAGTGTTTGAATTTCAAAAAAACTAAAGGAACTTCCTTAACCGTACCCTAACCTATGAACCAATGAGTGGTTTGAATTTGAAAAACTTGAAAAGAACTTCCTTGACATAAACCAAACCATTGAAAAAAAAGATAAATTTCACCAGTACCATTTAAAAAATGGAGTGAAGCTTATAATAGGGAAGAAATTTGATTGCGGCTAGAGAAGAAGGTAAAAAATTCATATTAAGGTAATTTACAGTATGCCATAATAGATAGACTCACATCGATGAGATACTTCTCCACAGTTGCTTTTTTGTTAGTCATCTCAACTAATCAACTCACCATTACCTTCCTATACTGAATTAATGGTGCGTTCACCTCTTTTTCCTCTTCTTCATAAGGTGTCAATGATCACTTATCATAACAGCTCTAATGATGCGTCCACCTCTTTTTCCTCTTCTTCATAAGGTGTCAATGATCACTTATCATAACAGCTCGCTCATCGGATGAGTGAATGCCCGATTCTCCTTGCAAGTCGGGAAGATGGTCGCAGAGATTGAAGTAGTTGAAAAGCTCGGTTCAACCACATGAATGGCGATGGCTTGTTACAACTTCTCTTTCTTGACCTTCTTGTGAAGGCTTGCCCACAAAGTTGCGAGATGAATATCGCTGCAAAGCCTCTTTGTGTTTTTTTACATTTCATTTTCTTTAAAGCTTTTCTAACTTCAAATTTACTAATACGATGATAAAAATAAAATTCATTATTTTTTTATTAGGGTATTAAGATTGTTAACATTAATCATATTTTCAAGTCATATTTAATATTTTAATAAAATTTTAACTCATAATAAAATAAATTTCTATTTCAAAATTATAAAGTTCAACCATATAATAAGTTAAAGTGTTTATTTGACTTCCCAATATCGAAGTACCTCATATTTCTTTCTATTTGAAATCTAAAAAGAATTGTTCCTTTTGATCCATCCTATTTGACTTCTATATTTAGTGGTGTTGAAGTCAACTTTGAAATATATAGAGAAGAGCTAATTTTTTTAATTGAGAATTTTCTTATGAGAGTTTCTCTCTCTTAAAATATAATTAACTATAGGAGAGTGCATTTATAGGGAATTAAGAGCTTGGTATAAAATAAATCTTGCTCTACATCTTTCAAATAGTTTAGGGAAAAAATCTCTAAAATATGCAAAACCCATAGGAGTCTTTACTAAGTGATTGAATCAATTATAGAGTGATATTTTCATCTCTTGAGATAGTATATTATTTCTTTAATGATGTATTTAATCACCTACACAAGAGCTTCCTAGATTTACTTGGTGCTCTAAATAAAAGCTCCACAATAATTTTTTAGAGGATGGTGGACCAAGTATTCAAAGAGCAAAAAGAAAGAAATGTAGAAATTTATGTGGATGACATACTAGTTAAAAGCGAGTTTCCTGAATAACATATTGAAGATTTGAAGGAAATATTTTTCACTTTGAAGAAGTACGATATGCACTTCAACCCTTTGAAAGTGCACATTCATCGTAGGATTAGGCAACTTCTTGGGATTCCTGATTACTCCTAAAGGGATAAAGGTTAATCTTAACAAAATAAAATTTATACTTAATGCTTTCGTTGAGAAAAATAAATGAGGTGCAGTGACTCACTAGGCTAGTCATAAGATTAAATGGGTTAATTTCTAAGTCAGGAAAACATGACTCCCTGTTTTTCAAAGTACTAAGAAGTGCAAAGTAGTTTTAGTGGATAATATAATATGAGAAAGCTTCTGTAATTAGATTCAAAATGTGAGTAACTCATTGAGAGGTGATGAGTTATACTATCCCATCATGAAAAAGCCTATACTCATGCTTATTATATCGACACAACAACTTCAACCATACTTCTAACTTCATTCACTTTAAGTCCTCACTAATAACTGACTCAAATTAGTACTCATCAAGCTCAATTACTTAGGGAGACTACTAAATAATCAGAAGAGGCGAGCGAGTTCGATATATCATACTCGCCTAGGATAATGATCAAGGCACATGCACTCGCCAATTTTCTAATTGATTTTAGCGACTTGCACAATATCACAGTCAACCCAGAGCCTTTTATGGTACTTCTATGTGGACTAGTCTTTAGGCGAGCAAAGAATAGGAGCGAGTATTATGTTAAAAAGTCCAGTAGGAATTACTATAACATGGTTAGTGAAGTTCAATATTCAAGTGACATTATTAATTTGAGTACAATGCTTTAATCACTAGATTGTGATTCACTTAAGGACTAGACTCCTAGTATACATGGCCCACATAGACTCATAGCTCATGATAAATCAATTTAATGGAGAACATGAAGTATGGGATAAGTCATTATTAAAATATATATTGAAGGTTAAAGCAGAGATTGGAAGACTTGAGTATTTTAAGATTGAACAAGTTTCAAGAGATCATAATCAACTCGTCAACTTGTTATCGAGAGCACATAGACTCGGGGGGTAGTTTGCACTCCAACTCGTTCAATTGACCATTGAAGAATGCGAGTATTTACAAATTGTTAGAAAAAAACTCCCTTAGTTTTGCTGACCGTATCAAGAGGTATTTGCATATTAGGGAGCTAGAGGAATGAATTAAAGATCCAAGAAAATTCAAAATTAGAGCCTTCTAATATCTAGTAATTGGTGGCAAGTTATTTCGAAGATCAATAACTTTATTAAACATAAAATCTACAAGGGAAAAATGAGCAAATAAGGTACTTGGTGAAATGCACTCAGGTGAGTGTAAGAGTCATTCATAAGAAAGAACACTCGCCTATCAAATCCTATGATAAGGATATTTTTGGTCCATGCTAAGGAAAGATGCCAGAAAATTCAGCAAGATATGCGAGTAATATCAAAAGTTCACCTTTTTACAATAACATCCACCATAACCTCTGCAGCTTATCACAAGTCCTTAGTACTTCTCAATTTGGGGGATGAACTTGATAGGCCCCTTGCCAATCACCAACAAACAAAGGAGGGTCTTACTCATCATGATCAACTACTTCACCAAGTAGATTGAAGCCAAGCTACTCACCAAAATAATTGTTCAGGTAGCTAAAAATTTTATTTGGACTGATATTATTTATAGGTACATACTGCCTATGTCAATCATCATAGATAATGGTTTATAATTCATCGATAAGTGATAAAAGAATTTTTGAAAATCATAAGGAATTCAACTTAATACACTTCAATGCATCATCCTTAGTGCAATGACCAAGTAGATGAAATGAATAAGAAGATTTTCAATTTATTGAAGAAAAAGGTGGAAGGTGAAAAAGCCTTGGGAGTAGATGCCTTACTCATTGTACTCTTGGCCCTCAAGATGACTCCAACATCAACTACACGGTAGATGCCATTCGCCTTATCACATGGGATAGAAGCCATGTTACCAGTCAAATATGAACTCCACAGTTAGAAGATTATGGCGACCATCTAGTTAGATTATGAGATTAATGAGTAGAAAGGTCTAGCACATAGGCCATGGAGATAATACTTGACCTACCAAAAAAGTTATGGATTGAAGCATCATTGGGAGAGCTGGTGACTTGGTATTGAAGAAAGTTGGTGTAGTAGCTTGCCAAAATATGTTGGTTAAACTTGTTCATACTTGGGATAACCCCCTATTCTGTCAAGAAACAAGTTGGTCCAAGAACCTATCAACAATAACCACATTTAGGATAGGATGCGCCACGTATCGGGAATGTGAAAGATTTGATGAAATTCTACCATTAAGATATCCTCTTTTAACTCATTGTTTTACTAAAGTATTGTTCTCTTTCAGAATGACTCTTCGTTCGAACGAGTACACATAATTAGAATGAATTAATACAGTTTTTTTATTTGTCCCATAAATCTGTGTTACTTATATATCATGAGCTTGAAACTCAAAAATATGATGATTAAGAGTTTTAACTACTTTGTCCAACACATGAACCAAAGACATTCAACGAGTGATAATAATTTGAGTTAATATTTGGGAGCTGTGTTGCCACAGGTTACTCGACGAGCCATTTTTTCCCCAAGTAACGAGCTTTATTTTCTAAGCCACTTTTGGCATGAGTATATAAAGGTTGACTCAACAATTTGTTAAAAGTAAACCTTAACCATGAACACTTGTTTGCTTTAAACGCTTTATCAAAATATCAAGGGAATATATAAGGCTAATACTTCATGTGGTTCGTGATTAAAGTGTAAGATCAATACTCTATGTGACTGAGGATAATAAATAAAAAGACCAACACTTCATGTGGTTAATGACTCAAGTGTAAGGCCAACTCCATGTGGTTGACAACTACAAATAAGAAGATCTACATTCCATGTAGTTGGCAACTCAAGTGTAAGACCAACACTCTGTGTAGGTGGTGATTGTAAATATAAAGATCAACACTCTATGTAGTTAGTGAGTTAAGTGTAAAACACACACTAGATGTGGCTAACGACTCAAGTGTAAGACCTACGATCCATGTGATTGGTGATTATAAATAAAAACTAACACTCCGTGTGGTTAGCAACTTAAGTATTAGACCAACAATCTATATAATTGGTGATTACAAATAAAAGACCAACACTTCGTGTGTAACAATAAGAAAATTTAAAAATCGATACGCTCTAATTGGTAGCATTATATTCCCCTAATATTATGCAGCAACTACTTAAAACAATCATTTAACAGTGAGCATATTCACATAACACTTGTTCAAAAAATATATTTTCTCAACAAGTATATTTAGTGAGTATATTCCATTTAACGAGTACATTTAATGAGTATATATTTTTAGTGAGTACATTCATAAAATGAATACAATCATAAGTACAATAAAGAAGAGAGATAACATGAAGAAAATTTTCTTTCATTAAGAAAAAGTTTAAGTACAAATAGCGAGTGTACAAAATTTTAATATACAATCACTCTTCTAACTTGTAGGTATAAAAAGGAAAAAAAAATTAAAAGTGAAAAAAAAAAGGCTAGTTGGCTGTCCCATCGTCGTTGCTCAACTTGGAGTTAGACTTTGACAAGGCGCACATTGTTGAAATAAAAGAATTTAACATATAGTTGGCCAGGTTTCATTAACTTGGTGATAATGAACTCTGAGCCTTCTTTGAACTTTTATTGCAATAAGTCCTTATACTCATCAAAGTCAAGAAAGCCTAATAACTTGACCTACTTCTTCTAAAACTCCTTAGTCTTATGAGTAAGTTTCACCCTCAACTCCTTATTCATCTAAGAAAGACGAGTCAGTTCCAAAACTGCTTACTCCTCTTCTTCTTATTGCATTGTCTCCTCTTAAAGCCTAGCTAGCTTGGATTCAACATCTTAAACCTGGTTCTTGCTAGATCGAGCTTCGACTTGGTGGGCACAAGACTTTTTCTTTTGAATATGAACTTTCTATAGAGTTCCCAAGACGATTGGCACGTCATCACTTGGACAATCATTACAGCATAAAATAATCGCCCCTTGGGAAGCCCTTCAAGCACAATGTTCATCTCCTTACAAAAAAATTTGGTTTCCCAACTTGAAGGCCTTACTCATCAAAACAGTGAAGTTAGGAGTATAATTATTTTCAATATAAATGCAGCTAGGATCATCTGCTAGCTTATTTCCCTTATCACTCTTCTTTCTTGGAGGAACATGAGGAACAAAACTCGTTGGCTTCTTCTAGGACTTCATGGGAGTAGAGCTCGATCCTTCCTCCTCGATCGACTTCTTAGTGGTGGCCTTAGTAGTTGCAAGCTTGTCCTCACCTTTCTCACTTACCTTGAACTCGCCAAAAAACTTGACAACTTTGAGGTCTATAAGAAAGGAAGTAGTCATTTTTTGAAAACAACAAGTGCAGAGATTAGTACATGAAAAAAATCAAAAAGAACTTTTATAAAGGTGAATACTCACTATAGATGTGCTCATGAATCTTGCTATATCGGAGGTAATGCTTGATGTTGAGCATCTTGCTCGATATCTTTGTTAGATTCTCCTTTTCGTGAGAACTCGCCTTAAGAACTACCACTTTAGAGGCAATGAAAGAAATGGGCATAGTTGGTACTGCCCACTTGATTGAGCATTTGATGAAGAAGAGTTTGGAATGCCAGTTTCTCATTTTATTTGGCAAGCCAACAATCTTTTGATGGATCACTGAGAATTAAACAATTTCATCTTTGTGATCTTTAATTGAGAAGACATGGTGAAAAAATGGTCAAATTATGGGTCAACCTTTCTCGCCTCAAATATAAAATAAAATCCATGTCGCTTGTTATAGATTTTAGTACTTGAGTGAGCACTGTCCCATAGAAGTTTAGAATATTCACCCACTCGGAATATATAGGGAATTGAAGGACGAACTAAAAGTGGTCAAAAGAAACACACTACTCATCTGCCTTCAAAGTATTAATTTTCTCATCATCATGAGTGACTCATACCGAAAAGTTAAAATTATCATAATAATATCAGTGAAATGCAAAGCCCTCTATCCCTATCAAGAGGGATGAGGACTCGTTCATAGCAACCCCCACAAAGTTGATGGATGCTTTTTAAGAGCCGCCATGACCATGATCAGAGAACTCACTAAAAGAATAAAAGAGTGACGAGAAAGAAGAAAGGAACTCACACAATCTCAAAAATGCAGGCACCACATCAAGAATTTGATGAAAAAATGATTATCAAATCTTGCAAAAATCTCGAGTAATGCACATCACGACAAAATCTAATGAGCTCAGACGCTATCACAAGACATTAAGAGAATTAGACAAAACAAAAAATCGAGTAAGAAATATAAGAATTTCTTTTATTAAGATAAATAATATATTATTATTATTATAATAATAAGTTTTACATGCACTTGCCTCTATTTTATTTTACATCATTTTTAAAGAAATTTGACTATTGGATCCGTAAGCCACTCGTCGACGGGTGCACCTATATTAAACGGATAATCAACCATGAAGTTGGACCCACAATATAGAGAGAAGACTCACTTGACTTGACACAGTGATGAAGCGAACTCAACTCGGCTTCCATGGTCACCAACCTTCGATGAGACTTAGCCTCCACCACTAGCCTCCTCTAAGACTCGTCCTCTAACCTCTTCTACAACTTGGCTACCTCCGAGTTCACACCATCCTTGAGGAGAGTTACCTTCCACTTGTGGGCTCCAAAAATTCGCATCTGCCTCTCGATAAAGAGAGTTTGAATTATGTTGGACAAATTTTTAGAAGGCGGATGGAATAGTAGATAAGACACTACCCAGAGATTTTACCCTCATTTTGTGAGGACTTTAGATCTAGTTCTTTCCTATAGCAAGCTATAGCTTACCCCTCCCAATGAGAGAGAGAACATTCGACAAGGCTACATTAGATCACTAAATGTGTAGTGTAAGAAGAAGATGGAGTTTAAAATTTGGGGTTTAGAATTTATGAAATTCACTATTATTTAACTTAAAGATATTGGTGGAATGATGATGTCATTAAGATCCCATGGTCCCGCCATCCCGTGCTATCGTAATCCCTGGCCTACTTAGTGAGGAGGTAATACCCAGATAAAAAAGGATCCTCGCCCATCGCCGCCCAAGTAGATCAGGGTGGTGTTTGTCAAATGAGAGAATCTTAAGTCCACCTTAGCTCACAAAAGGGCTTTGTTCCTATCAAATATACCCTATGAATCATAACTCAAAGGCCGAAGACGTGAATAGCTACACATGTAATATAATTGTGTCATTTCTGAACTACCCAATTAGAGGACTCGATCATAACCGCACTATAAGCCACCAAATCACACGAAACAGACACGCCATGTTCTTTTAGAGATTATTAGAATATAATGATTTATTTGACTTAACATTAGCATCTTTATGAGTTAGAGTTTTCTTAATCTGTCATCCCCAACAAACAATGGTGGATGGATGGATGAATTATTTGCTTTAAGTATTTAAATAATAAATTTCATTTAGTTCAGATAGTTAAAATTTAGTTTTATGATGAATTAGTTTAGAAATGAAGTATCTTTTGATGATAATATCTCCTCCAATTTAGATTTTCAATCAACGCGGCCATCATCAGGGTAATAAGTCTGCTAAATCATTTAGTTTATTATTTCAGATCCTGTCGAATCTATTAATTTAATAATAGAAGAACAATCTAGATTTATATTTTGAGTATTTTGAATTTGAGAATATTGAATATAATATTATAAATATTTTGATGATAATTACCCCTCCAGTTGATATCTTCAATTAACTCACTTATTATCGATGTATTTTATCAACTCGCTTATTTCTAGTAGACGGTATGACTTTATGTGTAACTTAAACTCTTTAGAAAATTGATATCATAACAGACCTTATCAACTCCATTATAAACATAAAGGATTGAGTCTTACGATCTAATGTAATTTAAGTTCATTTAGAAGTTAATCATTTAGTAGATCTTAGCAAACTCTATTTCAAGCTTAGAAGATTATGCAAGAAATTGGTGGGGAAATGCAAAAAATAGAGAGGAACTTATCTGATGACGGAGTTCTCTTTTTGACTACGACAAAGAGGATAAACACATTTTAGGGCTTGCGATTGTACTGGGCAAAATGAGAAATCCAAGTGAGGAAATAGGAAGGGTAGTCGAGAGTAACCTACCTGATGGTAGAGTTGTCCCTCGGCTGCCCTCGTTTGCGAAAAGGGGAGGCCAGAGAAGGAAAAAACAGAGCTTATGGCTTGAGGGGAAGGGAGCGGGTGCTCGCAGCTTGAGGGAATCGACGAGACCGAGAGCTTTCGGCTTGAAGGAATACCGTATGAGAGCGGAGAGTGAGTGAAAATGGAAGAGAGGAAATTGTGCGGATCTACGAGAGACTTACGGCTTTAGGGAGACGAGAGAGGTCAATTTTGAGTTTCACCTTGTGTCTTGGTGAGACAGTGAGGAGTAAGCAAGCGAGGAAATCGGGTTGCTTGTAGCCTCTTGTATGGTATGAAGACGAATGAGATGGAGGGGATTTCGGGAGAAGCAATGGCTGCGGGAGATAAGGATGAGGATCGAGGGCAAGCATCGGCGGCTGCTCGAACCAAAAGACGAGGGAGCTCGCGGGAAGAGAGGGATGCCAAGAGCGGGAGAAAGAGGGCTGACCGAGAGGGAAGTTGCTTCGATCGAACGAATCTGGGAGGAGGAGAAAGAGAGTGAGCAGGCGACGGACGAGAAAAAGGAGATTCCCAGTTTCGGCTCCTCCTGAATCGAGCGAATAAAGAGGGCGAGGAAAGAGCGGACGAGGGAGCGTTACCTTCGGCTGCTTTGCGTGGAGAGGACCATAGGAGGGAGATTGGAGTTTCGATTTGTAGTAAGAGGAAAATAGGCGTCCTGCTTTATTAGCAGGAGATCCCGCTATGCTTCGAACCGAGAGGGAAATAGAGGATTAAAGCCCTTAATTGCAGATTAATTGATTTCCTTTACGAGTCAGGCAGGATCTCAAAATTATTTAAATGTAATTAACATTAATTTGGAAAGAATTTACACTCAATTAATTATGCGCCACATATGCGTGAATTCTAATTTTATTCGACAGTAATAATTTTTTTTTAGAAATTAGATTCAGGCATATTAAGATAAATATTTTTATTTACACATGTCTTCATTTATTGTGCGGACTGATTTTTTGATATCACATCAAAATTCATGTGAATTTTGCTAAAACTAAATCCATACAATATCGGTATAATTTCTAAGAAATTTTGATGTTCTAAATTCATCGGCGTGATCCGTTTTGCGATCGGGGGTTACTTGAGCAATGTCGACATCGATCATAGCCAATTTGAGCTTAATTTTTGCATCGTTGCATTCCACAACTTGCCATTTACACCACACTCAACCGAATCGATCACATAATATTTGATAGATTTCTCTGTTTCGACGATAATGATGCAATCCATTTTATGAAAGGAGATCGTTCGAATAGCTTCGAGGCGTCTCGACTTCAATATACATAAAATTTCCTATTCTATTTATTTTTCTTCATTGGATGGCATTTGATTGATGTAAAATATCAATTTTAATTGATTTTGATATTCTGAACGCATTGGTGCAGTTGATTTTAACATATTTGCTTAATTAAACATATGAAAATTACTTATAGGTCAATAAATGCCCCCTAACAAATATGATGTGCGTATGAAGCGGATCATATTTATTGCAAATTAGTTGACCATATAAGATTTGACCTGATTTATCTTTATTGACTCATCAAGTACGAAGAGAGATACCTTCGGTCATATGCTTAATGCTCTAATGGGCTCGTTGAAGATCTCATCTTAATAGTTTGCATATTTAATGCTCCTTTAGTCTTAGCTTCGTGTTTAGTAGGCTTGGTGAAGGAAGAATTTTATTTATTTTGTGATTTAGGTTCCTTCTGCCCTAGCTTCGAGCTTGAAGGACTTGATGAAAGATTTATCTAATTTGTCTAACTTGACTTGTCAAGAGAATGTGCATACCTTCGGTCTTTTGTTTATTGCTTTGGTGGACTTGTTGAAAGATTAACCTGATTTTTTTGAATTGACTTGTCAGGAAAATGTGCATACCTTTGGTCCTTTGCTCATTGCTTTGGTGGACATTTTGAAGGATTAGTCTGATTTGTCTGAATTGACTTGTCAAGAGAATGTGCATATCTTCAGCCCTTTGCTTATTGCTTTGGTGGACTTGTTAAAGGATTAACCTGATTTGTGCGAATTGACTTGTCAGGAGAATGTGCATACCTTCGATCCTTT
The DNA here is from genome assembly GCA_021442155.1 of Cymbidium sinense. Lineage (NCBI taxonomy): Eukaryota > Viridiplantae > Streptophyta > Magnoliopsida > Asparagales > Orchidaceae > Cymbidium > Cymbidium sinense. The sequence goes on from CM038222.1 coordinate 114,324,276, forward strand.
GCTTGTTGCTTTTAGCGGACTTGTTGAAGGATTAACCTGGCTTGTCCAAATTGACTTGTCAAGAGGATGTGCATACCTTCGGTCCATTGTTTATTACTTTTGGCGACCTTGTTGAAGGATGCGAGCCCGTAGCCTGGTCTTTAAGACAAATGTTAGGTCTATGGCAAGAAGTCACCAGTCTAATACTTGGTATATTAATGGATTGATTGACTACAAAATTCTCTTAGTTCAGCTATGAGCTTTAATGAACTTCAAGATAGCTTCTTCGGCCCTGTGCTTGCTGCTTTGTCGGACTTATTGAAGAAGTTATGTAGATATGTTCATTATGGTTGCTCAGACTTCTCCGCAGATCCTCTCTTGATTCGCCGATCAATTGGAAAGATTCTTCAGATCTGGATCGTTTAAATTCATTGAGTTGAATCAGCTTTGGAGGATAGGCAACCGTAGTCATTAGACAAACAAGAGAGGGGCTCTTTCACTGCGAACTTTCTTTTACGGTTTGTTGGTGACTCGGCCACATTTGCACTTAGTGTGTCCAACAAACTTGAAAGCTTTTTCTCTTGATCTTTAAGATTCTGATGAGTTTGGGAGGCAAAGTTCTAGCATTTGAAGTTGTCCTCTACATGTCCGGAGTGGATGTAATCTTGCCTATTATTCCTATAGTCACCTGCGAGTTAAACAAATATAATTTTAAATGTTATTTTGGGATCGCAGCACAAGATGTGATGTCAACCCAAAATAGACATAAGTACTTTTCTAATATAAAAAAGTTAAAAATGACCCCTGTCTGGCAGGAGGATTTTTGAGCTAAGATTAGATGAGACTTATTATCGATCATATATATATATATATATATATATATATATATATATATATATATATATATATATATATATATATATATATATATATATATATATATATATATATATATATATATATATATATATATAATATGACAGTCATGAATATAATGTTTATCTCACTCAAAAATAATATTTCTTGAGATAACGATCATTGATGGGTGGCATAGGCTGCCAACCACTCGAATCAATAAGCTGGTAGGCTCCTTCTTCGCATACCTTCTCTATGATGAAATAACCTTCCCAATTAGCTTCAAATTTACCATCGATTCTTTTGTGAGGGATTATCGGTCTTCTCAGCACTAAGACCAACTCTCATCTTTGAAAAGTTCGGGGATGCACTGTTCCTTCGAAGGCTTTAGACATTCTTGCTCGATAGATTTCTAAGCTTTGTTGGGCTTGAGGTCTAATTTCGTCAAGTGTGCAAGCTCTTCCATCTGTAAATGGACATTCTCTTCTTGAGTAAGATTATATTGGATATCTACTCGAAGTGATGATAATCCGACTTCTAGTGGAAAAACTGCTTCGACTTCAAAAGTTAAAGCGTAAGAAGTGGCTTTAGTTGGCGTCTTGTAAGTAGTTTGATATGCCCATAGCACCTCGAGCATTTTGATATGCCTCTCTCTTTTGTTCCTCGTGAGGATCTTTTTGAGTAGCTTGATCAGTATTTTATTAAAAGCTTCTGCCAAATCATTGGCTCTTAGGTTATAAATTGATGAATATCACCAATCAATTTTGTATTGATCAGCGAATCTATAGATATTTGTACTCTTGAATGTTGGGCCATTGTCTTAGATGACTCGTCGTGGTATACCAAATCTATAGACAATATTACGCGTAAAGAAGTCAATGACTCGATTAGCAATAACTTCTTTAAGTGGAGCTGCTTCGGCCCACCTGGAAAAATAGTCGATTGCTACTAAGATAAAGCGATGACCTGCTGATGATGGTGGATCAATAAGTCCGATTATGTCCGTTACCCAACACTCAAATGGCCAGGATGTGACCGTCGGATGTAGTGGATTCAGAGGTTGATGAATGATATTGCCATGGACTTGACATTCATAACACCTTTTTGCATGGTCGATACAATCTTTCACCATTAATGGTCAATAATAACCCATCCTCTTGATTTTGATTATCATCTTAGGACATGATTGGTGTGCACCGCAAAGTCTTTCATGAATTTCATATATCACTTTACTAGCTTCCTCATTTCCCAAACATCGTAGTAACATCTATTCAAGAGACCTGCGATATAAAGTATCATTGACATAAGCATATCGTAGTATTCTCTTCTCCATTTGTGAGGCCAATGATTTGCTGCTTGGCAATTTGCCTTGTTTAAAATAGTTGATGAAGGGTTGCCTCTAATAATCTAGTTCTTCTACTATAAAAGCTTCTTGTTGTACTTCTAAAAGTTCTTCAGATTTGCGTTCCTTTTGAGCATGCTTCTATTGTTTAGCTTTAAATATTTTTGACGAAGTGTGAGGATCAATCGGAATTCCATCCTGTTGGTTTACACTTGATGATCCCTCTTCCAATGGGGAATATGGGTTCATTGACTATAGAACTTGATGGGTGAAAACTTCTATCAACACGTGCTCATCATTCATGCTTGTTATCTCTTTGGCTAGTTTAGCTAAATAGTCTGCTTTACTATTTTTGGATCGAGAGACTCGAGTCAATGTAACATTTGAAACTTGTGTCATTAGCTCAAGAACTCACTTATGATAATAGGATAACTCAAGCTTGGTGATCTTATAGATTCCCAAAACTTGATTGATGATCAACTGAGAGTCTCCAAAAATTTACAAATTTTGGATGTCTATGACAATAACTTCTTTAAGACTAGCTATCAAAGCCTCATACTCAGCTTCATTATTAGTTCGAGGTTCAGTCAAGCCATATCAATGTCTTATGATGCCTCCATCAGGTGTTATGAATACGTGGCCAATACCGGCTCGCACCTTGGGTAGGTTCGGAAGTTGTGCTGGCTTGATTGGTGATGCTCCATCAAAATACATCTCCCAAATTTGCAGGTATTCTCTTTCATTAATAAATAGAATTTACTCATCAGGCAAGTCATCATTAAGCAGTGAGTCAGCTGGGACAGGATGTGTAGCAAGGAAGTCTGCCAAGATCTATCCCTTCACTACTTTCTAGGGTACGTACGTAATATCGAATTGTAATAAGAGTATTGCCTATCAAACTAAATGACCTGTTAATGTTGGTCTTGTCATCAAGAACTTCAGTGGATCGACCTTTGAGATTAGTGTGATTTTATGAAAAAGAATGTAATGGCGAAGCTTCTGGACTGCAAGTATCAGCGCTAAATAATGTTTCTCTATAAGAGAGTAGCGTTCTTCAGCTCCTATTAATCTTTGACTAATGTAGTATAATGCACTTTCTTTCTTTTCTTCATTGTGTTATGCAAGTAAAGCCCCAAGGGACTCCTGCAAAGCTATAATGTATAAGATAAGAGATTTCTTTGAGATAGGAGCTGCTAGAATTGGCAGATTGAGTGGATACTTTTTAATTCTCTCGAATGCTTATTGGCATTCCTCGTCCCATTTGAATGGAGCGTTCTTTTTCATTAGCTTCGCAAAAGGTTGGCATCTTCTTGATAGGTTTGATATAAAATGTCGAATGAAAGCTACTTGTCCTTGTAAAGAGTGCAGCTGGCGAAGGTTCTTCAGTGGAGGCATCTCCATGATCACCTTGATTTTGCTAGGGTCAATCTCAATTCCTTTATGTCTTACAACATATCCAAGAAATTTTTCTGAGGAAACCCCAAAAGCACACTTAAGGGGATTCATCTTGAGATCATACTTCTTGATCCTTTCAAAGACAATCCTTAAATCCTCCAGGTGATATTTTCGATCAATGCTTTTAATGACGAGGTCATCAACGTATTCTACTTTCTGATGAATCAACTCGTCGAAGATGCATGTCATGGCCCTCTAATATGTAGCTCTGACATTCTTCAATTCAAATGGCATGACTATGTAATAATAAATACCAAATTTGTGTCCTAAATAATGTGTATTTCTTATCTTCAGGAGCTATCTTGATCTGATTATACCCAGATGATCCATCCATAAAGAAGAACATGTCACAGTTGGAGGTGTTATTCACTAGCAATTTTGATGCAGGGAGCTGGAAATCATCTTTTGGGCATGCCTTGTTTAAATTCTGAAAGTCGATGCAGACTTGAATCTGACCATTCTTCTTATTTACAGGAACAATGTTGGCTATCCAATCTGCATACTTCTCTTTGTGAATGAAACTTGCTTAAATTAGCTTTTTTTGTTTCCGCGACCACTTGTTCTTCAACATCTAGCCTCATTCTTCTAGGAGCTTGTTTGACTGGTATTGAATCATAATTGATAACTAGCTTGTGAACTGCCACATTAGTGGATAAGTTAGACATCTCAGAATATGTCTAACCAAAGCAGTCCATGAATTCACAAAGCAATATTATTATTTCTTCAACCTTATCGTCAGGCAGAAGGGCACTAATGAAGGTTGGACGGGGTTCTTCTTCAGTCCCCAAATTAATTTCTTTCAACTCATCCATGGTAGACGTTTACCCACCATCTTCAAGTTCTTTAGGTGTTGGTTTGGCTTCTGCTTCCCCATCTGTTATGAGAATGACTTCATAAAAGTCATCTTCATTTTCATTTTCAGTTTCAATCTCACTTTTGATTATTGTATAGCAAGTGTTCCTTTGATGATGCTTTTGTTGGATGTATCTGAGACCCTTAGTGGTATAATAATCGCTCCTTCGAGAGGTCTATGGACTCTTCAAACCCATAAGTTATCAAAGAAGAGAGCTCGCCATCTATCAGTTCCAACATCGATTCCAAGTTTGTGCAACATCCTTTGGATTTTTGTAGGATAGTATCTCGGCATTCTGGTGGGCACCATCTCTTCAGACTTTGAGTACTGAATAAGTCATTTAGAATCATAGTGTTGACATACCTCATATCTATAGAATGAAGTTCCCAATCTGTTACTCCTAGGTAGTGGCGGTACGTAAAAGAACTTTAGTTTTTCAATGTTGTGAACTTTGTGTGATGTGACTTCTTTGAAATATCAGAGAGGAACTGGTGTAACTACCAATGAATTGTTTGATACTAATAGGTTAGCAGCCCTTTTAGAAGAGACACATTGAACCTCACTTGAATAGATGAACTCGAAATCAATGTTATTTATCTCATTTTCTTTTGTTAAAGGCTCATATTTTTCCTTGAGTTCAATTGGAATATCTTCTTCTCCCTCTGTATCACTGCCCAAATGAGGAACATGCCTCCATTCTTTTGATACGAGGATCTCCCGGAGCGAAGTGTGAAATGGAGCCCGCTCGACTTTTTAATCCTATGAGCGATGGGTGGACAGCGTCCGAAACCCATAGAAGGAACCAGTTCGAGCTAAGCCTACCAATCTTGCCCTAAAGGCACTAGTGAAGACGAAGACGAGTGAATCTGACACAAACAAAGAATTTTCTATTCAATAGATTGTGAACTGTATGCCCACGCTAGTAGCTTCCTTGATGGGACTGAGTCTTTCAACTTTGGTGATGTGTCATAAGTTCTAGAGAGATTTAATGCAGCTTTCTTTCTTCCTTTTCGCTTATTCTCTTCTTTGGGTTGCTTCGTAGTTTTTGAAGTTGGAGCTATAAATTGTTGAGGCTTACTTTCTTTTGAAAGAAAATACTTTGCTTCCTCATAAATTTTTGCCTCATGAATTGCAAATGGCTGAATAGTGCTAGGAATCTTGTGTTATGCTCTGTTTCTTATGTACTTCATACATTAATGTAGAGTAGAAGGAACCATACCATATTCATGGAGCTAAGGACGGCCTAATAGAGCTTTGAATGAGATGTCGACATCTATCACATGAAATTTAGCTTAGATATAGAGTTCTCCAAACCTAAGCGGTAGAATGAAAGATCCAATAGTTCTCTGCCCCATTTCATTGAAGCCATGAACTATCAATTTATCTCGTCCAAGATGTTGAATGTCTAGGGACAACCACCAAAATGCTCACAGATTCATAATATTTGCTGATAAACTTGGGTCACTCAGAACTCAATTGATTATAATTCCATCACTTTCTACAGTTACATATAATGGGCGATTGTGTTCCATTGTCTCGAGCATAAGATCTTCTTCAGAGAAAGTGATCATCGGGAGATCTTGAGCTTTCAAAACTTTAGTCATGCATCGTTTAACAAAATAAGCTTCATATCCCTTCGGATCTTTAAGAGCTTGAATCAACATTTCTCGAAGGTCCTTCGACATCAAGAGAGCCTCGTACACATTCAGTTGTGCAGGGATCTTTCTCAGATATGATAAGATATTATAATCAATTCCTCCACTTGAATTTTCTTTCTTCTTAAGGTCTTTAGGGATGATATCTTCATTAACTTCAATATTTTTATCTTCATTTCTATTTTTATACTTATGTGATATCCCTTTCTTTAATGGAGGTGGTAGTATCTTGTCACTCCTTAGTTGTACTTAGACTACTTTATTCAGCTTAGACTCTTCAGATGAGGTAGCTCCTTCACCATCTACCCCAGAGGATTGTGTGGATGCTTCAGGGCCACGACCAAGCTTCAGGCTGCTCATTTGGGATGTCTTTGAAGGCTCAGACTCATCTTCATTAGGAAAACATAAGTATTCTTCTGAACTGTCTTCTGTTTGTCGCACCATCAAGCACGACTTTGATGCTATAGGCTTAAGAATTCTCCTGCTTAGTGGGACAAACTTCCTGAGCTCATTTTTGCATATTACATTTTTGAAAGCTACTTGATTCCAATTATCTAGGCAAGGATCACACGGCCACATCTCTCAATCATCCTTCTTTATTTGACTCAGTGATCCGAAGTCTTGACATGTAATAGCAAGCCTGATAGTTTGTCTCATCGGTTGATGATACTCCTCTAGATTATTGATGATCTTTTGAATTATAATTCTCTTATTGATCTTCTTTTTCTTAGCCGACTTTTTTGACTTCTGAGGCCTACGTTTAACAGACTGCTCCTCATGATGTGATGAGGTAACCTTATCAAAATACCACTGAGAAGCTAAAATGCTTAGTTTAGGCATTTCTTTTAAATCCAATATAGGTTCAAGTGGTGATTTTCACTTAACATTAGGGACATCTTTTAGCTACTTCAACATCTTCACAGTCTTTTTAGAGACTATTGTCTCCCATTGCTCGTCTTGTATTGCTTTTCCTTTTGCTTTCACTTTCATCAATGGTACTGAAGTGGATGTAACCAACCTAACAAATTCTCTTTGAGGATGAACAAGAACACTATCATACAGTGTGAATTCACCCTTTCTATATTTTCTCTCCTGCCAATTCTTAAAAATATAGCAATCTTCAATTGGGTGGCTAATTACCCGAAGATATGGACAATTTTTTGGATTATCAGTTTGACTTGACTCTTTGGGTCTTTTGGATTCTGGTAATTCTAATTCTGCTTTAAGCTCTTGGCAGAATAACTTAACCACACTTTCCATCTTGAAAGAGTATTCCGTACTTATCTTGTCTTTTAGAGATAAGTGCACTCGCTCATCATCTCTCATTGATTGCTTTGATTTAGAGTTAACTGATTATTTTTCCCCTTCATCCGCATAAGCGGGCTATTTTCCTTTATCAACATTGTAAGTTGCTCGCTTTCCATTGCTTGAGCTATAGGAGGTTGTGTGAGACTCATTCCTCATTGAGTCTGAGAATTTATTCTTCTTTATCTTTTTTGAGTGACCCTCAAGTTTTGAACGATTCAGCTTTTCAAACTTTTCCACTCGGTCCAATAACTCTTGAAATGTTGAGATAGATGCAATGCATAAATATGGTGTTATCTTATCATCGATATTACCCAAAAACAATTGGATTGCATGTTCTTCTTTTAGCTGTTATTCACATTTCATGCTCATGTTTCGTCAACGTGAAATATATTTAGTCACTGACTCGTCTTTCCTTCTTCATTCTAAGGCGAGGTCAGCAATTGTAATCCTTTAAGTTGCACTGGTGAATCTCTTGATGAACATCATCTCTAATTCAATAAAAGTTTTGACCGAGTCATTAGGCAATTCAACGTACCATTCAATAGCAGTTGAGGTTAAACTACTAACGAACTAGCGAAATAGTAGTGCATCATTGCCTCCTGTATTGCCACATATTGCTTTGAATTGCACCAGGTGTTGTCTGGGGTTTCCAATGCCATTGAATGTATTGAATTTAGGCACTAAATAACCCTTAGGGTATGACAGTTGACCGTACTCTGCCAGGTACGAACGACCTTTGCTTACCAGTTTTTTAGCCTGGTTAGCAGCAATGACAACTTTGATCTTTTCAATTAATTGTTTCCAACTGAGCTACTATCACGGGCTCAGACATGTTAGGCACATCTTGAGAGATGGGTTGAGGAGCTAGTTGATTATCTTCATTTCTCCCCTTGAGTGCATTCTGTGCTCCGGAAGCTTGAGGCACTGAGTCAACTGGTGGATCAGTAGGTGTAGCATTAATTGTCGGATAGTTGACAGGTGGAATAGATGCTAGCACTGCTGCCGCAATTCTCTGCATCTTCTGCAACATTACATTCATTTGTGCCATCATTTGATTCATCTTTTCCTTTAACTGAAAGATCTCATTATCCTTTGCCTTCATCTATCGTTGCATTCGTTTCTGCATTTAGGCTAGTGTGGTAGTGTCGGAAAAGAAAGAGTTATCCACTTTTCTTTCTAGTTCTTCTTCCTCTTCATTACCTGAGGATGTGCTTGAAGCTCCCCCTTCTATTTGCTCAAGAGCTGGTTCTTTAATGTGAACCGAAGGTGCAGCTCCACGCCAGCTCCACGTCGTCTATGTTGGTGTTATTGTGCACCAGATGGTTTTTCGACATGTTGTACCACATACACTACTCCCACTTTCATAGTATCCTCATCATATTCTTCATCTTCTTGTAATCTAACTTCAGAACGTCTCCTCCAATGAATTTTTGGCTTTGGATTTGAGACAAATCTCTCTTCAACTGGAGGGATACGATCAAAGTCAATTTCCTTTTGTGGAGATTCAATTGACTGACGATGGGATTCCTTGGAATGTTCACTTGGGTGTCGACCATCATGTAATTCATCATCAGAAGATTTCTTCTTTTGAACCCATTTTTGTCTGTTCTTACCATTGACGGATTTTCAAGAGCGCGAACCAGATGTCACACCTTTTCCATTATTTTCAATAGTTTCTCTTCGGGGCCTTAGCCTTCAAGCTTGCTTGCCCTTCCGTTAGGACCTTTCGAAAGAAAATTCTCGGATATATGGTTGAAGTGTCACGCTTCGATGTTCACCGTACAAGATTTTCTTGAATCAATCATGAGCTCTCACAATATGTGGTAGTCTACCTGATGAAGCATTATCAGCTTCGATTATCACAGGCCTTTGGACTCTTCTTTTCGTTAGGCCTATTTCCTTGGCAACCTTCAGCACTCGATGCACTCTAGTAGATAAGGTTTCAGGAATTTTCTTTTAGGGAATCGAAGCTTGATGGAGTGGTTAGTCCCAAAAAGATTGCTTTTGCTCACCAATAGAGCTATTCCTCTTTACTCATTTCAAGTTCTTGAATTTATTCTGGGTGAGAATACTTGCTTCTGGTTCTGAGGCTAACAACATAGTATATTTTTTAGACAGTAGTTTTTGAGCTCGTAGTTCGCTATTAATCCTTCTTCTCTGCCTTCTTGTTAATTTTTCTCCAAACAAGGAAGCATCGTGATCATGCTTTCCTGGTACGAAATGTTCAATTGGTAGAGTGGTGTTTAAAGGCATGACTGAGACTTTCTGCCTAACAACAGTTCTCTTCATAGTCAGAGTGTCAAAATATCCCAATCTTTGAAACACAGAACCTCTCTTTTGGGGAGCTTCAGCAGTAACTACTTCAAGAATTTTCTCTCATGTATGTGCACGACGCGTGATGTATTCTGGATTGATGTGACATTAGCTTTGGCTGTAATTTTTGGAAAGTCCACACTACCAAATTGAATGGTAGCTCCAATGTCTCTAATACTGATGATATCATTAGCTATATGGTTGTTAGAATCGCAGATCAGGATCACAACGAATGAAGTATTTTGCAGATCCATCTATGCAAATGAAAGATGGGGGGTCAATAATCAGAAATAAATATTCCACCCCATACTTTCAAAATGCAGAGATACAACATCAAAAAAATAAAATAACATATTAAAAAAATTTTCAAGCAAATTAAATCATAATCAACAAATTATTATGTTTATTAGAGATTTCATTCTATAACTAAATTTAAATTTTGATTACTTATACTTCACTACTATTATATTCCAAATTTAACTAGCTAAAGATGGAAAGAAAAATCAATCCCCAGCAGAGTTGCCAAAAATATGTGGGCTCCAAAAATTCGCATCCGACCTCTCAATAAAGAGAGTTTGAATTATGTTGGACAAATTTTCAGAAGGTAGATGGAATAGTAGATAAGACACTACATAGAGATTTCGCCCTCATTTCGTGAGGACTTTATATCTGGTTTTAGGTTTCCTACAGGCATAAGCACCGATAATTAATTACCCCTCGCAATGTTGAGAAAGAACTTTCGATTAAGGCTAGTCATTAGATCGCTAAATACATAGCATATAGTAGTAGCAGGTGGAGTTTAAAATTTATGATTTAGAATTTATGAAATTCACCATTATTTAACTTAAAGCATATGGTTGGTAGAATGATGACGTGTCCGATCAAGATCCCATGGTTCCGTCAGCCCGGGCTGTCATTCCCTAGTCTATTTACTCAGAGAAGGTATTCAACCTAACTTGACCGAAGGATCCTTGTCAGCAGTCATGGGTTGCATCGTCTAAGTAATCCTTGTAGACCTGGGTGGTGTTTATCGAAGGGCACAATCTTAAGTCTACCTTAGCTAACAAAAATGCTTTGTGCTTATCAAATATACCCTATGATTTATAACTCAAATGGCTGAGCCATTGGGGAACATACGTGCTACAGTCATGACCATAATATAATGGTATCATTTGGTAGCAACCACCCGATCAAAGGACTCTGGTCGTAACCACATCATATGTGGAGCCTACTACCAAACCACATGACAGAGGATGTCATGCCCCATCGCATGAGATTATTTGAGTTTGAATATAGTGATTTATTTGACTTGACATCAGCTCCTTTGTGAGCTAGAGTTTTCTTAATCTGTCATCCCTAACAAACGATAGTTGATGAGTGGATGAATTGTTTTCTTTAAGTATTTAAATAATAAATTTTATTTGGTTCAGATATTTACTTAGTTGAAATTTAGTTTAGAGCTCAAGTATCTTTTGATGATAATATCCCTTTCGATTAAGATTTTCAATCAACGCGGCCATCATCGGGGTATATAAGTCTGCTTAATCATTTAGTTTATTATTTCAGATCATGTTAACTCTATTAATTTTATAATAGAGGATGAAATCTAGATTTATATTTTGAGTATTTTGAATTTGAGAATATTGAATATAATATCATAAATATTTTGATGATAGTTATCTCTTATATTGATATCTTCAATCAACTGTGCTATCATTGGGGTAGATCTTGTCAACTCTACTTATTTGCTAGTAGAGGATCGGGTCTATGACTTATGTGTAACTTAAATTCTTTAAAAATTTGATATCATAATAGACCTTGTTAACTCCATTACAAATATAGAGGATTGGGTCTTATAATCTAATGTAATTTAAGTTCATTTAGAAGTTGATCATTTAGCAGACCTTATCAACTCTATTTTAAGCATAGAAGATTAGGCCTATTATAATCACATTCTATGGATCTGATATCTATATCTTTCATTCACTTGAATTAACATTGACGACATTCATTAGTTTGCATGCATATAATCATAAATGATTGAATTGATTTCATCATTCTTATCCCCCCACCCCCCTTTTTTTAACCCATGCGCCATCCTCTGACACTAAGTTTAGGTATTTAGTATAAGTGTTGGGGCCCATGCAGATATTTAATAATTTAGATAATTTTATTTCTAAATTATGAGATTAATTTCATATGCACAATATTTTCAAACATTAGAATTTGCACCTTAAATCCCTATGTCCGAGCACATGCAGGTATTTTTAGCTTAGATAATTTCATTAAATTAATGAAATTATTGATTTTATATATCATAATTATAATGAAAATTTTTTAATTTTTGTATTGAAGGAAGCTCCTTAATTCGCACAGAATTTAATTTAGTGTCACCTTCTGTGTGCTTATACGAAAAATTGCAGATCCGGTGGCGAATTTTAAGCTTTATATATGCAATTCAAATTGCATCTTTGCTAACATTTAAACTGATAGCAAGTTAAATAAAAGTGAATCGATTACTTAACTTATGCACATTAATAAGCTTTTAAGTCTTTGTTAATCATCATCAGCTTTTACTCTTCCCATGTGAGTTTGCATACCTCTTTCGAATAAGCTTGTGTGAATTCAAACACTTGCCATTTTTTTTGATATTCAATGTGATGCTCCTCAATTATTTATTGGAACTTTATGTTCATGCCTTTCGAAGAGTTGTTTAGTTTTCTGCCCATTTCTTATAAGCTCGGTTCGAATTACATTCGTATTTAAATGCTAGCTTCCAAGCTTGCTATGAGTCTCTTATGATACAATTGTAAATTCAACTAGATTTTCTTTTAGACCATTTAAAGTGCCACATTATAATAATTATATTCATGGTAATTAACTATACATCAAATTCTTTGTGTATCTCACTTAAACTTTCTCAATACTTTTTCAACTTGCTCAGAAGTAAGTTATCAAGCTTCATATAAGTTCTCCATATTTAATTGTGTTCAATTGAAATCATTTTTAAATCACTTAGAATAAGTTATAATAACCTCACTGTTTACTGTGTGAGCCATATGTATGCTTATTGGCCAACATTATAGTCATATTCTTGCTGACATAAAAGACATCAAACTCAATTTGAGTTCATTTCTTACTTCTACTTCAAGTCTTATTTTATTCAAAATTAGGTTTAAATTTAGTTTCATATTATTTCATTATGTGTGTGTGTGTTTTTTCCTTACATGAATTTTGATTTTCCTTTTTTTTTAGTCTAAATTTCGGTAACATTTCCGTATAGGAGGTTATATCTAATAATTTTGGCCTACCAATCACATGAGCGACATGGGTTTAAACACCGGCCGATTTTATCTCTCACTCAATGAGGACAGACCTTCAAACTTACATAAAAAAACAAACACATATACATACAAATTTTTTTACATATTCAAGCAGTTCTACACATCCACCAACAGCAACAATAATAATTTTATATGAGTTCGATTAGATGGAATTAAATATGAGAGATTATCAGGTTGATTATTTGGGTTGAATAGGTGATAATCAGAAATGAATAAACTTCACTTAGATTGTAAATTTTGAAAGTTGAGATGAGCCTGTAGGATTGATCAGGAATTTTATTAGGAAGACTCGGGAAGTAGCTGTGTGAATGGATAATTACTGCAGGAGGTATTAAAGATATGGTTACTCACGTGAACTAGTGAATGAAGATTGTTGTGTACTTGCGCAGCCAGGAGAGAAATAGGTTGGGGAAATGTCATAAACGGAGAGGAATTCGCCTGATGATGGAGTTCCCTCCTGGCTGCGCAAAGGGGATAAACACATTTTGGGGCTTGCGGTTGTGCTGGGTGAAACGAGAAATCCAAGTGAGAAAATAGGAGGGGAAGTCAAGAGTAGCCTACCTGATGGTAGAGTTGTCTCTCGGCTTCCCTCGTTTGCGAAAAGGGGAGGCCGGAGAAGGAAAAAATAGAGCTTATGGCTTGAGGGGACGGGAGCGGGTGCTTGGGGCTTGTGGCTTGAAGGAATTGACGATACCAAGAGCTTTCGGCTTGAAGGAATACTGGACAAGAGCAGAGAGTGAGTGAGAATGGAAGAGAGGAAATCATGTGGATCTGCGAGAGACTTATGGCTTTAGGGAGACGAGAGAGGTCAATTTTGAGTTTTGGCTTGCGTCTTGGAGAGATGGCGAGGAGGTAGCAAGCGAGGAAATCGGGTTGCTTGTAGCCGCTTGTATGGTATGAAGACGAATGAGATGGAGCGGATTTCGGGAGAAGCAATAGCTGTGGGAGATAGGGATGAGGATCAAGGGCAAGCATCGGTGGCTGCTCGAACCAAAAGACGAGGGAGCTCGTGGGAAGAGAGGGATACCGAGAGCGGGAGAAAGAGGGTTGACCGAGAGGGAAGTTGCTTCGATCGAACGAATCTGGGAGGAGAAAGAGAGAGCGAGCGGGCGACGGACGAGAAAAAAGAGATTCCCAGTTTCAACTCCTCCTGAATCGAGCGAATAGAGAGGGAGAGGGAAAGAGCGGATGAGGGAGCGTTACCTTCGACTGCTTTGCGTGGAGAGGACCATAGGAGGGAGATTGGAGTTCTGGTTTGTAGTAAGAGGAAAATAAGCATCCTGCTTTGTTTGCTAGGCGATCTATGCTTCGAACCGAGAGGGAAATAGAGGATTAAGGCCCTTAATTGCAGATTAATTGATTTCCTTTTCGAATCAGGGAGGATCTCAAAATTATTTGAACGCAATTAACATTAATTTGGAAAGCATTTATCAATTAATTTTGCGCAACGTATTTGTGAATTCTAATTTTATTCCAGAGTAATAAAAAAAATTTTAGAAATTAGATTCAGCATATTAAGGTAAATATTTTTATTTACACGTCTTCATTTATTATGCAGACCGATTGTTTGATATCACATCAAAATTCATGCGAATTTTGTTAAAACTAAATCCATACAATATGGGTGTAGTTTTTAAGCAATTTTGACATTCTGAATTCATGCGTGAACCATTTTACGATTGGGGGTTAAGAAATGCCAACATCGATCATAGCCAATTAATTTGAGCTTAATTTTTGCATCATTGCATTCCGCGACTTACCATTTACACCACACACGACCGAATCGATCGCATAATATCTTATTTGATAGATTTATCTATTTGACGATGGTGCAACTGTTTCATGAGATTGGATAGCGGCTTCAATAATATTTAAATCAATTCTATTTATTTTCCTTCATTCAATGACAATTGATCAATGTAAAATATCAATTTTAATTGATTTTGATATTCTGAACGCATTAGTGCAGTTGATTTCAACATAATTTCTTAATTAAGCATATAAAAATTACTTATAGGTCAACACCACTACAAAGTAACAAACTCAATAAAAATAGAGGGCAGTTAAGACTCCCCTTCGACATCACCTACCTTTTATGAGAGGACTCGTTCCTCTCAGACTCACTACCGTCACTATGAGTTGATGAAAGAAATCTCGTCATCATCTCTTGGATATCTGCCAAAGTTAAGTTGGTCACTCCGACGACTGAAAGAGTTGGGATTGCAACATCTATCTATAAATGAGGAA
This sequence comes from Cymbidium sinense, assembly GCA_021442155.1. NCBI lineage: Eukaryota > Viridiplantae > Streptophyta > Magnoliopsida > Asparagales > Orchidaceae > Cymbidium > Cymbidium sinense. Next base: position 114,339,627 of record CM038222.1, read on the forward strand.
ATTCCGCCCCCAAAGGAAGACTCGGTGTCATCGAGTCAATACTTGGTAGAACTGTAGTCACCCATACATGACAAGAAGCAATGACATCAACTATGGATAAAGGGATTTCTATAAGCCATTTTTCAAAGTATTATGGAAGGAAGCCGCTATTAAAGCAAATGAATTTTCTCATCACTCGGATGATGCTCTAACAACTCGCTCATAGTTAGGTAGCTCAATTTGGACTAGTCTTGACTTTCGCACCACTAGATCAAACCAAACCTTTCAACATTTCACTAAGAACTCTAGATCCATTCTTCAAATATTAAAATAAACATTCACAGCCTTTTGTAGCTCTTAATCACACAAAAAGGCCACCCACCATCATTATAGTTCATATTAGAGCAAATTTTGAATGAGCAAGTATAGTCAACATTTTAAATAGGTAAGGAGAATTTTTTGTGGTGGACTTGACACTAAATATATGAGTCACTATAATAAGTTTGGATTTAATAAATACTTTTCATTATAGCTTTATTTCTTAATGATATCGTAAACATTTAATTTTTTTTTTTTTTTTTTTGCAAGTCTATTGTATAAGTATAAAGTTTAATTTGTGAGCTCATTATAAACCTTGACTAATTATTCTATCATTAAATTTTTTTTGAGTTAAAATGTAAGGTAAGTCCATTTCAAATAAAATAAAATTTATCTTGATGCATTCAAAATTTTACATAATCATCTTTATTGTGTTAATTATATATGATAAAATTAGTTATTTATTTGTCAAAATTTAATTTAGTTTATAATCTTAAGGATTTAAAGCTTATTGACCTAAGCATTTTTTTATCATTTAAAATTACATGTATTAGTGTATACCCAAATGAGCAAAGTGAATGAGGCCGAGCCACCTAGCGAGGTAATGTCAGAACATGCCTGAGGTTGTGGGAGAATAACACTTATTCATCCCAGTGTGGCATGTTAAAGACTTGAAGCATACAACATAGAAGCAAGCAATGAACATACTCGCCCATGGCTGGCAAGTGACCAAGAAAAGTGCAAATAGTCATAGTATGATAAGTGTGCCTCAACCCACGGGTCAATATGGACAGCAAGCTGCCTGTGACTAGCCATCGAGTTTGCCACTTGCTTAAATATAGTCACCTCAAGTCAGGGTAAGATCTAAATTGTACTTGACCTACCTTATCTATACTTACTATATGTAATTACCCCCATTCAAAATATACAGGGTGGACACTTTTCCTCTAAGGGAATTTTTCTCTCATCTCTAGGCTTTAGTCTTTCTTGGAAATAAAATTTATTTGTTCTCCTATTATTTTTTTCTATTCTTGTTTATATTATTTTGATTAACCCTATTTCAAGGTATCTCAGAAGGCTTTTCCTCAACCATAGATATATTTGGATTCAACATCTTTTAAGGTATGGAGAGCATGGATGAGGCTAAGAACTAGAAGTCAAATACAAAATGAAGCAAGATCTTTGGCATGAGATCGCTCAACGGGTATAGAGCAGAATGCCCAACAATTCACCATGCAACAAGACCTGAGAGACAAGGAAGGTCATATTACTCACCTTGTACAAGCAATTTTGGAGAAGGTGCTCCATGAAGAACCAAGGGGAATGAGCGATTCATTGAGCCGACCAAGAGAGAAGAGCGTTGCCCGAAAGCCCCAGTTTTGATGATGAGTCTTATTATGTGAGTGAAGATGAAGACGTGCAAAATAAGAGGCCTCAACCAACCAATGCTTTCTCCATGAAGATCGTTGAAGCTCTCTGCCCACATATCCCACATCTAGAATCATATAATGATTGAATAGACCCAACATATCACATAGCTTACTATGAGTCAACAATGTTGCTATTAAAATTGGATGATGCAATGAAGCATTGCCTATTCTTCACCACCTTCAAAGAGTCGGCTCTTAGAAGGTTCTCTCACCTTCTAGTGTGTTCAAGACCCTTAGAAGGGTCATAACCTCATTTATTGATCTCAAGAGAATGTTCACCACACAATTTTCCAGTGCTTGGAAACTGTTGAAAGGTTCCCAAGCTATGTTGCATATGAGACATGAACCTGATGAGTATTTGAGAAAGTTCATCACCCGCTTCTAGCAAGCAATGCTGGAGGTTAAAGATTTGGAACTCGCAGTCACCTAAGCTACACTCACTCAAGGTCTATGAGAAGAACCCTTTATATATGCTCTTGAGTTTTAACAGCCTAAAACTCTTGCAAAATTGTTGGACTTGGAGAACAATCATGTTAATATCGAGGAGTACAATGATGTTGTCCAATTGACACTGTTGACTCAAACAAAGGATTTGATAAAAAATATCTCTTTTAGAGTGCTTGAAGATAGGTCTCAAGCACAAAGGTTAGACAAAAGAAGATGATGACCTGAAGCACAAATACTAGGGAAAGGTTTAGAAATCCTATAGCTCACTATTGACGGGTCGCTATTCACCGCCCACTCTACCGACCCCTCTTAGGGTGTCAGTGGTTGAGTTGGTCAAGACTATCCAGAATAAGGAGCGCTTAAAGCAACCACCACCTATGAAAGTTGATGGAATTTGCAACCACTCAAGGTACTGCATTTATAACCATCATCATGGATATTACACTGAAGGGTGCCATTATATAAGGAGCCTAGTTAATGAGTTAATCAAAGTGGAAAAGCTTAAGGAGGTCACCAGGAGGAAGGATAAGGAAGTCACTGAAATGACAATAAACCTGTACTTGTACATATCATCCATATTGTGGGAGTCATTCCCACCATCTTTGGTGGCAACAAAGAGTTCTCAAGAAAACCAAGTCATCATAATAGCTCTAACTGCTAATTATCAAGTTGGAAGTATCTTGATTGACATGGGGAGCTCAATCAATATCATCTTCAATTTCGTCTTTGATAAGTTGAGATTAGCAAATTCTAAACTCGAAATTATAAGGGGATCATTGTATGGCTTCTCAGGAGAACGAAGAAAGACTGAAGGGATGATCACTCTTCCTATAACTTGGTGAGATGACAAGAAACAATTCACAACTATGGTTGATTTTGTTGTTGTGGAGGCTCCTACTACTTATAATATCATCTTCAACTGAGATTTGCTTAACACACTCAGAGTAGTAGTATCAATGTATCACGTAGTCATCAAATTCTCTAATGGAGGCAAAGAAATTACTGTCAAAGGAAATCTCAATCAATCATGTGCTTGGTATTTAAAAGTCATTGGCATGCCAGGTAACGAAGACGGAGTCTTACAGTTAGATGCCATGTGAACTAGGATCAAATTCCTCGAGGAGATAAAATAAGTCCTGACCATGCAAGATAATGGGCAAGTCCTGTATCTCACAACTCGATGTATTTGAGTGAATTTTTGACATTGCATATCGATAATTATTGTTTCCTTTCATCCTTGATCAACACTAAACTTACAACATCTTCTCCAACCCTTAGTGGGGGTGGTGATGTGAACTAACTTCAACTCCAAAAAAAGTGGCTTCACATTCTAGCATCCACTCAAACCTCCTAGCTTTTATAAAAATTTTGAAGAAAGGAAAGTAATGTTCAACTGCTCAGAGATGAAGTGATTTAATCTAACAATTCACCTAGTGAGTTGCTACATCTCCTTAGCTATCTTGTGGGATAGCATGTCAAAAATATCTTTGAATTAATCAAATTCCATCTTTATTCCTTCTGAGGTGAAGAGGTACCTCGAGAATTTATCTTAGCATGTGTCGAATGTACACTTCAAGAGATTTAGGTACATGTGTATTTCCTTAATGTAGAAAAAGTCTCCTTCAAATTTAATATATCTTACTCTTGGGACTTACTCTTCATTAATAGGTCATCCACATATACTTCTACATTTCTTCCCTTCAACACCTTGAACACTTGATCCATTATTCTTTGGTTAGCAACGCTTGCATTCTTCAAACCAAAGAGCATGACTTTATAACAATACAGTCCTTCCCTAACAATTAAGATTTTTTTTTCAATTTGGTCAAGTGCATTTTGATTTGGTAATAGGATGGGAAGGCATCTACAAAACCCATTATTGGGTATCCCACTATCGAGTCAATAAGCATGTTAGTTTGAGGTCATTTGTATCCATCCATCAAGCATGTCGAGTTTAGATTCAGGATATCTACACACTATTGGTCTTTATCATTGGCCTATGTGCCATTACCACATTGGAGATTCACTTAAGATATTGAACCTCCTAAATGAAATCTACTTTAATTAGTTTATTATTACTTCCTAAATCAGTTCAACAAGTAGAGTTGCAACCTTCAGCATCTTCTGCTTGATGAGGCAAGCGTCCTTTCTATATTGAGTCAATGCAAACTATATTATATATATTCCATATATTTAGGTCCTTGCACAATGTTTGTACTAATGCATCTTTATACTCATTGCTATAAGTGAAGATAACTCTTAGGACTCACTCTGGGTCATCTTCAGTCACCTATATCTCCTCGATGGCTTATAAAGTCTCTAATCATATTTGAGTGGCTTCTTGCTGGAAGATCTCATTGGTTTCTTAAAGTCACTCACTACCTTCAATTAGTGTGTTGTTGACTTATTAAGGACACTGTAAATAGTAATATTTCCTGCCTACTTGTAGGCAACTTCAGTGCTATATGGTACGTTGAAATCACAACCCTGAAAGTGACCAAAGATAGCATTGTAGGTGGTTAGTGTACTTACAATGATGAAATCCACCATGATGGAAAACTGTTTTTCCCCTTCTCCCTAGGTTATAAAGAGAGTGATCATTTCTTTAATTTCTCTTTTTTCCTCTAAAAATAATAAAGTGTTCTAGCAATAGGTGTGAGTTTTTAACTTTCCAAATTCCACTCCTTAAAAACTAATTTGAAAATAATATTGATTGAACTATAAGTGTCTATCAATATACTCCCCATCTAATAGTTTCCTATTTATGTTGTGATGACTACCGTGTCATTGTACTGATTGTCGACTGCAGGTTGGTCTTTTCTACAAAGATAATATGTATTATCTCTATAGTGGGCACTTGTATCATGGCTATCAAATTCGCCTCCCTCAACCTTAGTCGCTTGAAACTTGTTCGTTACATGGACTCACCATCCCATCTGAGGATTGCTAGTATGACTCTTGTAATGTGGATGGCCTTGGTAGGTGTAAACACATTCCCTTATCTTCTATGGGTTCTTTTCCTGGCATTCTTATGAATTCCTTCAATTTCCACCTTTAATGAGTTCTTCAATCAAACTCCCTACATATCTTCACTCTTCTGTATCATGCCTATGCTCTTACCTCTTCAAGTTGCACAATTGTCCATTGTCTCTCATCAATGTTGGGCCTTTGAAGTTTTCCTCATTTTGAATAACCTCTACTACTCAACTATGAATACTCGTTGTGGTATGGTCAAGTGGTTGTATCTCCTAATGGGCTGGTGGGGTGATAGTATGTGTGGGCCTCTGAATAGGCCTCCTTTGGGGTTTGCGAGTATGTTATGCACTTGGCTTCCTCTCCATCCTCTTTCTTCATAACCTTTCTCCAAAATGATAGTTCAGAGGTAACTTTTTCATAGGATTCTCCTTATAAGTTGCTTAAGAGGACTGGGTGATATCATTATATTTTTTAGCATTCACATGATTATTGACAAGCTCCAATAACTCTGCCAATGTTCTTGATTGTTGTAAGCCAATGACATATCTAAACGAACCCTCTCTAAAGCTTTGGGTACGTGCAATTAAGATGACAAAAAGCTCTAAATCATTTACTACAAAACACCTCCATCTATAAGCTAGTAATAAATTTTCTTTATGACTCCCCAAATTCCTATCACATTTATAATAGAATATGTGAACTTTTAAGAGTAAATTAAATGATAAATATCCTTAAGAGTTCGACAAAGAATGAAATTTAAAATTTTCTATTTAAATCAACTTATATATTCCTAGAAATGGAGCAACAAGTGGATAGTGAGATATTTATGACAATGTTTAGGGATTTAAGTTAATAAGATGGCTCAATGAAGACAATGAAGAGGAGACCAGACAAAACACAGCATAGAACATCTAACAAGGATATATGTTATAAACAATGGAAACAAAATCCAACAAGGCTATTTGTTTTTCCTAACATAACATAAACATCCATGAATAGTAACTTTAAAAATCCAATGATCATATAATTAAAATTTTAAATTATTAAATTTTATACACATGCTCATTAAGAGATTCATTTTTTTAGAAAGATCTACATATGCCACTTTATTTATTATATTTGCAAAATTATCAATTAAAAATTTTAACTAGCAAATTCATATGTTTTTAAGTGCTAAAATCAAATTATTTAAAATCCAATAAAATTAAATTAAAAATAATTAACAATTATAACGAATTCCAACATTCGAATGCAGCTATGTCAAATTAGAAGACATGAGTTTTATAAGTAACTAAAATTTGAGATATATACATATTTGCCTTAATTGTTCGATGAATTGAGATTTAGCTTTGATTGAGCAATTGCAATTTCTATTCTTCCTCTTTCTAGATTTTGCATAAGAATTAAGTATAATGATGGCGCCAATAACAATATAAGTTATGGTACAAGTTGCTCAAATTAATTCTTAGTAACATTCACTAACTAATATAGGATTGCTTTCCCTTCAAAATATTGATTGATTGAAAACATAGGATTGCTACCTACGATAACGATATCGTTTGAAATTGAAGTAAATGTGCAGAATTCCTCATTCGAATGTTTTTTTTTTTTTTAGCAGTGTCCTAATCCCACCCATTATATATGGCGTGTGAGCATGACTAATCCCGGCGGCAAGCAAACCGCCCCATTTCTTTCACCGTTAAGGTAGTTCATTTGAAAGAATCACCTTTAAAGCATTATCATTTACCCTCACCAACTGAGCTAAGAGCGGTGGGTCTCATTCGAATGTTCATTTAAAGCCCTTCTTATGAGAATATTCCCATTCCTTGTTTACTATTCGAAAGGCCTGCTCGTAAGAATATTCATAATAAAAACATGAGCAAAGTAGTCTCAATGAAGAAATTGTGGGGAGGGAGGAGGGAGGGGGGAGGGAGGCCGAGGGAAGTTAAAAAGTACTCACGATGTCTTTCTAAGGTGGTCCTGCATGAAATCTTATTATGCATGTCTCATTACTGACGCCATCCTTTTCTATATTATACACAGGAGCATCTAATTTGTCAACGAAGATCAGGATAAAATATATTGAACTTATAACCCTGCACTATTTTTGGCCGAGGGCTGCCATGATCGTAATGTGTTTGATTATATTTGTTCCATTCATATCCTGTGTGAACGCGGTTGAACTACTTTGTCTTTCTTGGCCTGTATTTGTCAAGCCACCAATACACCTGCATGCAGTCGTAAACTTCAAACTTTTTTATACTAATTTTAAATGGTTGAAGGACAATGCCAAGCAATATCCCTTAATAAGCGAGGCAGCTTCAAAGTGGGGAGAATATGCTTTTATTAACTTCAATTGCTTACTGTTTATAAGTTATAGGGAAAAAATTACATTTGGCTGAAAATTGAGGTTCTTTAAAATATATTACAATTATTATTTTCTATAGCATTTTATTTTTTTGATTACATTGTTGACAGCTTCCCAGCCCAGAGAGATAATGTAGAATTGATGTCAGGTTGACAACTAATCACAAAATTAATGTCAAAACTAGTAACATGGCATTCGCTTGAAAGCAAAATATCATGGCTTAACTAAATTGTGATGAAAGTGAGCAAGGGCGGTGATATAAGAAGCTATAAATATTTGATATTTGTGTGCAAATCTGGATAAACTATAATGCTTCTATAAGTTAATTCATGAATGAACATAAATATGGTATCTCAAAACACAATATGAGATTCAAGGTCAAATTACATATAACTTGGTCTCGCTATAAACATAAATTCAATTTCTAATAAAGGCTCAAACCCATTCTTAAGTTTAAATTCAGGCATCAACTCCTGTATAAATGTAGATTCAAGAATGTGTCAATACGTGCTTAGATTCAAAGTCAAAATTATCATATATATATATATATATATATATATATATATATATATATATATATATATATATATATATATATATATATATATATATATATATATCATACATACATACATACATACATATATATCAATTGTAACTATAAATCTTCATCAAATTCATCTCCAAAAGGATATCATGAACTTGAGATTCTTCAATAAGATCAAATTTGATCAAGCATGATTTTATGTTGGTACATAATTGATAGACTTTAGAAATGAAAGAAATGATTTTCTTTAAAAACTTTAGTTACAAGTGTTGTTATTCTAACAAAACATTCCTAATGTCTCAATATCCAAAGATTTTAATAAAGCCATGTTCATGATTTTTAGTGAATTGTAGCTTAATTGATTACAAATCTCTAGCCTAAAACTTTTAAAACATAATAAAAATAAAATAATAATAATGCAAATGATGTTTAGATTGAAGACTAATAAGTCTATCTCAGTATTCATACACAACCTATTCAGCTTGTTGGCAATGCTTACATTATTCATAGAATAGATCATAATATTTATCCAATGGCGAACATTGATGTAGTTTTAGGCAAGCCCGTATAGATTTAATTTCACTAGCAATAGTCATTTAGAATCAAATAAATGCTGCTCATTAAATAATTGCTCTAGATTATCAATTCACAACAAAAATTCTTGAAGATTATACCTCCCATCAAATGTAGGACAATAATTTAGATCATCATAATTAATAACATTATGTTCATTAGAACCATGCCACAACACCATTTTGTTTGATCTATATCTTTTATTCATTTTTTGATTGATCCAATTAATGACATTTTTTAATTAATATCTTACCAATTGGATGCAAAACATTTAAGAGTTTAGAGTTCCCAAATGCAATAAAGGATTAATGCATAATGAAAACACAAGACACAATTCGCAAGTTACAAACTCTCAATTTTATCAAATATTAGTTATTTTTAATGTAAAAAGTAGCAAGCACCTTATTTCAATCCAAACAATAATGTAATAGCTATCAAAATTTTACATTTTTTTGAAAACATTAAACAAAAATACAAAATCTTGACCATTGAGATTCGTACAAAAAAATCCACCATATCATAATTGATAAAATTCAATCACACACACTAGTTATTAAAATAAATAACGAGACCAAAAATAGAAATCACCAATGAAAGATTCAGGCCTCATGTTGGTTAAAGAAGAATGTCCTGAAAAGTAGCTGTCAAATAAAAAGTACTGAATGAACCCAAATCCTATAGCCTACAAATGAGAATTGAGAAAAAAAAAAAATTTTAATTCAATACTCAATCTTCAATGAATTACACACCTCTTAGGGGTCCTATTGACAATCTAAAAAATGCTGAACTATAATAATTTCTCAAAATCCATCAAGATGAGTCAAATATAGTAGGTTTAGAAACATCTTATATGTATTCTTACTAGTTTCCTAAGTTTCCCATATAAAATAGCTCTCAATTTTTTCACAAAAATAACAAACATATTGCATGTGCTACAATGCCTCTAACCTAAGAAACTAAAGAAGAAAAAGCCACAGCATGAAAGTGTTGTCCATTTGCTAGTCTTAACAAAGAGATCATAGAAGAAAAAAGTGAAAACAGTTTCAAGAAATCAATGACTACTAAAGAAAATCATTAATTGCTACAATCTCAAGAGCCATTGAAGGGAGATGCAAATGATACAATCCAAGGAAACAAGGAGCACAAAAGGAATGATCATTTAGTATAGTAGTTTCATGAAAGAAGCACAAAAGAAAAAACTTAATTGAGTGCTAGAATCCTAAAAAAGGAAAACTATGGATTTTCATCTTACATTAGGTGGATTAGGACATTAAGCGACACCACACAAGTTATCTAGATCGAAAGTTAACTAAGTCTAAATTTAAGATTAGATTTGCCACATGAAATTTAAAGACGTTGAATGAAAAAAATAAATAAATAGAATTTGAATACACTATTTATATGAGATCATTTTAGTCTCAACTATCTAATGTATTTAATTTAGTCTCTTAAATCATTAAGTATGATTAAACAAAATCTCTTTGTTGGATTACTTTATATCAAATATGAGGAATTGATCACTTAGACAAAACACTTTTAGAAATCTCTGCCATCCTTGGATGTGTTTTATGTGAATTTCATTTTTCATGAATATGAGTTAGTCTTACCGATTGAAGTGTCTAAACTAACTATGGGGTCCACCTTGCGAACAAATAACTAGGCTTACATCCATTGAATGTCATTTATTAAGTGTGGGGTCTATTTTGCAAATAATGATTGGGCTTACATCCTTTAAAATGCCAATTTTGAAGTATGTCTTACAAACTATGATCAGCTTACATCAATTTCTAAATTATTAAGTGTGTTATCTGATTTAAGAATAAAGTTATTTGATTTGCAATGTATGTAAGCCCAATTTATAAATGATATTAAGTGTGTTATCTGATTTGCAAACATTGAATGGGCTTACATCCATTGCAATGTAGAGCTTAAATGTGGTTGAAGTCTGCCTTGCAGACATATATTGGGCTTATATCCATTGAAATATTGTTTTGGATTGATTCATTTTATGAATGCATATTGAACTAACATCCTTTTGGGCTTTCATATTGGATATGATTGAGATCGGCCTTGCAGACACATATTGGGTTTACATCCATTAGAATGCCATAATGTTAATATGATTGATGTCTGCCTTGCAGACATACATGAATTAAATCCATTGAAATGCTATGTTGGATATGTGATGCCTTGCAAACATACATTGGGCTTACATCCACTGAAATGATTGTTTAAGAGAAATATAGCATTGCAGACGTACATTGGGTTTACATCCATTAGAATGTCTGTTTTTTATTTATAATTTTATTGGAATTGAAACAACCTAAAATTGTTAGGTTATTTTAATTTCTTCAACAAATAATTAGATTGTATTTGAATTTCTGACACATTGTGTATAATTGAGTTGGAAGGCCTAGTTTCATTTTTATGACAAAACATATTGGGCTTATATCCAATGGAAGGCCAATTTTAATATGATTGAAGACCTTGTAGACAAGCATTGGGCTTATATCCATTGGAACGCCATGTTTGGATGTAGAATTCATTTTATGAATATAAGCTAGACTTATATCCCTTTAGAAGTGCCAAATTCCATCGGAAACCCAACATTTAAATGTAATGGGTTTTATGCACATATGTTGAACTTACATCCCTTTTGAAAAACCATTCATATGAATGGTGTTTGCCTTGCAAACTCATACTACACTTAGATCTATTAGAAAGCCAACTGTTTAAATACAAAGTTCATCTAGGGAATAATTTGACCAAGATTAATGTAAAATTTGCCTTGCGAATATAGATTAAGCTTGGATCCTTTAAAAGGCTTTAAATTATAAGTAAAAGTTTTCCTTGTAGACGTTTAGATTCGATTTAAGTTTATGCCCATTTAAAAGCTCGTATTAAGCATTGAGGTCTGTCTTGCAAACATGACTTGGACTTATATCCGTTGGAATGCCTTTGTTTAGAAAGCCTTTTAACTTTTCATGTGTTTAGAAAGTTTATGTTAAATACGGAATCCATTGGAATGTGTAGGTTAAATGTAGGTTCGTTTTATGAACAATAATTGGACTTACATCCTTGAAAATTACAGAATTATAATTTCTTTACAATTGAAAAATAACCTAAGCTTGTTATGTTATTTGATTCCTTTGCAAACATTTAACACATGATGGTTCGGCCATTCGAATAACGGAAAACTATCAAGTTTTATTGGATAATTAGCAATTATTGAATTTTGTAAACACATTACATGAGTGAATTCATTTTGAACTTGTCATTCTTGCAATTTTTTTTTATAAATTTGTTACACAAATGAATTCGATATGCGAATTAATTAATTCTTAATTTGCGTGCATTTAAATTTATTTAAGAGATTAATTATTTAGACTTAAATCCCCAACTTAAACCTTCGATTTATAATCTCTTTTTTATGTGACACAAAAGGTCGTAATTTATCTTAACTTGAGAATTTCATGATTTTTATCAAAATATTCACAGTGAAAAAATAACATGACGGCTTAGGAGTGCTGTCATCTCTTCCTCTCTCTCTCTCTCTCCATTCTCATTTATTGTCTCATATGTGGTTTCGATGATGTGGATGACAATTGCTAAGATTCGAATCTTCCCTCTCTTTTTTTTTCTCTTTGTCCACACTCCCCCCACCCCACCCCCCTTCCTTTTTTTAGTTTTTTGCAACCATTTTCAACCATAAAAAAGGAACTAAAAATATTTTTGGATTATATTTGAATAGTTAAAAGACTTAATTTGACAAATTAGATAATTTCAGATTTAAACAACTCCGCATAAAAAATTCAAGGATCATTTTAATTACTTTATCAATTATGTAAATATTTGACGTTCATTAAGCATGTCATTGTTTTCAATAATGAGTAATCCAGATGATAAGACACAATACTACCAATTCTTTATAAGTTGAGTTATCAATTTGAGTAAAATTTTATGTACATGTCCACAATTGTATTTGGATTAGTTTCATTGGCTTTATTTTAAAAAAATCATTCATAAATAAGATTTTTAAACATCATAATAATACAATATTAATTTTTTTGTTACCTTTTATTTCTTATAAGTTAGAACAATAACAATGGTATTGATTCATTTTAAAATCTGTATTAGTTAAATCTAATTGACTGAAAGTGAAGTTATTTATAAATAGTTAATGCATTGGACTCTATCAAAACTTCATAGTTAAGTGTCGCTTGGGTGAGAAGAGAATTAAGATGGGCAACCTCTATAGAAATCCTCATATATCATATATGTGATCGTACACACACACATAAAGAGAGAGAGAGAGAGAGAGAGAGAGAGAGAGAGAGAGAGAGAATTAAAAACTATTTATTAAATAAATAAACTTCAGTGTTTAATTGATGTAAAATTAGAAACTCAATATCTAATTATTAAACAATTGACGGAACCAATTATTAACTTTCGATAAGCAATAAACTAATTAATAGGCAACTTATTAATTAATTAAGCTTCATTGGTTTCTATTGTGCTTAATTGCTTATTAATCAAATGTGACAAATAAATTGATTAATAAGACTTAATCATATTTTCTTACATTCATTTCTTGTTGATTAATTAATCATACTTGATGCTTCAAATCCTAACAGTAGATAATTAACAAATCGAAGTAGTGATTAATTAAAGGGTAACTAGTACTTACTAACCAATGGACAATTGACCATAACTAATTAAAAGAAGATAAAAGCGACAAGATTAGTCCCAATTGGGATAGAAAAAAGAAAGGAATCGAACTTTTTCTGAGGACATTCATTTTTCAAAAGAAATACAATGGGTAAAATAAGTATGCACAATGGACTGTATTACCACCAAGCTTAATTAGCCAATAAGAAAGTTTCTGTATTTAGTAATGACTAGAAGCCATGAATTCTAATATATTTTCAAAGTGAAATTACTAAACTAATCAAGTAAACCCCTAAACTAGATAAATTTATCAAAAAATAAACATAGTTAGTAAATGCACATAATATACTTTCTGAAGTCATAACTAGAAAGTAATTTGACATAATCAAATAGTAATTAAGTTTAATCCATCTTGAATCAACTAATTAGTAGATAATTAGCCATATTAATAAAGCTTAGTTGCGTCAATGCAACTTAATAAGCTCAACTATTAGGAAGATTACCGGTGTTCAATCCCAAGAGTTAGCTACAATTAAAGAATATTTAAGTATTAGTAGTGTCGAACTAAGGGTGCGTTTGGGGCAACAAAGTAGATAGAAAGTAACCAACTTTTGAGAACTAAAGCTGTTAGAGTATGGTAACTATTAGAAAGCTACTGTTTGAATTTTTTTAAAAAAAAAAGTATTTGTAATATAACAACTTTTTAAACAATAATTTTCCCCATAACAGCTTTACACTAGCTGTTCAAAAAGCTACAGTTGCCCCCAAACAGACCCTAAGTATTACGAGTTGTTTGGTTAGCTGGGTTAAGGGTGTTAAGTAAAATGAAACTTTAACTTTTTAGGTTTTTGGATTGTTGTAAATTAAACGTACAAAATATTTTGAGTGTATTTAAAATGCTTTGAATGATGATTTATGGTGTATTTGAAATTCACCCAATTTAAGCGAATTCAAAATATACCATTCGATATAAAATGACGACTGCTACTGGCCGCCGCCAGCCACTACCTCTTGATCATCAGCTACCTTGCTGCCACCAACCACCATCGGCCTCTATCAACACCGCTGGCCGATTGTCAGCTATCGCTAGCCACTAGCTGACCAATGCCATCGGACACCGCCACCGCCACCCGCCGGCAGCAGATAGTTGGCGGCCTCTTAGCCACCACTACCGGCCGATCGTCGCCGCCGCCAACCACCACTGACTGCCGCCACTATCGAATATATTACATTATTCACTTCATCAAACAAGAAAAAATAAACTCCTACATTGATTGGATTTTTGGCAAAATAATTCTAAGTAATCTAAATAAATTACATTCGCTTTACATTGTATTCATTTATCAGACAACTAAACAACATCTTAATAGTTATTAATCACATTGAAATAGAAGCTAACCCTCTATTATTGTAAATAAAATAAACCTTTAAATTAAAAAAACCAATTATAAAAAGCATTGGGTAAATCATGCGGTAAATAGGAAGTATGAAATAATAATTAACAAAAAGTTAGCAATTAAGTGAATGTAAACATATAGTAATCAACTAATTATTGCACAGTTAGCTCCAATATGTTGATATTTTATTAAGATTATTCTAATTCCTTCCAGAACAAATTTCAAACAGGACTTTCAGCTTGAACTTTGAAAGCCATAAAGCCACTGGCTCAAGATCAATTCTCTGGAATTAATAACAAGGAGTCAGCTAAAATTTTCAAGATATGAAGATCCAGCTTCCGATTAAAAATTCAAAAACATGCAACAAAATACTGCAAAATACCCAAAAAAACCAAGAATCCCAATGCACAGACACCCTTTCCCTGGTATATCAACAACCCACATCCCCACCTATATGTTCTCTTCTACTCCGTAAAAATAATTATCTAATATAAACAACATCAACCAAAAGCAAGGTGAACACTGAACTCCTTAGCTGGGTGTGGAGTTATAAAAATAAGAATTTTACGTAAAAATAGATTAACAAACAAATATCTTAGAAAGGCAACAGGAGTAGCACATACTGAAAATCAAATAGAGAAAAATAGATTTAAATGATTTGGACATTAACAGCAAAAGATAAAAAATGCACTACTAAATTAGAAGTTATGGAAAAAAAGATCCACTAAAATAATATTTTCGTAGTAGTGAAATAAAAATTAAAACCCAAGCTTACAGCACCGATTTAAGCATAGAGGAACAGAAAAACTGCAACTTTACATTTTAATAGAAGCATTATACAAGTATAAAAAGTCACTAATATTTTCATTCTTCGAAGAACATTAAAGAAATTTTGTAATAATAATACTGCCATCCAGCTAAGAAAGATTTTCACTATTTCACATGAATACATTTAATATTGAAAATTAGCTTGATGAGAGAGAAAAAGGATGGGAGTTTTGAGGTGGATTATATGAGATCAAACAATTTCATGTAATCATCACACAAAAAAAGTCAACTGAAGCATCATGTCATGAGAACTCAAACTTTCATTGTGCGCTAACATTACTGTATGCAGTCGAATATTCAATCATGGATCAGATATTACAAGTTTTTTTAGACAACAACAATAATCTTTAATCCATTGATACTATTATGTCAAATTCTCATCTAATTCAAGTATACTAAGATCATTTTTTATACATCTTAACTAAGTCTTTTAGGTCTACCTCTACCTTTCTTAACATAAGGCAAATCTAATGCATCTACTCTCTAATCGGTCAGACGACGCTTTATGTGGCCAAACCATCTAAAATCTCTAATCTTATCACTGAGCTACTCCAACTTTTTCCGAACATACTCATTTTGCATTCTATCTCTCGAGTAAAGCCACTCATCCACCTAAGCATCCTCATCTCTGTAACACTTAACTTAGTCTTATACTTCTCTTTTATTGGCCAACATTCGCACCATAAGTCATTGCGTCTTACCACCATCTTATAAAATTTTCCTTAAGTTTAAGTGGAACTTTTCTATCACATAATAGGCGGATGCATTCCTCCACTTCAACCATCCAACTTGAATTCTACTAATAACATCTCCATCTATTTCACCATCATTTTGAACAATAGAGCCTAAATATCAATCTCACTCTTATTAATGACTTGATCACCTAAAGTCACAACACTATCACTAAAACTTCTACAACTAAAATTACACTCCATAAATTCAGTTTTAGATCTACTTAAACGAAAACCTTTAGACTCTAAAGTTGACCTCCATAATTCAAGTTTCGTTGGACTCCCTCTAGTCTTATCAACAAGAAGAATGTCATCGAAAAAAAGCATACACCAAGGTACATCTTCTTGTAAATGCCTCGTAAGAACATCCATAACTAAAGTAAAAAAGATAAGGGCTTAATGTTGATCCTTGATGTAATCCAACGAAATAGGAAAATATTTTGTCAATCCTCCTTGTGTTTGGACACAAATAATGACTCTAGTATACATATCCTTAATGACTTGAATATAACAAATATTAACTCCTTTCGTTCTAAAACTCTCCAAAGAACATCTCTTGAGACTTTATCATAAGCTTTCTCTAAATCAATAAATATCATATGTAGATCCTTCTTACTTTCTCTATGCTTCTCTATTAAACCTCTTAACAAATGTATAGCATCCATAGTAGATCTACCGGCATGAAACCAAAGCGATTGTGAGAAACTTCGTATCACATCGTAACCTATGCTCAATTACTCTCTCCCATAATTTTAATGTATGACACATTAACTTAATTCTCTATAATTTGCACACTCTTGTGCATCACCTTTATTCTTAAATATAGGAACCAATAGACTCTTTCTCCAGTCATCCATCTTTTAGTCTTTAAAATAACATTAAAAAGATTTGTAAGCCAAGAAATTCCTTGATCTCCTAAAAATTTCCACACATCTATTGGAATATTATCCGGTCTGTCTGCTTTACCACATTTCATTTTCTTTAAAGCTTCACTAACTTCAGATTTACTAATACGATGATAGAAATGAAATTCTCTATTTTTTGTTTAGGGTATTAAGGTTGCTAAAATCAATCGTACTTTCAGATCCTTCATTGAAAAGTTTATCAAAATATCTCATCCACCTATTTTCAATATCTTTTTCTAAGAAAAGCACTTTATTATTTTCATCCTTAATACCCCTCACTTGAACTATGTCTTTACTTCTCCTATCTCTTTAATTAGCTAACTTATACATACATCTTTCACCTTCTTTGGTATCCAATCTATTGTATAAATCACTAAAAGCTAGATTTTTTGTATCATATATTGCTTTCTTAGAATCTCTATGGACTACTTTATATCTTTCTCAATTCTCTGAGATTTTACATCTAAATCAAGTTTTATAACAATGCTTCTTATTTCTTATCTTTTCTTGCACACTTTGACTCCACCAACTATTCTTATTAAAGAAGCTTTTCCTTTTGATTCTCCAAGCACATCTTTGCAACTTGCTTAATTTCACTTGATATTTTTCCCACATAACGTTAGCTTCTTTTATGAACACCCCAAATTCTAATATTTTGTAGCTTGCTCTTAAAATATTTTTATTTGTGTTCTTTAAGTGTCCCCATCTAATCTTAGGACAATAATTTAATTTATTTTTTCTCTTACAATCTTTCATATTAAAATCTAAAACTAATAGTCGATGTTAGGTACTTAAAATTTCACTTGGTATGACCTTACAATCTTTACAATTTAAACGATCTATTTTTCTTATCAAAAAATAATCAATCGCATTTTACTAGATCCATTTTATAAGTAATAATATGTTCATCTCTTTCTTAAAAAAGTATTAGCAACTACAAAATCATAAGCTAAAGCAAAATCTAATATAGTCTTACCTTCTTCATTAGTCACTCCAAATCCATAACCACCATGAATACTTTTAAAATCTTCTACTACTCTACCAACATGTCCATTTAAATCTCCTCCAATAAGTACTTTTTCTTCAAGAGGTATCTGTAGTATTAATCCCTCTAATTCATTCCAAAATTTTTCTTTTGTACTTACCTCCAAACCTACTTGAGGAGCATAGACACTTATAACATTGATAATCTTAGTATCAACAATAATCTTTAAAGTTATAATTCTATCTCCACATCTATTAATATCTTATAACATTATCCTTCAAACTTTTATCTATAATCACACCTACACCATTTCTAGTTCGACTTTTACGAATACCAAAGTTTAAAACCTAAACTATCAATCTCCTTGGCCTTCTCACCAACCCATTTAGTTTCTTGAACACATAAAATATTTATCTTTCTATGAACCATAATATCTATTAATTCCATTAATTTACTGTAAGAGTACCTATATTCCAAGATCCTAACCTAATTTTACTTTCATGGACTAACTTCTTTGCCGCATCCGTCCAAAATGTGGGAACCCTTGCTTATTTAACGCACCCGGGCGCCGATGCGGCTCTAGCATATTTTCACGTATTCAAGCCATACAACGCTAAACTTCGAGGATGCCCTAACTGATGATTTAAAGGATTCATGTCATGATTATTTCACAAATTTTCTGGGTCGACTACCGCAACCCTCCACTTTTTGCATCCGGACTTGGGACCGGTTAGAAGTTATAGATGAAAAAAATAATCTAAAAATTTTATTAAAAAAATCAAATTAAACATTTGCGGACATACAAACATAAATATTTAAAACAATTAAAAAAAAGACTAAACTAATTACAAAAACAATATCCTTCATGCAAAGACTAAATTGATGGATACCACCATATCTGCTAAAAGGATATTCCATCCCAATACAGTATAGAAGTCAATAGCGTTTTCTTCAGTAAAACATGCGACAACATCAAAAAAGAAAATATGCGAAAGAGCCTCCTCCTTGAAGGAGCCAAAGACTCATCCATTCTACTTGTACAAAGAAAAATGCCAACGTTGGCGATGAGTAAAGAGTAAGACACTTTGTCCAGAAGAAAATATTCAAGATTGCAACACTTTATTAAACATTTCAATATTAAATTTTATTTTGATGCAAGTAATGGACTCTGGGTCAACTAGTTCCATAGGACAGTACCGACTATTTTAAACGTCATAAACATTTTGTAGTCAGTAATCAACTTATGAACAAGCGAATGATACTTTTGTGGTTATGTATAAAACATGATTAATAAAATATTGAGTTAAGATTGCATTCTGCCATCTTTGAAAGTGAGGATCTTTAAAATAAATCATTGCTATAAGATTAGTGTTCATACCTACATTTTGACAAAAAAATTTTAAATCGACCAAATTATCTTGATTAAAGAATGTTTGTTATCTATATAATAGTTGCAATAAATTCCATCTATTTCACTATTTCTATGTTTGAGGAGCTACAACCACTCAGTTTGTTTTCAGCACTATCATTAAGGCAAAAGGATTCAAATCAGTTAAGCAACAGGAAGGATCAACTAGTTTCAAAATAATATATATATCAAAATAGAAAGACTCACCTGTGAATCCAGATTAACTTCAGCAGCAGCACCAAAAACAGCATCACCTTCCTCCATTGCTCCTATTGCTATTGCTTTAACTGCCTTGGGTTCCAAGTCATCAGACACGGCCACTTTTGATTGCATTGCTTCCTTGATCCATCTTTGTTGCTCTGTTAGTACAGCTTCACGTTTCCGGCTCTGGACATGGATATAGTCGAACATTTAATAAGAAGCATAAGCCATGCACTTTAAGCTATCACATTATTTATTTAAGATGTCTTAGATATTGATGTTGCATTTAATACTTAATTGAAACAATGAAATGTGATGGCACTTTTCATGTGCTTTGTGATTAAAGAATATTTTGATGATTCCCTAAAAAAATAGCATAAAAAGAAATAAGATCAAGCTAATCAGCATTCTGAAAGGATATGAGTATTAGAGAGGTAGCAAAGAAGGCTGAAATGAGTAAAATAAGCAGGATAAGAGAATGCTAAAATGAACATACATAAAACAATGAATGATGAAATAACAATTATCGTACCAGAGAAAGCAGAAAAGTAAAATACTCCTCACTCGGTAAAGTCAATACATTTTAAAAATCATTTCTTAGTTATCTATCATGCAATATCAGCCTGACAAGAATATCCTAAATGATGTGTGCTTCTCATCTTCAGGAGCCATCTTAATTTGGTTGTATCCCGATAATCCATCTATGATCGAGAACATGTCATAGTTCTAAGTGTTGTTCACTAATAATTCTAATATTGAAAGCAAAAAAGTCATCTTCTAGGCATGCCTTATTTAGGTCCCGGAAGTCAATGCAAAGATAAATTTGGTCATTCTTCTTCCTAACTAGGATAATGTTGGCTATCCAATCTACATACTTCTCCCGGATGAAGTCTGCTTCGATCAGCTTCTTAGTTTCTGCAATTATCTGTTCTTCAATTTCCAATCTCATTCGCCTAGGAGCTTTCTTAGCAGGCATCACATCTGATTGAATGACAAGTTTATGAACTTCTACATCAAGGGATAAGCCTGACATTTTAAAATATGTCCAGACAAAATAATCCTTGAATTCACAACGTAGCATTTTTAGCTTTTTGACTTTCTCATCAGGTAGAAGGGCACTGATGAAAGTTGGACGGGGATCATTTTCAGCTCCTAGGTTGATTTCTTTGAGTTCATCCATGGTAGCTATTTGTCAACCATCTTCGAGTTCTTCATGTGTAGGCTTGGCTTCTACTTCATCATTTATGAGAAGAATTTCATGGAGAGCATCTTCTTCGTCACTATTAGTTTCGATCTCAACTTCTATTATATTATAACATGCTTTATTTTGATGAGATTTGTGGATGAACCCAAGACCTTTAGTGATAAACTTATTACTTCTTCGTGATGCTTGAGGACTTCTTTGACTCCACATCCTGTTAAATATTTGAGTTCTATATTTAGTAGTCCCAATATGAATTCTAAACTTATGCATCATTCTTTGCAATTTCTGTGAATAGTATATTAGTATTCTTGTTGGCACTATCTCATCAGAATTTTTATATTGAGTAGGCTGCTCAAAATTGTGAGATTTAGACTCTTCATATTTGTAAAATAGAGTTCCTGTTTTACCACTCTCACTCAACGGTGACACATAGAATGTTATCAATTCTTTAATATTATGAGCCTCCAGTAAAGTAATTTCTTTAAAGTACTGCTGAGGGATGGGTATAATTTTGAAGGAGTCCTTTAACACTGCCAAATGAGATATCTTTCTTTTTGGGATCATTTGAACTCTATTTTTATAAGTAAATTCAAAGTCATGTTTGAATCAGAATCACTTATTTCATACTTTGCCTTTCTTGAAAATTTATAAGTTTCCTTAGGTTTGACAGGAATATCTTCTTCTTCTTGTGTGTCACTTCCCAAGTGAGGAACTGATCTTTTTGATTTAGATGTAAAGTCAAGTGCTTTAGGGAGAACTGACATTGCCTTCTTTCTTCCTCTTTGCTTTTGCTCTTTCACTTTGTGGAATTGCTTTTTAGTTCCTGAAGTGGATGCTACTGCTTCAAGAGGCTCTGTTGGCTTAGGCTCTTTAGGGATGAAGTACTTTGAATCTTTATAAATCTTTGCTTTAGGGATAGACAATGGTTGTATGTTGTTAGGAATTCTAAACTCTTCTCCATCTTTTAGATGCTTCATACACTGATGCATAGTTAATTGGACCATGCCATACTCATGTAGCCATGGTTGACCCAAGAGAGCTCTAAATGATGTATCGACATCGAGTACATGAAACTTGGCTTCTGTATATAAATCTCAAAACTTGAGTGGAAGAATAAAAGAACCTAGGGTTTTCTGCTCTTTTTCATTAAAACCATGAACCATCAACTTATCTCTCCCAAGATGTTGGATGTCAGGTGATAATCCTCTTATCGGTTGGTCGAGATGCCATCACTCTCTGTAGTAACATATAGAGGACGGTTGTGATCTGCTGTTCCCAACATAAGATCTTCTTCATAAAATGTGATTACTGAGAGATCTTGAGCTTGCAATGATTCAGTCATGTATTTTTTAGCAAAATATGCTTCATAACTTCTCAGATTTTTCAGAGCATGTATCAAAGTTTCTCGGAGGTCTTTTGACATTAAGAGAGCCTAATACACATTCATTTGTGCATGGATCTTTCTTAGATGTGATATAATATTATAGTCTATCATTTCGCTTGATTTAGGCTTCATTCTAGGATTTTTGGGAATGATATCTTCGTTGAATTCAATTTATTTATCTTTATCTTTATTTATATTTCCCTTCTTTGATGAAGGTAGTAAGAATTTACCACTTCTCAACAGAACTTAAATCACCTTATCTTGCTCAGATTCTTCTGAAGAGGTAGTTTCTTCAAATTCTCTTCTTATTCTGAAGGATTGACCAAATGGGCTAGACTCATTTTTCAACTTCATATATTTCATGCGTGATGATATCGATGAGTCTAACTCTTCTCCATCAGGAAAATATAGATATTCATCTGAACTGTTATTGTCTTGTTGAGTCATTAAACAAAATTTAGAAGTTAACTCCTCAGGCTCTTCTTACTTTCCTGATAAGAATTTTGATAGGTTGGTCGAGTCTGTTTGACTACCCTTGACATTTTGAAGTAACTGATGCTGAAGAATATCTGACATCATGTAGATGATTCGACATGTCTCTACTGGATAATATTCATCATTATCTTCTTCATCCAATTCAACATTATCTTCTTCATCCGATTCAATAATGCGAAGTTTAGGCATAAAGTCTGCAAGCCTAAATGGTTATCTTGTCAGCTGGTGATACTCTTCTAAATTGTTAATGATCTTTTGGGTTGTAGTTCTCTTCTTGATCTTCTTTTTCTTAGCCAACTTCTTTGATTTATGAGGCCTGTGTTTAGTAGACTGCTTCTCGTGCTGTGATGAAGTAGCCTTATCAAAATGCCACTAAGAAGCCCAAATACTTCATTTAGACATCTCTTTTAAGTCCAATATAGGTTCAAGTGGTGATTTCCACATAACACTAAGGACATTTTTTAGTTGCTTCAGCATTTTCAAGATCTTTTTAGAGATAACTGTTTCCCATTCTTTAGTCTGAACTGATTTCTCCTTCTTTTTATCTTTGATGGATGTTACGGAAAAGAATGTAATCATCATTGTAGACTCTCTTTTAGGGTTGACTAGAACACTGTCATATAATATAAATTCATCTCGTTGATACTTCCTTTCTAGCCAATCTTTGAAGACATAATAATATTCGATAAGATGACTGATCATCCGATGATAGGGAGAGTAATTTGGATTACTGACTGATTAACTTTTCAAGCCTTTTAATTTTTGGTAATTGTAAATCTATTTTGACTGCTAGCCGAAATAATTTAGCCACACTGTCCCTTCTAAAGGAATAATCTTTGTTAATTTTTTCTTTAAGAGATGGTCGCATTCGCTCATCATCTCTTATTGCTTGTTTTGGACGCTCCCTACCACTTGAAAAAGTCTGAGGTTTATCATTACCTCCTAATACCAATTTTGGCTGTGGATTAGAATAGATAGGATTATTTCCCTTATCATCATTGTACATCGGCTACTTTCTTTTATCCATATTATATATCACCCACTTTTCACCGTTTGAGCTATAGGAAGTGTCATGAGTTTCATTTATTCTTGAGTCTAAAGGTTTATTTCTCTTTGCTTTATCTACATAGACTTTAGAATTAGGGCGATTCAGCTTTTCAAATTTGGCCACCTTATCAAGCAAGTCCTAGAATGTTGCAATTGATGTCATACATAGAAATGGTATCATTTTATCATCCATATTGCACATTAGAAATTTGATCGCATGTTCTTCTTTTAATTATTGTTCACATTTCATGCTTAGGTTACGCCAACAACTTATGAATTTTATCACTGACTTATCTTTTCTCCTTTTCAGTAAGGCAATGTCAGTGATTGTTATTTTCACAACTGCACTGGCGAACCTCTTCATGAATATCGTCTCTAACTCAGCAAAGGTTTTAACCGAATCATTCGGTAATTCTTGCATACCACTCGAAAGCAGCTGAAGTCAGGCTACTGACGAACTTATAGAAAAATAGTGCTCCATTCCCTCCTGTATTACTACAAGTAGCCTTAAATTGGGCTAGATGTTGCTTTGAGTTACCAAGCCCACTAAAAGTATTAAATTTTGGCACCAAGTATCCTTTCGGGTACGACACTTGATCATATTCAGCTGGGTAAGGGCGACCTTTGCTCACCCACTTTTTAGCTTGCTCTAAAGCTATAACTGCATTTATCTTTTTATTGATTATTATTTCTAGCTGAGCAGTTGTTACCATTTCTGGTGTGCCAGCCATATTTTGAATTATTGGTTGAAGAGGTAGTTGGTTAACTTTATTCCTTGCTTCAGGTGTAGCATGTACTGCAAGAACTTTAGGTACCAGAGTGACTGGTGGTATAAAAGTTATATTATTATCTACCTGTTGATTAGCAGATGAAACAAGTGCTACAATTGATGTGATATTCTTTTGCAACATCTCCATCATGATATTCATTTGTACCATCATATCATTCATCTTGGTACCAAGCTGTGTAATTTTCTTATCTTTGACTTTCATTTGACGTTGCATTTCTCTTTTCTCTCTTGCTAGTGTCATAGCATCAATAAGCACAGGCTCTTCTTCTTCCTATATTTCTTATTGTTGACCTGCTCCTTGCTCATCTTCAGGGGAAGAACTTGACTGTCCTTCTCCTTGTGCATTTGCAGGGACAGTTGTTGCTTGGTCTGACCGACGACGCTGATTATAAAAGCATGTACCAGGCTGATCATTTTCTGGTTTAATCATATAAACAGCTTCAACACCCATGAACTCTTTCTCATTTTGCTCTTGTTCTTCTTCCTCTTCAATAGAGATTGAAGATCCATCTTCTATTTGCTTCTGTGAAGACCCTTCTTCATAAATTTCAAATTCAAGTTCAAGTTTCCTAAATTCATGTTGCTGCTGATGGTACTGAGTGGAGAGTTCATCTATATCTCTAACCATATAGATGATTTCTACTTTCATAGTGTCTTCTTCATCACCTTCTTTTTGCACATAAATTTCTGATCGATATTTTTAGTGGATCTCTAGTTCAATGTGCAGAACAAATACTTCTTCCATTAAAGGACTGCGATCAAAATCAACCTTCTCTTGCGGGGGTGAATCTGATCGATGATGGGATCCCTTAGAGGATTCTCCAGGGTGTCGACCGACATGTCTTTCATCTGTGATATCCCTTCTTTTGGGTATTCACTTCTGATGAGTTATTTTTGAGGCGTATTTCTGAGTATATGCATCAGATGTTACACCTCTTCCATTCTTCAGGATTTTATTATGGAGCCTTGGCCTCCATATCTGTTTATCATTTCACCGGGACCTTTCGACATCAAATTCTTGGACATGCGATCCAAGTGTCACACTCCGATGCTCACCGTACGAAGCAAACTGGGCTCGATGATAATTACCAAAAGAGATGGAAACCTCCTTGGTGGAGCTTCAGTATTTCCAATAACCACAAGCATCTGAAATTTTCTTTTCATCAAGCCTCTGTCTTTGGCTACTTTGAGAACTTTGTGTATTCTAGCAGACAGCATTTTAGGTTGTCTCCTCTGTGGTGATGGAGCTTGATGTGGTTGATTCCATAAAGATTTCCTTACTTTACCAATAGAGCTTTTTCTTTTTACCCACTTTAGATTGATAAAATTATTGTGGGCAAAAATACTCACTTCTGACTGTAGTATCACTTATTCACTAGGTTGTTTGAAGGGAATCTGTTGAGCTCTCAGCTCAGCATTTCTTCTTCTTCTCTGCCTTCTGGATAATTAGCTTCCTGATGAGGAAGCTTCATGATCATGCTTTTCAGGCACAAAAGGTTCAATCGGCGGAGCAATTGTACCATGAGGCATTAAAGACACAGTTTGCCCACTGATAATTCTTTCCATCATGGGGGCTTAAGATTGGACTAGCCTTTTAAAAATTAAAGTTCTCTGTCTAGAGAACTCCTTAACACGGTTGGTGAATCGTGAGCATGGTGATAGAAGCTTCGAGGCCTTCCAAAGATGGTCTCGGACAAATGTACCACGGGTGGGTACTTCAGGAGTTGTAGCTATGATAGCTGAGAAATTCAAGCTACCAAATTGAATTATAGCTCTAACATCTCCTGTGTTGATGATGGCATTGGCTAGGCAGTTGTTCGCACCATGCCCTAGCTGAACTGTGAAAGGAGTGCTCTATAGATCCATTCTGTAAAGGTGAAAGATGTGAATTAATAGTTAACAATTATTATTTCACCCCATACTTTCAAAATGCAAAGGTACTACAGAATAAAATAATAGTGTAATAAAGATGTACTCTACAGAATAATTCATTCGATATAGAGTCTCATACAATAGTAATCTGAAATTATTACACATTTAAATCACTATTTTTTTTTTAAATTTTCAAATATTTTATTGCTATTATAGCACATATGTGACTAGCCAAAGATGAAAAGAGAATCATGGCCCTAGCGGAGTCGCCAGAAATCTATGGGTTCTAAAAATTCACCACTGACCTCTTAACAAATTGAATTGAAGAGAGTATGATTTGAAGTATCAGTATAATTTTTAGAAGGCAGATGGAATAGTAGATAAGACACTACCCAGAGATTTCATCCTCATTTGGTGAGGACTTTAGATCTGGTTTCAGGTTTCCTACAGGTGCAAGCCCTTATAGTTAATTACCTCTCTCAATGTAGAGAGAGAAATTTTGATTAAGGCTAGTCGTTACGTCACTTAATGTGTAATGTATAGTAGCAGCATATGGAGTTTTAGAATTTAAGATTATGAAATTCATCATTTCATCTTAAAGTAGATGGTTGGGGGAATGATGACATGCCTAATCTAGATCCCAGGGTTCCGTCATCTCGGGCCGTCATGGTCCCTAGTTTACTTAGTTAGAGGAGGTAGTCGACCCAACCTGACCGAATGAGTTATGTCATCCAAGAAATTATTGTAGACCTCGGGTGTTGTTTGTCTAAGAAGACAGACTTAAGTATACCTTAGCTGACAGAGGGATGTTTGCCCTATCAAGTATACCCTATGATTCACAACTCAAAAGGAAGAGCCATTGGAGAGCATACGGGCTACAGTCTTGATCGTAATATAATGAATCCTTACTAGCCACACCATTCGATCAGAGGACTCTGATAATAACTGCATCAACTGTGGAGCCTACCGGCCAAGCCACATAGTTAGAAGACACGAGCCACATCCTTATTGTCAAGAGATTGATTGAGAGTGAACATAGTAGAACACTTGATTTGACATTGGCTCCTTTGTGAGCTAGAGTTTTCTTAATTTGTCACCTCCGATAAACTATTACGGAAGGTGGATTGATTGAGTTTTGCTTTAAGATTTTTAATGATAGAATTTTATTTAAGCAGTTTTTAGATTGATACTTGATTTAAGTTAATTTGATTTAAAATTAGAATCACATTTTGATGGAAATATCCCCTCCGGTTGAAATCACCATTCAACACAGCCATCATCAGGGTAGTTAATTGATTGACTCGAATATACTTGAGAGCTTTAGATCCTACTTGAGAGCTTTAGATCCTGTCGACTCTGTTCAGCTCCTAATAGAGGATCAAATCTACTATCACATGACAGAATTAGCCTCTCAGATATTTCACTAAGTTGAAATTTATATAATAGATTTTTAGGTTTTGTTAACCCGTACCCAATCCTAAGACTAAACCGAGAAGCAACCCACACAACATCCTCAGACACTTGAATTTAAACATTTAGCATAGTGTTGGGGCCCATGCGGGTATTTATAGCTTAGAAAATTTTATCTAATTAATAAAATCATTAATTTTGAAAACCATAATTAGATTGGAATTCCTTAATTTTTGTATTGAAGGAAAGCTTCTTCATTCATACAGCATTTAGTTTAGTGTCACATTTTGTCTGCTTTTATAAAGAATTGCAGACTCGGTGGCGTCTATTTAAAAGTTTGCATAAGCTTTGAATAAGAATATATTCATTTTAGATATGTGTAATGAATTTATTTTCATTCAAGCATTTGCCTATATTTTGGAATATTTGACCCAAAGGAGTGACCGCTATAAGATATGTGCGAGGGCATACTTCATGCAGTTATATTCATACAAATTTATTTGTATGAAGTTCACCCAAAAGAAAGCTTCAAGCCTATCTAATTTATCATTTAAGGACTCTTCATATTTTATACAATAAGAGTTGTTAGAACTAATTTAGATTCATTTTTAACTTTATATCAAATCCTTATTTATTTGAAAATTAAACTTCAAATTTATTGCAAGTTTGGTATGAGTTTAGTATTAACTTCCTTAAGTTTCACTTGCATTTGTTTTGATAACAAACATGGAACAAGGTCGTTATGATATGTTTTACATATGTTGTTAGTTTAATTGTAAGTGGGTCCCACAAAGATCATTTGCTTGAAAAGAAAACTTTATAGCCTTTAAGGATTTTTGAAGAAAGAAAGGGAACTTGCTTGTGTTTAAAGTAAGTAGTTTACTTTAGTATTACATTTCCTCTTTGTTTTGTTTAGTTTCCTTTAAGCATTCTCCTCTTTATTTTAATGTTTATCTTCATGTTTATCATGCATTTTTTTATTTAATTTGAGTATAGGTGATTTTCATTTGAATTTGTTTAAGTCCCGAATTTCAATCGAAATTTGGCAGCATTTCAGCTAGATGGAGCGACATCTAATAGATGTTGGCTTTCTCGGTACACTCTATTGAGCGTAGCGAGTAGTGTCTTGGGACAACACAACCGTCTTCGCACCCGCTATGCCCTATGGGGCATTAGCAAGGTCTTGGAACCTGCAAAAGAAATGCAAGCATATATGTATTTTCACATTCACATTTCCAAAGCCATAAAATGAAATTCTTACGATAGAAGAGAAGGAGGATTGGAGACAACCCTTCATCGACTACTTCAAGGAAGGAAAATTTCCAAGCAATAAGTTGATAGTTGTACAACTTGAGAAAAGGTTTTGATTATATGCTTATATTGGCAATACCCTTTATCGTAGATCCTTCGAGCAGATGTGGCTATGATGTTTGAGAATAGAAGAAGTCAATAAGGTAATTGTCGAGATTCACCAAGGACTTTTTGGAGCACTCCAATCAGGTCCCAAAATGGCTTTCAAAATCAAAAGAATGGGATACTAGTAGCCATCCATGGTAAAAGATTATATCAATCATACCAAAAGATATCATGAGTGCTAGGTCCACGATAACATAATTCATCAACCACTAAATCTGTTACACCCAATGATAGCATCTTGGCCGTTTGAGTGTTGGGAGACAAATTTAATTGGACTGATTGATCCACAATCATCAACTGGTTACCGTTTCATCTTAGCAGCCACTGATTATTTCTCCAAGTGGGCTGAAGCCTCTCTATTCAAGAAAGTTACAACTGAATAGGTGACAAATTTCTTCACCCACAATATTGTCTATAGATTTGGTGTGTCACACCGAATCATTTTAGATGATGGGACAGCATTCGAAAGCACTAAAGTTTATAGATTTATTGATCGACATAAGATTGATTGGTGATATTCGTCAATTTATAATCAGAGGACAAATGGTCTGGCTGAGGCTTTTAACAAAACACTAGTCAAATTGCTTAGAAAAAATCTCACATGAAATAAAATGGAGTGGCATACTAAGCTTGTGAAAGTGTTATGGGCTTACCGCACCACTTATATCCCACAAAATCTACCCCCTATGCACTAGTGTTTGGAGCTGAAGCAGTTCTACCACTAAAAGTTGAATTAACTCGCTCCGAGTAGCCATTCAATGAGATCTTACCCAAAATGAGAATACTCATCTACAGATGGAAGAGTTTGATGTGCTTGATGAGGTTAGACTACAAGCTCAACAAAATCTAGAAGTCTATCAAGCATGGATGTCTAAAGCATTCGACCATATAGTACGTCCTTGAGCTTTTCAAGAAGGAGAATTGGTCTTGGTGCTGAGAAGACCAATCATTCCTCATCGTAAAATTGGCAATAAATTTGAGCCTAATTTGGGAAGGACCCTTCATCATTGAAAAAATATATAAAAGAGGAGCCTACCAGCTCATTGACTTCAAAGGTGTAAGACCAATTTTGCCAATCAATGGTTGGTATTCAAAAAAATATTATACATAAAAGTGGAATCAGAAAAATTTTAGACTTGAAGTTTTCATTGTCAATCACATGTGTAAGTTTTACTTAAAAATTCTCTTTTAACATAAGAATGCATTTCCAAAATAAAGTAAAAATCCCCTTGTCAGATAGGGGGCATTTTTTAAAATTTTATAATAAAATGTCTGGTTTTTCTTGTAAGACATAGAGCCCTTCTTGTATTTGGGTTGACATCGTGTCTAATGCCGAGATCCCCATATGCACACTCAAAATTATGTATTCAAATTCTCAAGTTTAAAAGTCTTACTAATGAAAAAGAAAAATTTTCAAGTCTACGAACTTTAATAAATCAAGTTGGAAACACATCTTCCATCCATACATTAAAGGTAAAGGCTCGAGTTGGTGTATAAGGTCAGACTTAACACGCCCAAATACGGCCGCGTCACTGACAAGTTTACTCACTCAACATGCCATAAAGGCCATAGTGAGAGATCTCCATCTCGTTAGCCAATTGATAAAATCCTCCATCAATCGCTCAAGTCCAAGACTCAAGTGGGTGTATAAGGTCGGACTCAACACACCCAAATATGGCTGAGTCCAAGACTCAAGTGGGATCCTCCAACTTCGTTAGTCCAAAGGTAAGAGCATCCAAACCTCCAAATCCTCCAACTTGAGGAGTTTAGGTGGCCCAGACTGGGAAATCATCCCTATTAGTCGTAAAGTCATTTTTTAAAATTAAAAAAAAAAGAATATCCTCACTCGAGAAGGCACTAATCCAAGTTTGGTATCAATATCAATTGAAAAATAAAAATTTCTTCAACAATTCTATTAAGTAGAAAGCAAAGATGGAAGAAAATTCTTCTTCAGCAGTTTAACCAAGCAAAAAGCAAAGGACCAAAGAAGTAATCTCAATGTTCATATAAAGCCAAAGGCTGAACTAAGGAAGTTATGCCATCAACATGTCCATTACGTGTAGAACACATGACTGATGACTCTTCGTCATTGACCCAACACAAGCTCAGAGGAGGTCATTATGCATCCTTCTATAAGCTCAAAATTAGAAAGCTAGAAGGTAATTTCATTATCGACAAGTCAAGATAATTCAGGACTTTTCTCCATCAAATCCATCAAGGCATAAAGCCAGGATAAAAGGAAACATAAGATACGAATCCCCGAGATGAAATCTTTAACAAGTCCATCAAAGCATAAAGCATAGGACCGAAGATGTTCTCATCTCAGTAATGAATCATTGACTCCATCAAGTCCACTAAGGAACGAAGTTAGGACAGGAGAAAAATATAAATTCCAAATTTCAAGATGTAATTTTCAACAAGTTCGCCAAAGCACAAAGCATATGGCTGAAGGAATTTTCATATCACCAATAAATCATCAAATCCATTAAGCAGAGCGATCATGAAGTAGCATGTTGGTGGTGATGATCATTAATCCAACAAATTCTTTACAATCAAATTAAGATATTATGAATCTAATATTTTATATTAGATATACATGTCTGGATTTTATTCATGAAAAATGCGTAAGTATATATGAAACAAAACTCTGACATAGGAGTCAAGCTACAAAGGAAAGAGACTACATCAACAAAGATAGCTGATACAATTCAAAGCATAAAGAAAATACATCAAGGTAGATGAGATTGTAAGTCTCTAAGCTGGGATACAATGACAGTAAGAAACTCATTTTCTATCTTAGCAGTTTGGAAATTCTCCACGGCTCGACTCAGAGCAGCCTCGGTAGCAACCATTGTATGATGTCGAGTATGATATCGCTGCTGCTCCCTTTGTATTTGTCGAGCTTGTCTATCCTGCTCTGCTTGAAGGTTCATCTTATATGACACTGAATGCTTAAGTTCTCTCCCGATGCCTCGAATCTTAGTAGTGATGCTATTAATATTGGCCCTAATGTTAGCAGACTTGCCATAGAGTCTTCTCAAAGCTTCAGAGCTCTTTTAAAATTCATCATGAGCAAAATCAGTTGCTTCCCATCGAAGCCTGATGCGCTCTCACAGCCCTGGCAATGAACCCTATGGAGAACTATGCTAAGGGCCTTCATCTATTGATCTAAGAATTTAGCCTCTCGGCGTAAAGCCTCCCAATGTCGTAACCCATCTTCATCCAACTCGAAGTGAGCTAAGAAGTCTAACAGAACATTGGCATCCCTAGTGAAGTGATCCAATGATGTTAGTGAACTCGGGTCCAATCGAGAGATCAGGTCATGCGAAAATGACATATTATCTTCATACATATGCTTGTTGCATGAATTAGCATGCGACACATGCCTCTAATGGATTTTGGAAGAGTAGTCAACTCCTTCAGACACTACATAAAAAAAAGGTAAAAAGAAGATGGCATTAGAAATATCACATTCTAAAGTTAAAATAAGTAAAAGGATATTGAGTCATACCTGAGTCAAATGTCTCAATCCGGGGTTGTGCTCTCCCAAGTGGTGATTGATCAGATGAAGTTATTATGTCCACTACCATGTCATCATGAGCGGGTACAATCTCAACATAATCTTGATCTCTCACTCTTGATGTCTTGCCAGGCCAAAAGCTAAAAAAGAAACCCATGTAAGGAGCTAAATCCATAAAAGCAAAAGTGACGTCAACAGGGCTTCAACAACTGGAGCAATAAGTTCTGTCACCGCTACGTCAGGTAGACCAACCCCAAAATATCCAAAAGAAATAGGCATAGTTGGAGCAATAGTATCTGTCGCTACCACGTTAGGCAGACCAACCCCAAAATCTCTAAGGGAAACTGGTTCGACGCTAACCGACATCTTAATCCCCAAATCTGCCTCTTGAAGAGTCAAAATCTGTTACGGGGTGGGACTAGCCGATCAATCAGTTGAAGCCCTCAAAGGGTCTTGATGGCGAGGTCACCTTTGTTATTGTGATGGGGACAGAACCTCAGCGTGGTTGGAAGAAGGTTCTCGAGTCCGCATCTGAGGAAGAGAACTTCTTTCTCCCTCAGTCAATCCAATACCCTCTCTTCCACCTATTATAGGATAAAGAAAGTAAAATATATATGTAATAGAAGAAAGAGACTAAGGAAAAATTAAATGATGAAATAATAAAAGGTATATAGAAGCTATACCTCTACTAGAGCTGGTGTCACGATGAGCTCACTGTCCTTGAGGGACCCAAGTCTCCTCACTTGTTGATCGTATTTATGAGCTCCACGCTCCAAAGTTGGCGCAAAGGATAAGCGTACCCATGTCAAACGGATATAACTAACTCCCGTATGACTGTAAGGAGCAGCCAGGTAGAATATTGAATTTGTGCCAAACCTGAGTAAGTGCATCCACATCACGGAAGCCGAAAGAAATCTAGTCTCAATGGGAACAACATCCATCTGACGAGCGTCAGTGACACTTGGAATGAAAGGTCTCCCTTCATAGGTAGTAGGTTGTGAAAATCCAAAATGTCCGGCTGCCCGATTAGGTTGATATTCTTCCAAGACAACTGAACGACTAGATTGATAGCACAATCAATTGGGACGCATGCTGATGAAGTACTCAGCTACTGGCAAGAATTGATCATTATGAACCAAAGTACACCTGCCTCTGCAGTCAACTCCATCCACAATGTCAACCTCCCTCAGGCTAGGAGGTAGACTTGCAACCTTGAACTGGTGAATGAGGTTGAATCTGTCAATGAATAAATGAGGAGCCAAGAAAAATAAGCATACCCTTTCACGCTCTAAGGTAGAGGAAGCTTGTGATAATTGCATAACTATATGATAGACTCTCTCCAAAAAGTAAGAAGGGCATTCCAAATAAGCGAATGCCCTGTGCACATGAATGTGGATCCATGCATGGATGTACTGCCAAGGAAAAACTAAGTCCCATAGCTCGAGCGAGCCAGCCTTTAAAATGATCTTGAATACTCTGTATATCCTGGAAAGAACTGGTGGAGCTAAGGAAAGGTGCTCGCCTTGGGAAATCCTACTGGTGGCTAATAAAGCACTATATCAGATGGATCCCTCCTTGATAGGTAAGACGAAAGTGCACAACCAAGTAACAAAAAATCCAGCTAGAAATAAATCCTCGTCTATACCTAGTGGAGAAGAATATCCAGGTGACGAGGAAGACTTGACAATCTCTTTTGACAAGTAGCCACCAAACTGAACGCCCGTCTCAAAAGGGTCGTATAATATAGTCGAAAGTAGTAATAAACTACTTTCTCTCAAGAAGCTATGGAGCCAGACATCCATAGGCATGGTTTTGCGCGCATAAGCCAACAACTTCATAAACCACCGTAATGGTAGCTCAGACCAAGATAGAATCATCCTCCACCATCTATTCTCATATGTAGAGGGTTGCCTACGAAAAAGTTTGCTATCAGAAGGAATACATTCTTCATAGTGATTACTTATGGCAAGGCGATCACGCCAGATCGCTTAATGTAATGGTTAGTTCGGCGACACGAGCGCTCCGCCTTCCCAAAATTCAATCAGGCCCCTTATCCATGAAGAGGGAATATTCCCAAAATCAAACATAGAGGCATAAATTGCCAGAAACTTCAGAAAGTATGCTTGTGAGCTTGGAGAATATCAACCGGTACTACCCCTATGAATATAGTCTATGGGAGAATCTCGAGGCCACTCTAATGAGTTATATTGTAATTGTCAATGACTAAGTAAGCATGATTGCTCAGTCTTCTCAATGATGTCGGCAGCTGGTTGAAGAATTTCGCACAACCCATAGCTTACCTGATCGACGGTACTGTCGAGAGGATTGTATTCACCACACTTCAGTTTAATGGTGGTTACCCACTTTGGAGGATTCTCAAATTCAATAGATTCCTCGAAAAAGTCTAGAAGGATAAGAAAATGGAGAAAGAAATTTTGAAATGTCACGTCCTTGTAACATTTCATTATGTTGCTCTAACCTGTCCAAAAAATCCACATTTTCACAAGGATTGTGAGAATCTGATGACCCATATGGCATCGCAGGCTCCTCGGAAAGTCGATGATCTCCTCCAGTTGAACATCTTCCTATAAAAATAACACAAACACACACACACACACACACACACATATATATATATATATATATATATATATATATATATATATATATATATATATATATATATATATATATATATATATATATATATATATATATATATATATATATATATATATGGCGGCTAAATGCCTATAAGAAAAGTGAAATGAGTTGAGAAAAATTTCTTCTGCAATATGAATGATTTGAGGCATTTGCCTGCATACATTAATTTGAATTAAGAAATAATGAAAAAAAATTTATGAAAAGCAGTGGCAAACGACGCATAATTGGAAACTAAAATTCTTAGTCGCAATTGTATTTGGTAAAAATTGTCTCGATTTGATAAATCAACTTCGTAATTGCATTTAAGATATTAAAATTAATTAAATAAAAAATATCAGATCAATAATGAGCGATTGGTCAATTAAAATTAATTTAAAAAAAATTATGCACATATCAAAGTCGAGAAGCCCCGACGATGTCCGAATGACCTCCGTTCATGAAATTGATTGCATTGTTGTCGCTAAAATATTGAAATCTATCAAACGATGCCTTCCGTGATCAATTTGGAAAAGTCTACATAAATGTTGATCGATATTACGATTGGCATTTACTTTAATCGTGCATATAAACGATCTAATTGTGAAATCAACTACGTTAAATAACATAAATACCTCAAATTGACACATATATTGTTAGGGTTCATCACATGAAATAATTTTATAAGATTTAGCATAAAATTATGTTAACCTGCAATTAAAATGACTAATGGCTTCCTAATTTATCTTAAATCCCTAATCTTTGGCCTCATCATGCTGTGCACTCACCCAATTAAAACAACCGCCTATTAACCCAATCGAGTTTGCTACCCAAGCAATCTTATTGGCTGCCATTTGGGCAGCCAATTAGAGTAATCGGCCAACCTAACACTCGCATTAAGTGACGACTTCTAGATTCTCATGTAATTCCTCTCATTCCGTCACTAGCTCCTAGTCGAGAGAGCTCTGGTCTCACGCAATTCGTCTCGTTCTGTCTCTAGCTCCCAGCCGAGGGAGCTCTGGTCTCACACGATTCCTCCCTCGTTCTGTCTGTCCCTCCCAACCGTAGCTAAGCGCACTGAGAAACCTTGCTTATCCCTCTCTCTTGTCGATCTGCACACAAGGATTGAACACCTCTATTCATTCGTGTCCCTCTTTCTCATAGCGCTGAACAATTTCAGCTAATTGGATTCTTTCTCTTCATTCTTCTCTTGCAAATCGACACCTCCAGGTGATTTCTATCTAGCCCTAAGCATGTTTATACATTTAGTTTCATTTGTAGAGTATGATTTGCCGAATCTCTTCTTTTTCATGCTCAAAATGATATTAGGGTTTTCTATTTGAAGATTTGGGATGATGTATGGCCCAAATATTATGCTATTTACTGTTACCTATGGATTTTCATATTTCTACTTTGCTTGAAATGATTTTTCATGGGAGAAATTAAGTTTGCTATGTTTCTTTCATGTGTTTAAGGTGAAATCCAAAATTTAAGTGGGTTTAGAGAGCTTGTATGGCTCAAACCCTAACATATTTGCAAGTTTTCCTTTCCTTTTCATGTTTCAATTTATTGATTGGATGAAAGGATTCATGCTAAGTCACTTTCATATGCTTAAATAAAAATTAGAAGTTCAGAAAGGGGTTTGAGGTGAAGAATTATTTGAAACCCTAAACTATTAGCAAGTTGTCTTCTCTTTCATGTTTCAATTCACTGTTTGGGATAGATTGACACTTGCTAAGTCTCTTTTATATGCCTAAAATGAAATTAGAAGTATAGAAATGAGTTTAGAGATGTTGTGTGGCTCAAATCCTAAGCTATGTGCAAATTCCTTTCTCTTTTCAATGCTCTATATTTTTGTTTGGGTGAAATTGTGTTTGCCATGTTTCTTTTGCATATCTAAAATGATGTTGGAAGTGTGGAAATGAATTAAATGTGTTGTATGACTCCTTCTTTAGCCTATATGTGGTTTTCCCTCTTCCATGCTATAAATTTCTCTATCTAGGATATGAAATGTGAGAGTTTTCCTTTATGGATTGTTGTTCTCTTGGTATTTGTGGCAAAATATATGAAAATAATAGGTATAAACAACCGTTTCATGAGTTAATATGATTATGGAGTTATTATTTCCTATGGGAATATAGTATTTGCTTATGTTTTGCTATGCCAAACATTGAATATGAAAAGGGTGGATAAGGGAAATGATGACTCTCATTTTTAAATATTCAGATTAAGAGGTGTACTGAAAATTATTATCATATTGCTATTTCTCTTATTAGTAAAAGAAAGAGAGAAAGAAAAGTGGGTTTCAGATTTTTTTGAACAAAGTAGAAGTTGCCATTTCAACTAATGGAATTGATTCCTATTTTGGTCTTCATAAAGAAAGTCCCTATTTCCTAACCCTTCCTCTTTCTAATCAAATTTTCAAGTTTGTGTAATTTGCAATAACCACATGGGTTAGTCATTTGCTTAATTTCCTCTTTCTTTTTTGATGTAATGTTTAATTAAAATCACAAATGCCATATGTCTTGCTCAAGTACATGTATATGCATGCTTATGTGTAAACGCAAGCTTAAAAATTATTTGTGATAAATCTGCTCACATTGTTCCATTGTAAAAAAAATCTATAAAGATTGTTCACGTTGTTGAACGCAGGAAATTTGTTTTGAGATATCGCAAATTGTTCCAACGGAGGAAAATTTGTTATATAAGACTGCTCACATTATTCTAATATGGCAAGGAACTGCTTTTGAGATAAGATCATTCACATCGTCAACGTAGGAAAATTGTTATAAGCACTGCTCACATTATTAACATGGCGAAAATTGCAGTGATAACTACCCGCTCACATCGTTCTAATGTGGAAAAATTTGTTATAAGATCACACGTTGTTCAACGCGAAAGAAATTCTTATAAGATATAAGATTTATGCATTGTTCCAAAGCTACAAGGAAATGCTTATTATGAAAACCCATGCATGTCTTTCTTGGCGTGGTGGACAAATACAATTTTTGGCCATGATGTCTAACGACACCCACCATGCACGCCTTTCTTGTGGGAGATCGGCATTTCATACGATACGCCGGAGCCAAAATTTTGATTTTCACATTTCAGATTTTTGTTTTAAAGATGAAATGGCATTTGCTAAGCCTTTCTTATACATCTGAAATCAGTTTAGAAATGCGAAAGTCAGGTTAGAAATGGTGTATGGCTAAAACCCTAAGTTACATGTGAATTTTTCTCTCTTTTCATACTTCATAATTTTCATTTGGATGGTAT
Source organism: Cymbidium sinense (assembly GCA_021442155.1). Taxonomy (NCBI): domain Eukaryota; kingdom Viridiplantae; phylum Streptophyta; class Magnoliopsida; order Asparagales; family Orchidaceae; genus Cymbidium; species Cymbidium sinense. Next base: position 114,378,442 of record CM038222.1, read on the forward strand.
AATTTGATGAATACCCTTCTCTACATGCTTTAAATGAGATAGGAAATGTGAATGTCGAGGTTTGAGATGGCGTATGGCTCAAACTTCAAATTACATGCAAGTGTTCCTTTGTTGTATTTATTGGTTTTCTTTTGGGTAGAATTAATGAGGTGAACTCTTCCTCTTATATGCTATATGGATGGATTGGTGTTGGAAATAAAAAAAAGAGTATTGCATGATTTGAATTTTGCTTTATCTTGAAATACTCATCCATGTCATGCTGTTTGACTTCTATTTGGCTTACAAAGTAAAATTAGGAAGGGAAATAAATGGGTTTGCTTGTATCTTGCCATTACTAAATAAGATTAGATTTGATTTCTATGTAAGTCTAGTAATTAGGCATTCTCCTTGCTAAATCTGAAAAAATCTCTCATTTTGGCATGCATTGTATCAAGTTTAATGTGTTGGCCAAATTTATACAACTAAGCCTCTCATTAACTACCATAAAAAAGGGATTAAGGCTTGGAAATTCTTTATGTTTCAATATGAATATCCTTGTTGTTCTATATGATAGAAGTTGAATTCTACAAATATCTTTTGCCTTCTTCCTAGACTTGCAATGTATTTTGTAAGGTCTTTATGTTTCAATCTTTGACTATTTTGTTTAAGCAAGATTTTCAGATTTTTCTAATCTTGTTTAAGTAAGATTTCAGATTTTTCTAAGTTTATCAAACTTAGTATGATTATTTAGCTTATGAGACCTAAGCTCTATGAAATTGTCATGATCCAAGGAAGAGGATTAAAAGAAAAGTGAATGGCTTGATACTTGAGTTAATGGGCTTTTAAAATGCTATTTGAAACACAATTTTGTGCAATTTTAAAGCCTTTTATTTTACTTTTTGGTAATGTTAAAATGATATTTTACATAGTAAATGTTCATATTGCACCCATAAGCAAGTGCCAAATCTATATCTTGAATTGGTATGAAGGTGGGACATGATCTGCTTTCTTGATTTAAGAAACTCCTTCAAAATTGCTTATTTTATGAAGCATAAATTCTAGTTGATTATCATTTAAAAAAAGAAAAAGAATGAAAGATGAGGAGTAAGTGAGTAGCTTCATTAGCATTGTTATCATTCTGCCATCTGTCTGAATATGTGAAGGGTGTCTTTTAATAAGATTCCATTAGCATAAAATTTGAAAATCCTTGACCTTCATTGATTGAATAAATAATTTATAAGATTTAGAATGGCTATTTATTAAGCTTATAACTCTCTTTCAAATTCAAATAACCATTGAATTCAAACTCATATAAAGCTTACATTTGAATTAATCTTTATCCATCTAAATTCTAATATACATAAAGGAATTTGGATGTGGCACGCAGACCTATGCGTGATTTATAACCTTTTTTAAAATCTCCTTTAAGATAGATACTGCACTCGATGCTTAGAAAATATTTTAAAAGGTTAAATGCATATCCTATAAAGATGTACATATTTAATTCATGATAAATCGAGAAGGGTTTAAATTTATATCCTTAAGAACAGATGCTCAGTTGATGTACAAGTAGATATCTTATCTCTTTCAGTATAGATACATGCTTGATCATCTAGAACAGATACTCATTTGATTTATATTTGAAAATGTTGAATTCATATCTTTACAAGAATAGATCTTTACTTGTTTTATAACATGTATTAAAACTTACATATGCCATATGTCATATTAGATATAATTATTTCAACTTAGACATCTAAATGTTCATGCAACATTATAAAAGAACAAATACTTGTATGTATGTTGAAGTATTCGTTAGATCAAGTATCTAGAAAGATATGCAAGTTAAATGCAAAGTGAAAGAACAAATAACTACACTTTTCAGTCTGGTCTTAGGACTGGGTCTTGGTTAACAAAACTCAAAAACCCATATAAAAACTTACAATTTGACACATATGTCATGTAAAACATAACTACTTCAACTTAAACATCTAAATGCTCACACAACATTTTAAAAGAACATATACTTGTATGTATGTTGATGTATTCATTAGATCAAGCATCTAAAAAGATATGCAAGTCATATGCAAAATGAAAGAACATATATCTACACCCTGATTTGGTTTTAGGATCGGGTCTAGGTTAACAAAACCAAAATAAATCTAATGATGTTATTATAAAAATTTCAACTTAATAAAATGGAATTAGTTATATAATTATAAAATATGGATCTAGGACATGTTTTCAAGTTCAAGCTCTCGAAAAAGTCCCAAACGATTCTCTACGCCGCTAGAGTTGATAAGGTTTGGAACTATAATTTACAAATTTAATCATCATCTACAAAATAATAAGCAGAGTTGACAAGGTCTATCAGCCAATAATAATCATATGATCGAGAAAGGTGATCATTATTAAGGTTCTAATAATGAATCATTATATGTTTAAATCTAAATCAATTATAAAATGATCTAAATTCAAATTAAAAAAATAATAAAATAAAAATTAAATAAAATTAATTATTTAAATTTAAACTTAAAATCATCTACCGCTCCGTAATTGTTTATCGTGGGTGACAAATTAAGAAGACTTTTGCTCACAAAGAGCTAATTTCAAATCAAATGTATAATTATTTTCACACTCAAATAATCTTCTCAAAGGTGTCTGTCCTCACTCCATGTGATTTCTCAAAACACCACATAAATGATAGTTATGAGCCTTGTGGGTGATTTGTCATAAAATGACATTAAATTCGGCCACAGTATAGATGTTCCCCAACGGCTTTGCTCTTTGACATGTGGATTATATAATACATTTGGTTGGACAAAAAGCCCTTTGCTAGTTAAGGTTGACTTATATTTGTTCCCTTAGACAAACTCCACCCCAAGTCTACAAGGAAATCTTAGACGACATAACCCATGTGTTGCTGACATGGATCCTTTGATCAGGTTGGGTCGACTACCTCCTCTGATTAAGCGGACCAGGGATCACGACAGCCTAGGATGAAGAAACCATGAGATCTAGATTGGGCGCATCATCATTCCCCAAAACAAAAGTTTTAAATTAAAATAATTAATCTCATAAATCCTAAACTCTATTCACTACTATTATATGCTCGCTATTTAGCGATTCATTGACTAGCTTTAATCGAAAGTGCTCTCTCAATATTAGGAGGGGTAATTAACTATAGGTGGTTGTGCTTATAGGAAACCTGGAACCAGATCTAAAGTCCTCGCAAAATTATGATGAAATTTCTGGGTAGTGTCTTATCTACTATTCCATCTATATTTTAAAATTTTCACCGACACTTAAAACACTCTTTTTATCGAAGAGGTCGGTGGCGAATTTTTGGATCCCACAATAATTAACAGAAAGATAACACTTGGAGCAATTGTACAAAATAAATACTTCATGGAAGTAGTTGTTTATATCATCCCAGTATCTTAGATACAACCATCCTTCACTCAAGCCTTGACTAAGATATTTTGGATAGTAAAAAAAGTTAAAATTTATGTTTCTGAGACCAGAAGATATCTATGATACCTAACAACTGTCCAAACTCAACAATTCCATCCAGTTGAAGAATGACCAACTAGAATTGAAACCATTACTATTTTTCAAATTCATAGTTAGCATGCTTAGTAGTTCATCATATGGGTTTAGCTTAATTGCTTATGAATACATGTACAGCTTTCAACATTAATGGATGTAAAAAAAATCATGGGCCATATAATCACTATAAAGCTATCCATGATGATGTCAGCAAATTGTAATAAAGTAGATCTTCCACTGTTTCAATGTAGAATAAGATTGGTGATGATGATGTCAGCACTTTAAATAGCCATACTATCAAGATGAACATTCAGTCGTTCACTATAATCTTATTCTGATTTCCATCAAAGTTCACAATAAAAAAACCATAACTATTTCCACACTTTAAAAAAAGGGGATTTACATACATATTACTTCAAACTATATTATTTACATATCTAATAATTAAAATATCTAATTTACATAGCTAACACCCAAAACATTTTAATGCATCATATATTTAACACTACTTTTTGCCAGTCCCAAGTCTGGATGTGAAAAGTGGAGGCTTGCGATAGGTAGTCGACAGCCAGCGTAAAACTTGTTTTAATAATCATGACATGAATCCCTTAAATCATTGTGTTTATGCTAGGGCATCCCCTAGAAGCGATGCGTTGTATGACTTGAATACAGTAAAAAATGTGCAAGGGTGGTCGACGGCTGCATGTTAAATAAGCAGGTTCCACATTATGGATGGATGTGGGCAAAGAAATTAGTCCATGAAACTAGAATTAGGTTAGGAACTTGGAATATAGGTACTCTTACAGGTAAATTAATTGAATTAATAGATATTATGGTTCATAGAAAGATAAATATTTTGTGTTCAAGAAATTAAATGGGTTGGGGGAGAAGGCCAAGGAGATTGATAGTTTAGGTTTTAAACTTTGGTATTCGGTAAGAAATAAAACATAAATGGTGTTATTATAGATAAAAGTTTGAAGGATAATGTTATAAATATTAATAAATGTGGAGTGAATTATACTTTAAAGATTATTGTTAAAACCAAGATTATCAATGTTATAAGTGTTTACGCTCCCTCAAGTTTGGATGTAAGACAACAAATTTTTTTGGAATGAATTAGAGGATTATACAAAAGATACCTCTTAAAGAAGTATTTATTGGAGGAGATTTAAATGAACACGGCAGAAAGTGGTAGAAGATTTTAAAGATTCTCATGGTTATGGATTTGGTGACTAATGAAGGTAGGATTATATTAGATTTTTCTTTTTATGATTTTGTAGTTAATATCTTTATTTAAGAAAAGAGATGAATATATTATTACTTATAAAATGAAGTAAGAACACTGATCGATTATTTTATGATAAGAAAAATAGATCGCTTTAGATCAGAAAGATTGTAAGGCCATTGAAAGTTTAAGAATATCGATTGTTAGTTTTAGATTTTAAGATGAAAGATTATAAGAGGAAAAATAAATTAGATTATTGTCCAGGATTAGATAACACTTAAAGAACACAAATAAAAATATTTTAAGAACAATTACAAGAGCTTAGAATTTGGGATGTTCATAAGGAATCTAATGTTATGTGGAAAGAAAAAGAAAATTAAAAGGCTAAAAAATGTCTTGGAGAATCAAAAAAAAGCTTTAATAAAAATAGTTAGTCAAAACGTGCAGAAGATAAAAAAATAAGAAGATTGTTATAAAACTTGGTTTATATGTAAAAAAGAGAATTAGGAAAGATATAAAGTGGCCTCAGATAGATTCAAGAAAGAATATATGAAAAAAATTTTTAGTGATTTATACATAGATTAAATATCAAAAGAAGGTAAAATATGTATGTATAAGTTAACCAAAGTGATAAGAGAAGTAAAGACCAGTTCAAGTGTAGGATGAAAATAATAAAGTCTTTTAAAAGGATATTGAAAATAGGTGGATGAGATATTTTGATAAACTTGAACGGGATCAAAGACACGATTGATTTTAGAACCTTAATACCCCAAACAAAAATAGAATTTTATTTTTATCGTCAGATTAGTAAATGTAAAGTTAGAGAAGCTTTAAAGAAAATGAAATGTGGAAAACAAGAGACTTGATGATATTCCAATGTGTGGAAATGTTTAGGAGATCAAGGAATTTCGCTTACTAATCTTTTAATGTTATTTTAAAGAAAAAAAGATGATGAGTGGAGGAATAGTTTGTTGGTTCCTATATTTAAGAATAAGGTGATGCACAAGAGTGTGCAAATTATAGAATTAAGTTAATGTTTCATACATTAAAATTATGGGAAAGAGTAATTGAGCACAGGTTACGATGTGATACAAAAGTTTCTCACAATCAGTTTGGTTTCATGCGAGGTAGATCTATTATGGATGTTATACATTTGTTAGGAGGTTTGTTGGAGAAGTATAGAGTAAGTAAGGAGGATCTCCATATGATATTTATTGATTTAGAGAAAGCTTATGATAAAGTTTCTAGAGATGTTCTTTGGAGAGTTCTAGAATAGAAAGGAGTTAATAATAGTTATATTCAAGTCATTAAGGATATGTATTCTAGAGTTGTTACTTGTGTCCAAACATATGAAGGGTTGACAAAATATTTTCCTATTTCAATTGGATTACATCAAGGATCAACTTTTAGCCCTTATCTTTTTTAGTAGTTATGGATGCTCTTACTAGGCATTTACAAGAAGATTTACCTTGGTGTATGCTTTTTGCTGATGGTATTCTTCTTGTGGATAAGATTAGAGAGGGAATCCAAGAGAAACTTGAATTATGAAGTCTAAAGGTTTTTGTTTAAGTAGATCTAAAACTGAATATATGGAGTGTAATTTTAGTTATAAAAGTTTTAGTGGTAGTGACATTAGAACAAGTCATTAATAAGAGTGATCGATATTTAGGCTCTATTGTTCAAAATGATGGTGAAATAGATGGAGATGTTATTAGTAGAATTCAAGTTTGATGGTTGAAGTGGAGGAATTCATCTGGCCTGTTGTGTGATAGAAACGTTCAACTTAAACTTAAGGGAAAATTTTATAAGATGGTGGTAAGACCTGTAATGACTTATGGTGCATAATGTTGGCCAATAAAAGAAAAGCATAAGACTAAGTGTTACAGAGGTGAGGATGGTCAGGTGGATGAGTGGCTTTACTCTTTGAGATAAAATGCGAAATGAGTATGTTCAAGAAAAAGTTGGAGTAGCTCAAAGGGCGATAAGATTAGAGAGTCCTTAGATGGTTTGGTCACATAAAGCATCAATCAGTTGACCATTAGAGAGTACATGCATTAGATTTTCCTTATGTTAAGAAAGGTAGAGGTAGACCTAAAGAGACTTGGTTAAGATGTATAAAAAATGATCTTAGTATACTTGAATTAAATGAGAATTTGACACATTATTGGACACAATGGAGATGAAGGATTCATATTGTCGACCCCACTTAGTGGGATAAAGGCTTGTTGATGTTATTGTTGTATATATACCACTCTCTGTTACGCAAGCTAACTTCGGCCTAACTCCGTAAAGCATTTGTGCGCCATCATATATAAACCATCCCAACAAACTGTTGCATGCCATTAACTCCCCCCAGTAACCTTCCCTAAGGAGCTCGCACAATTGAACCCAAATCAGTGAGGCATCTTATCTAATTGATTTGTGTTGATGCAGCTACAATTCATGGGGGCGGTAGAGGTGTCATCCTTAGAGTTTGAATTGTAGCTGCTTTGACCATTAATAGCATTGATCCCTCTCTAGAATTCGAGACCTTAGTCTTCAAGAAGAGAAGATTTAGCCTCGCTAGCCATGAAAAGGCCATGCTCCCCAAGCTTACCCTTCCTTTTTCCACCAGTGCTTCTGTATTCGCTTTCTTTTTCTCAAACTTCCCTTTGTTTCAATTCATTGTTAGAGATGGGAGAGATCTATTCAGTTTGTTGTCAAATGTGTTCAATAGAATCAAATAGATGGTGCCATAGGTTGGGGTTCATATGTAAGGATCCATTTCTCTATATTTTTTGTTTGCCTCTAGCATGTTTCAAATTCAAGAGAGGCACATACCTCACCAGCATCGGATGGTTTGATTTTGCAAACGTGAAAGGAGTGCTTGAATGGGTTCAATCATGTGAGTGCTACAAGGAAGGTTATTAGGAGGTGTTGTCGGGGGGAGGGGGATTAATGTCACAAGAAAGTTTGCTAGGAGGCATTAATGGCGCACGAACATGTTACAAAGTTATGTAGGAGTTAACTGGAGTAACGAAGAGTGGTATATATGATGTATTAAAATATTTTGGGTGTTAAAGATGTAAATTAGATACTTTAGGTGTTAGATATGCAAGTAATATAGTTTTAAGTGGCATGCATGTAAATCCCCCTAAGAAAAATGGCAATTGTATTTTCTTTATTCCAGTTACCAAGATTTTTCATTTTGTTTTGTTAAGTTCATTTCAATGCATTTCTTTTATATGTGATAGAATCTGCTTAAATCATATTTGGAAACACATCATCATGCAAAACTATTGATTTAATAAAGCATGACAAGCTCAAAATATAAAGTACAATTGCTAATACTTCTCAATTAAAATCAATAGAATTAAATTTCAAATCAATCATTAAAACTCCATTAAAGGAACCCTGTTATCGATTGTAGTTTCCTGTTCATAGGCATGGTGCAATATGATATGAATCCAGTTCCTCATGATTCATTAAAAATACAAACACATCTTGTTGCTATGAATTGTTATCAGGCACAAGGTTATGGCTAGACAAACTGCAGCACAACATAAACACAGCTTTTACCCAAATTTTTTTCCTAATTCAACTATATTATTTATAATTTGGCTACCAAAAGGCAAGAAATTCCATTGATCAAAATTCAGAATATAAAATTTCACCTCTGATCAATAGATTTAGCCAAAGTGTTTACATCATAAAACAAAAATATCATCACTGAGATATGATCAATTCTTCCCATTGCGGATTCCTCGAAGCTGACAGCTCTTATATAAAAAAGTTAGAATCAATCAGTTTATAGCATGTCCAACATCGTTTAACTTCATTCTACACCAATCTCATGACTTCAGTGTACCAAAAATAGGACTTCAGTGTACCAATCTCATAACCTCCCACATTTATCTCCCAGCCTCTGGCTTAAATAGTGAAGAGGGAGAAATGAGTTTAGAAATAATGTGAAGAGAAGAAGTCATATACTAGAGAGAGAATTTGCAAGCCAAAATCAATTCACTCGCCTACCAACCATAACAAGTAATATCCAGGCCCCTTTATAGAAGAGTCGTCAACAATAAATTAACATAAACACAAAAAATATATTAGACATAAGCAAGGGGGCATGTACATGAACATGAAAATAAACATAATAAATGGTTTCGTTGCTTGGCTTGCATTTTGCATGGGTTGGATAGAGATGCCCTGCAATCTTTCTAATGTATATTGCATCATCTTCCCCAAGATTTGAAGAACTCTCTCTAGAGTTCGCTGTAAGAAATTCTTGAAGCACATTATATACCAAACAACTTGTTTCATCTTTGGAGATCCATGAATCATCCATGAGGAAAAAGATAAAAGCATCGAATGATTTATTCTCCATGAGACCAGGCAATGATCATATATACAATGATCTATAAAATAGAGCTAAAAAGAAGGGCATGTTATGCTAGTAGCACAAGAGTTGCAATAAAAGATTGCTTAACTGGAAGAATAGCCACCTACAAGAATGTTACTAGGCAGTACAAAAGACTTGGAATTGTCTCCATATGTAATTATATCCTCAACATTAGAAACTGGACTGATATTCATAGTTTGAGAGAGGTCATTAAGGCAGTCGTTTGGTTTTAGATTTTTGGATAGAACAAAAAAAAAATTATGGTTACACATAAATTCATGCAAAATCATAAATAGAAAATTCAGGAAAACCCATCATTAACAGACAATTATGTTTTTCAATATGTTGGACAATTTGATCACAAATAGTGGCATGTTGTTTATATGCTAAGCAAACTCTTAAACAACCATAGAAAATGCAGTATGTGAAGAGAAAATAAATAGGGCCAGAGTTTTCATTGGAGTGATGCCAAGAATAACAAAAAATGGCAACCTAGGAGTAGGTGCAAGTGTCTCGAGTGGTTGGACTCTAGGGCACTATATATGAGGATATTATCAACATATGTCATAAGAAATTTTCCAATGAAAACAACAACACTTGATTCTTAGCATGCATGTTCTTCAAGGTCTATCACAATCTAATGTTTGTCAATATGATGATCAATCTTCAAAAAGCAGAAGGAATGTTATTTAGCATGTCAACAAAGTGTGATATCAATAACCTATATTTCACATCAATCTCATTTATAATATGATTATCCACACACATGAATCGAGCCCCATCTTTCTAGGGAATAAAGACTACAAATTGATTAAAATTACTTAAAAGAAATCTTTGGAGAAAACACCGTTAACATGTCTCCTTAATTCAATATACTCTATCATTCAAGAAAAACACATCCATTTTCTTGAGTCCCAATCCAAGTTTTCCCCACTAACCAATTACGTTATGATCACAGAACAAACTTAGTTGAAGAAAGTTTATGAACCGCTAGTGTAGTAGCTTATCGAGCATACAAAAATTAACATTCGAGGTGCAGAGCATTTCACTAAAGGTTTTGTGAATGAATGTTGGGCTGGGCCACCTCAAATGGCACGAGCCACATGCAAGGACACATGGTTTTTAGGGTGGTCTGATAGAAATGAAAAACTAGCCAGTGCTTAATGAAAGTGTGTGCCTTAAGCCAAAATTGGTTTGGTTTGATTCAATTGATTGCAATTGGGCTATCTAAGATGATCAATAATCATTATGGAAGGGATTGCATGGGTTAGTTCAATCCAATTTGTGTTGAATTGAAGTTTGAGCTAATTTGGCCATTTAGGCCACCTCAGGTCAAGTGGAATTTGGGTTGAGTGTTGGGTCAATGATGGGTGGTTGATTGGTTTGATTGATTTGGGTTTGGATTTTGGGTCTCTTTTTTTAATTTGTTTGGTTTGATTGTGAGCATTGTAGTAGTTTGAAATGGTCTTTTGAATGGTTGGAGTGCTTTTGTGAAAATCAATTGGATTTGGTTTACTTGAATGAGCTTTGAGTTGGATCAAAGTATCATGGTGAAATAAACTAAGGTTAGGGCCTAAGTCAATTTGTCTTGGAGCTTGGATAGGAAATAAAATCCAATTGAGGTTGGTTGTGTTGGCTTGAGGTTGGTTTTGGATGAGTGGACAAGCATGGGTTGGTTTAGGCCATAGGATAGGTAAGACCTATTTGTTCTAAGGCGTATCCTAAGCTTAGGTTTTGCCTTCCTAAGTATCTAGGAATGGGTTTAGTGTTCCCTTAGTTACTAGAAGTGTCCTATGACTAGAGAAATCCAACTGTCTAAAAGGTTCCTAAGTCTAAGATGAGGAAGGTGAGTCCTCACTCTAGTAGTGAGGTCAATTTGTGGCACTTTTCTTTGTATGGTGGGTATAAAAAAAACCCCTATATGATCTCCATACAAACATTTAAATTATTTTTGGTGTTTCAAAAGGATGTAAGTCCAATTTATATGTTCGTCATACGAACTTCTAAAATCTAACTAGCTTTCCAATGGATGTAAGCCCAATCATATGTTCACCATGCAAACTTTGTTGCAATTTCGGGCATTCCAAAGTGATGTAAGTCCAATATTATATGTTTGACATGTGAATATTTATAGCCAACTGGCATCCAAAGGGATGTAAGTCCAATCTATGTTTGCAATGCAAACATCACTAAAAAATTATTTGGCATTCCAAAGGGATGTAAGTCCAACCTAAATTATTTTTGGCATTTCAAATGGATGTAAGTCTAATTTATATATTTTCTATGCCAACTTCTAAAATCTAACTGGCTTTCCAATGGATGTAAGCTTAGTCATATGTTCGCCATACAAACTTTCATGCTATTTCTAACATCCCAATGGGATTTAAGTCCAATCTATATGTTCATAATGCAAACATTTAAACCCAACTGTCATTCCAAAGGAATGTAAGTCCAATCCATGTTTGCAAAGTAAACATCACTAAAAATCTATCTGGCATTTTAAAGAGATGTAAGTCCAACCTAAATTCTAGCTAACATACCAATGGATGTAAGCCTACATATGTCTGCAATGCAGACCCTATTGAATTAATAGAATAAACTTATAAATTAAGTTTGCCTTTAATTCAATAAATAACTACATAATAACACCTACATAATCAATCTAGTCTACTTTGGATATTTGAGATGAGGCAACCCATGATTGCTAATTAAACTCCTTAGACATTACGATTAAATGTCTCCTAATATTGGTAGATTGGAATAATGTAGTCTTTCTCCATCTCTAGTTGGAAAAATTAAAATATGCAATATCATCATAGATTTGTAAATTTATCGGGCTATGCTCTTTTAAAAAGTTTATGTTCCTGAAATCTAGTAGAGCCTAACTTCAAATTTACGATCATGTGTGAAAATGTCGAACAACAAACCTAACGAATATGATGACTGTTAAGTTGGGAGAGGGATCTACTATTAGATTCCATCAATCCATGATTAACACTAGTTTTGTTGGAGTCACTCTCCAGTTTGGGACAATTTTTTAAGTTATACAATTTGTACTTACTAGATCTGTGACAAAGCCCGTCACTAAGGGCATTAAAATTTTAAAGCATTTTATGAGGCTGCCATACAAAGGAAAGAGATCAAATGTAATAATCCATAATGAACCTAGGGAGCTGAATGCTAAGGCCTTACTTAATCAGGGAAAGAACTCAACTTCTAAAAAAAGTTATATTTTTGATAGACTGTCAAAGGTAGCTCCAATATTACTTGCAAAGGAGAAGATGATCATAAAGCCTAAACTAAAATATATCATTGTCAATCTTAATAGTCCATCAGAGGAGCCTACCATTCCTAAGGGTATCACCTTTACTCCAGGCAATAATGATTATGAAGCATCTTCCTCGGGCACCAAAATGTCTAGGAGAGCTAGAAGAAAATACAACGCCTATAGTAAAGCTATCAGATTATGTGTACATGCTGAACAATAATACATACTATTGGCTTTATGAGCCTCATGTTCAATCCTATTAATTTTGATGATAACAAATGTATGCTTGGATGTTCTATTATATATTTTATGTGTTTCAGATATATTAATTGATAATTACATATCTAATACATCTCACAATATGTTTGATGAAATTTCAAGTATGGAAGAATGAAAAATAGATCGAAATGGATACCTTGAAATTCAAGATTCAATATTTTATGTTATATGCATTTATAACTATCTTAGAGGTTCATATAAGTTCATGGATTAATTTTTGCTACAACTTAATATTATTTTTATTTTAAATAATGATAATGAGATTAATTTATATAAATCTTATCTAATTAATATTCAATCTTTACATAGCATTTAAATTGTCAAAATAATAAATGATAATTAATTATAACTATTGAGTATAACTAGTTTATATACTTAATATAATTAAATATTTTAGTTTAATTTTAAAAGTCATATGATAACTAACATATGTATGGTTATATCTAAATTATATCATAATTGATAAATATAATATTTCAAAATTAACAAAAATACATGAAATTTAGTATTTCAGCCACCGTCATTTTATAATCAAGGAATTGAGATCTAATTTCATCTCCAATGGAACCTTTAGATGTTTTCCTTTAAAGTAATAGGTTACATGATGTGTTTGATTTAATTTATTATAATTTTTCAAACATTATCGATTTTAATAATGAATATCTTCATCTTTGAATATATTAAGTATTTGATTATTTTGAGTTGCCATGACTAGTCGATTTTTGGCATTTGAATTTAATATTTATTTAATATAAATCATATTTTTTATTGAATATTATATTATTATATGATAAAATGATGTTAGAATAATATATTTTTTTTGAAATAATTCAAAATGACATTTTTGCTTATAAATAGCTCTCATTCTCTTCATGAATGGATTGTTCATTCAAATTCAAAATTTCTTCAGCAAATCTAAAAGAAAACTTCTTAGATTTTCCTTCCAAATGTTCTTCAAATTTTTCAAGATCAAATCCTTGGTTTGGAAGCTTCAACATTTTCAACTAAGCAAGCTTTCTCAAATTACTTGAGTTTGTTTTTCTTGATCTTAATCTCTTTTAGTTGTTCATACTATTTTTATCATTTATTTGTTCTTTCCTAATTTTATTTTTTGGTGGATTAGTCTTTGGACATCAAAGTCTAAGTTTTCCACATCAAAGTTTCTTCACTCATTTGTTTTTTTTCTGAAAAACTCTTATGATAGTTTGTAGGATTTATTTCATCTTGTTAAAATTTTTATCTCCTTATAAATTTCTTTTGGTTTCTTGAAATATTTCTTCATTAGTCTTATTTGAAAAATCATTTATTCTTAGATTTATTTTAGAAGTATATTTTAAGCATTTTAATAAATTTAGTATGCTGAAATTATTTTCATATTTATTAGATCTATCTTTTTAATTAAAAGCTTACTAGTTTGCTTAGATCTATCATATACTAATTTTATTTAAGCATTTTATGATCAGTTGCATTAATTAAAAATATCATTTTGGTTAAAATAAAACAAATTATTAATAGAATTTTAGAGTATATGCTAGATCTATTATAAATCAAGTTTCTTTATCAAAAGAAAAATTTATAAAAAGTTAAAATTATTTTGTTTGTCACTTATCATTTTATTCCAACTAAAATCCTTTGTTTAAATAATTTTATCTAGTTGAAATTTAAGTAAAGCTTACTATTTTTATTGTTTAATAATTAAGGAAAAATAAGTTTGGTTCATAGTTAATCATTCTTACACTATTATATGCACACTAGTTATTATTTCTCTTAAGCTTAAAATTATTCCTTGCTGATTTTTTTATTGTGTAATAGACTATTATGAATTTATTTTAAAATTATTTTTATATTAGCCTATAAATTGTAATAATATAAACATCTTAGTAAGATCACTTTAAAATATTTATTTTATTATTTCTTATCAAAATTAAGTGACAATTTTATCTTGTCAAAATTGTAAAGTGATCATTTATAAGTTGTGAGATCATTTTTATTGGATAACTTAGTATATTTGTGAGAGATATATTTTATCAAAATTTATTATTTTGTATTTTTTATTTTCGTCTTTGAAAAATTTATATTGGGGTTGTCTCTCCTTTGTAGGGAGTATATTTTATTCAGGGTTGTACTCGTATATAAGAGTCTGATTTGTGTATTTTGTATTTTATTCTTAGAGGGTTTTGGCATGGTAGTGATTTTTGTTTGTGGGATCATATAAAAATTGTCTATTCTCTTTAATTCATCTTTATTTTTTCGCATTGAAATATTTCTTGTCATTATAAAATCAAAAATTTATTTTTTACTAAAAGTTAGAATTTTTAATAACACCCAATTCACCTCTTAGGTATACTTCAATTGTATCGAGCCAGCTTTTTTATTGACTTAACATCCAAGAGTATATATTTTCACTCACTGAGGTTTTAAGGGTTCACCCGGAGGACAATCCACTCATAGATCTCCCCTTTTAGATTGCGTACCATTTGATTATTAGAAGAATAAAATTAGTATATTTTTAAGAGGACAAGATGCATGCATGTGGTATATGTTGACACATTAGTATCATACACCAACTATAAAAGTGAATGACATTAAAGTAGAAAAACCTTTTGAGGAATGGACTGTAGCTAAAAAAGAACTTGATGAACTTAATGCTAGGGCTTGTAATACTTTACATTATGTTTTATTGCCTGATGATTACATGACAATTTCTATGCTAAGTACAACAAAAGAAATATGGGACAAATTAGTTGTAGCTTATGAAGAAACTAGTGAAGTTAAAGATGCATACATAAATAGACTTATTGATTAATATGAGTTATTTCGTATGTCTCCTTATGAATCTATTTCTGATAGGTATACTAGATTCATGAATAACACATTGAATTCTCTTGGAAAAATATATAGAAATCAAGACTTAGTCTATAAGATTCTTAGATGTCTTCCAAAAGAATGGGATGCTAAAGTAAGTTATAGTGAAGATTTATCTACTTATCCACTTGATCAATTTTTGGGTTCTTTGATAGCACATGAACATGTTATTGCCCAAAGGGATAAGATGGATAACTCAGCAAAAAGGGAGAAGGTGAAAGGAAAACTATTGCATTACAAGTTGATGATAGTGATGAGTATAACAGCTCAAGCTCAAATGGTGATAGTGATGAGGTGGCCATACTATCCAAAAGGCATTGGAACTTGTTAAGGAAAAAAAATCAAAGGTATAAAAAAAATATAAAAACTAGAAATTTCAAACTAAGAAATTTCTTGTAAGTGAAGGGATCATTTGCTACCATTGTAAAAGCCCGGACATGTAAGAGGTGATTGTTTAGAACTTACTGAATCAAAGAAGAAAGAGATTGATGTGGAGGGAAGAGCAAACATGAAGGAGAAAAAGTACCATAAGAATAAGAAGAAGAAGGCTTTATGGGCCAATCCAGATTCAAATGAATCAAGTACTTGCTCATCTGATGAAGAGGTCAACATATGTCTTATGGAAAATGGAGAATATGACTTAGATTCTTAAGAGGTATGTAATGATATCTTATGTTGAATTATATGATTCTTTTAATGATTTAGTTATTGAATATAAAAAATTAAAAAGGAAATACAAAACCTTAGAAAAAGTACATACAAATTTAGATATGCATTTTTGTGATTTAAAAAATGAATGTGATAATTTTAAAAATAAAAATAATTCTTTATTAGATTGTTCCTTATTTGTATGTAAACTTGGAAGAGAGAATATCTTGTTTAAAGCAAGATTAGAATTATGTTTGAAATCACAAGTTCATTATAATGCTTCATCAAGTAAAACATTTAATAAATATTATTTGCATCATACACATCCCACTCATATATTTTATAATTATCATGCTAAGCCATATGCAAAAAATAATGTTTGGTGAAACTATTGTGATTGAAAAGGGCATATTTCATTGATTATTTTGAACATAAATTACAAAACACTAAGGAATCATCTTATGTATGGATGCCAAAAGGTACAATCACTACACAAATCACACATGCTAGATATCTTATTTCAAATTTAGAATGTGGACCCAAACATGTTTGGGTTTCAAAAGTTAACATATAATTTTCTTTTATATGAATTCCTTCAAAGCCAAATTAAACAAGGCATGTGGTACTTGGATAGTGGATGTTCAAGACATATGATGGAAGATAAGGATAAATTCACAACTTTAAAATCAAGTGATGGAAGATTTGTTACATATGGAGATAATGCAAAGGGAAAGATCATTGACATTGGTTCTATTTGTAAGAATTCTATCACTTTAGATAAAGTTTTTATAATAGAAGGATTAAAACATGTTTTAATTTCTAATAGTCAATTAAGTAATAAAGGTTTGAATGTAGTATTTCATGCATCATATTTTATTATAAAAAATAATGAAAATGTTTTGTTAGTAAGACAAAGACATAAAAATATTTATTTCATTGATTTAGATAGCTTTCATAATGTGAATTTGAATTTACTTTGTTTTAAAAGCACTCATGATGATATATGGTTATGACATGAGATATTAATCTCATTAATCTCAAAAAATTGCTAAACTTAATTTAGTAGTTGGATTGCTTAAATTAAATTTTCATTCAAACTATGTTTGTGGTGCATGTATTCATGGTAAGCATTCTAGAAGTTCATTTATAAGTAAAAATATTATTTGTACTTCTAGACCTCTAGAGTTGTTGCACATGGATTTATTTGGTCAAATTAGCACCACTAGTTTAGGTGGTAAAAATAATGATTTTGTGATTATTGATGATTTCTCTAGATATATTTGGGTTTTGTTTTTAGCTAATAAGGATGATGTTTTTGGTGAGTTTAGAAAGTTTTCTAAATATGTTCAAAGAGAACAAGGTCTTTTGATTAATAGGGTTGAAATTGATCATGGTGGAGAATTTGAAAATAAATTATTTGAGGATTATTGTGATGAACATTGGATTAGACATAATTTTTCTGAATCTAGAACTCCCCAACAAATTGGAGTAGTAGAGAAAAAAAATAGAATATTAATTAAATTAAGTAGATCTATGCTTTATGAGTATAAATTGCAAAACTATTTTTGGGCAGAAGCTGCAAATTTTGCATGTTATGTGATGAATAGGATCTATTTTAGACCAATTTTGATGAAGACCCCCTAAGAATTATTTTTTGAAAAGAAGCCTAAGATTGAACACTTTCATGTATTTGGATGTAAATGCTTTATTTTGAATAATTAAAAAGAATTTTTAGGTAAGTTTAATTGCAAATTAGATTATGATATTTTATTAGGATACTCTCTTTCTAGTAGGGCTTATAGAGTTTTCAATAAAAAGAAAAATGATTGTAGAAAAATAAAAACATATTATTTTTGAAGAAAATTTAATTGATCCCATTAGAAATGAAATGATTGATAATTTTAAGAAAATATATTTTGAAGATAATGTGGATGATTCATTGCCTAAAGAATGAAAATATAATAAAAATCATCCAAAGGAACTGATTATAGGAGATCCTTCAAAAAGAGTTATGACCAGAAGACATAGTAGAGAGGTTATAGATCATTCAACATTTTTGTCTGAGGTTGAACCTAAAAGTTTAGAAGAAGCATTAAAAGATAATTTTTGGATTATTGCTATGGAAGAGGATTGAATTAATTTGTAAGAAATGATGTTTGGGAATTAGTTCTAAGACCCCAAGAACAAAATTTCATTAGAATAAAATGGGTCTTTAGGAATAATCTTAATGACTCAGGTTGTATTATTAGAAATAAAACTAGGTTAGTTGCACACACAAGTTGAAGGGGTAGATTTTGAAGAATTTTTTGCATCTGTAGCAAGACTAGAGGCTATTAGGTTACTTCTTGCTTATGCTAGTTTTAGAGATTTTAAACTTTTTTAGATGGATATCAAGAGTGCATTTTAAAATAGATTTATTGACCAATATGTCTTTATAGAGCAACCATATTGATTTGAGAGCCTTGATTGTCCGAATCATGTGCATAAATTAAAGAAAGTTTTATATGGTTTAAAACTGGCTCCTCGTGCTTGATATGATAGGTTAAGTAATTTTTTGATAGATCATGGATTTAGAAAGGGTATAGTAGATACTATCTTATTCCTTAAGAGCATAGATGATGATTTGATTGTGGAATAAGTGTATGTAGATGATATATTATCTGGAAGTACAAATAAATCTTTATGCCATAAGTTCTCATCTTTGATGTCTAAAGAGTTTGAAATGAGTATGATGAGAGAATTAATTTTTTCTTAGGTCTTCAAGTGAAGCAACAAGAAAATGGAACATTCATCTGTCAAACCAAGTACATAAATTAATTGCTTGAAAGGTTTCATATGAAAAGATTCAAATATAGTAAAACTCCTATGAGCCCATCTAAAAAATTGAATTTAGATGAATCAAGAAAATATGTTGATCAAAATCTTTATAGGAGTATGATGGGTTCACTTTTATACCTTGCTGCTAGTAGGCCTGATATTATGTTTGTTGTTTGTTTGTGTGCTCATTTTCAAGCCAAGCTGAAAGAATCTCATTTAATTGCAGTCAAGCATATCTTTTTTGTATTTGATAGACACTTCTAGGTTAGGTTTCTGGTATCCTAAAAATTCTTTGTCATGTGATTTGGTTACTTTTTTGATGCTGATTTTGCTGGATGCAAAGAAGATAGAAAAAGTACATCTGGTACATGTCAATTTTTAGGATCATCCCTTGTGTCTTGGTCATCTAGGAAACAAAATTATGTAGCTTTATCCACTATTGAAGATGAGTACATAGCTTCAGGTAGTTGTGTTGCTCAGGTGCTTCAGTTAAAGCATGAATGAGAAGATTTTGGTATTAAGCAAGATCAAATTCTAGTTCAGTGTGACAATACTAGTGCAATTAGTTTGACCAAAAATCCTATCCAGCACTCACAAACCAAGTATATAGAAATTAAACATCATTTTATTAGGGATCATGTTTTGAAAGGTGATGTTAATATTAATTTCATTAGTATCGATTTACAAATTATAGATATTTTTACAAAACCTTATGAGAAGAACATTTCTATAGTTTAAGACGCATGCTTGGAATGTTAGATCCTAATATTTAAAATTATATGTAGTTTGTTCTTTCTTTTTGATGTTGTCAAAAGGGGGAGAAGAGTAAAATGTTAGTTAGTATTAAGTCTATTTCATGCATATATTTAGAGGGAGCATCATTATTCATCTCTTGTGCATAAATTTTCTTTATTAAAAGAGAAATAAAAAAACTATAATGAAAGGTCAATTTACACCTTCATCAAAATCAATACCCAATATTAGTTTGTCATCATCAAAAAGGGGGAGATTGTTAGCTTTATGAGCCTCATGTTCAATCCTATTAATTTTGAAAATAACAAATGTATGCTTGGATGTTTTAATATATGTTTTATGTTTGATATATTAATTCTAATTACATATCAATACCACATATGTTTGATGAAATTACAATTATGGAAGAATGAAAGATAGATCAAAATGGATACCTTGAAGGTAAAGATTCAATATTTTAGGTTATATGCATTTATAACTACCTTAGAGGTTAATATAAGTTCATGACATGAATTAATTTGCTCACAACTTAACATATTATTTTTATTTATTTTAAATAATGCTAATGAGGTTAATTTATATAAATCTTTATCTAATTAACATTCAATGCTTCAAACATACAATTTAAATTGTCAAAATAATAAATGATAATTAATTATAACTATTGAGTGCAACTAGTTTATATAATTAATATAATTAAATATTTTAATTTAATTTAAAAGCCATATGATAACTAACATATGTATGATTATATCTAAATTATATCATAGTTTGCAAATATAATATTTCAAAATTAGCAAAATACATGAAATTTAGTATTACAGTTAAAGTCATTTTATAATCAAGGAATTGAGATCCAATTTCATCTCCAATGGATCCCTTGCATGTTTTCCTTTAAATTAATAGGTTACATGACCCATTGGCTATTTAAATTTAATATTTATTTAATATAAATAATATTTTTATTGAATATACTATTATTATATGATAAAATGATGTTAGAATAATATTTTTCTTTGAAATAATTCAAATTAACCTTCTTGCTTATAAATAGCTCTTCTGTGAATGAGTTGTTTCAAATTCAAAATCTCTTTAGCAAATCTGAAAACTTCCTAGATTTCCTTCCGTGTTCTCCAAATATTGCGATCATCGTTGGTTTGGAAGAACATCTTTAACTAAGGAAGCTTTTTCTCAAATTACTTGAGTTTATTTTTTCTTGACTTTAATCTCTTTAATTTATTTTTATTTTATTTATTCTTTACTTTTTTTTAGTCTTTGGACAAAAGTAAGTTTTTCACATTAAAGTTTTTCAATCATTTTTTATGAAAAACTCTTGTGATAGTTTGTAGGATTTATTTCATCTTGCTGAAATTTTTTAAAATTTCTTATGATTTCTTGAAATATTTCTTCATTAGTCTTATTTGAAAGATTATTTTTTCTTATATCTATTTTAGAAGTATATTTTAAGCATTTAAAATTAATTTATTATGCTAAAATTATTTTTATTAGATCTCTTTTTCTGAGTTTCTTAGTTTACTTAGATCGTATATATATTAATTTTATTTAAGTATCTTGTAATCATTAATTGAAAGCATCATTTTGGTTAAAATAAAATAAATTATTGTTGAAATTTTAGAGTATATGCTATATCTATTATAAATCAAGTTTCTTTATCAAAATAAAAATTTATAAAAGTTCAATTATTTTATTTGTTACTTATCATTTTATTCCAAACTAATATACTTTGTTTAAATAATTTTATCTTACTAAAATTTAAGTAAATCTTGCTATTTTTAATGTTTAATAATTAAGAAAATTTTTTTAGTAGAGAGTTAATCATTCTTACACTATTATATACATACTAGTTATAGTTTCTCTTAAACTCAAAATTATTCTTTGTTGATTTTATTTATTTATTGTGCAATAGACTATTATGAATTTATTTTGAAATTATTTTTATATTAGTCTATAAATTGTAATAACATAAACATCTTAGTAAGATCACTTTAAAATATTTATTTTATTATTTCTTATGAAAATTAAGTGAGCATTCTATTTTGTCAAAATTGTAAGTTGTAAAGTGATCATTTATAAGTTGTGAGATCACCTTTTAAATTAGATAGTTTGGTTTATTTGTGAGAGATATATTTTATCAAAATTTATTATTTTGTATTTTTCTTTTCGTGTTGTAAAATTTATATTGGGGTTGTACTTGTCTGTGGAGAGTACATATTATTGTAGGGTTGTACTATTATAGGAGAATGAGTTTATAAAGCTATTTTACATTTAATGGATTCTAGCCGGGGTGGCTAAAGCGTGCGGTTTGGTGTTTGGTCAAACCATATTAAAATTGCGTGCTTATTGTCTCTCTTTACTTTATTGTACTTTATTTTTTGCTGCATTGAGAATTGTATCTTGTCATATAAAATAAAAAATTAATTTTCTACTAAAAGTTAAATTTTTTAATAATGCCCAATTCACCCCTCCTCTTTGGTGCTATAGTGACTCACACGAACCATTGGTGGAAGTGAGCATACCCACCAATAACAAGTTCAAGCTACTTAGATAGGTCAAGAGAAATAGCTCTGAAGGAACTATAAGATAGTCTTTTTAGGATAAACACATGCAAGCCATTCCACAAGATCAATCAAAGAAAGAGGAAATTGTCTCCTCTAAAATCTATAAACTCTTGAAGGTCATTAAAAATAGATACCTTCAAAGAAGAATTAAGAAGTTAGTGAGCCAAGTCACAAAACCAATAAATTCTTAATCTAAAGGAGGTAGGAATATTGAAAATATTGTGCCCACATTGAGTAAAGGGCAAGAACTTGGAGTCTAATATAATGTGAGTTATGACAATAAGCCCTTCAGACTAGGAATATTAAGTGGCTAGTTGTTGGAAGGTCCTGAAAACCTTCATAAAAAAGGCAATATAAATCATCTAGTTTTAATTCATTTAGTGAGCATGAGGGTGTGACATCTAGAGTATCTCTCTAGAGATCCACCACTAGAAGATCTAGATCAATTTGGGTACTTAAAGAATACCATGTCATTAAAGATGAGACAAATCAATATGAGAAAGTTCAATTAGATGATGAAAAGGCTAAATCACCCATCATCAATTAGAAGCATAGATCTAAAAATGGTCAGCTAATGAATGATGATGTGGATAATCAACCCGATGACTTTTTGATTGATGAAGAATAACAAGCTCTTGATTTCCAAAATAATGAAAATATCGATTACTTGGAATTAGAAGTTGTTTTCATGGTTGATACACGTTTATAAAAAAGGAATGTGGTACCTAAAAATCTAAATGAGGATTAACTCCGATAGGGCCAAGTAACCTAGTACCCAAAAGTTTAACAAGGTTACCATAATAAATGGGTTCTCAACTCCAAAGATCAGATCAAATAATCATTCAACTCAAAAGTTATATCAATGAGATGAACGGTCTAAAGAAAGAGCTATTTTGATATCTTAACATAATAGCAACTACAACATAGCAAGTGCCTTCGAGAAATTCTCCAGAGACACTCAATCCAACAACTGAAATTGGAGGCATGTAGAATGCTTCACACCACTTACCAATAGATTTGATGCAAATACAAGAACCTCATGGAGAAGTTACACTAAGTGCTCACCAAGAGGTTGAGGTCATTACCAAATTTCTAGGTAGAGAATCTTATCAGCTAAAAGGTCAAAGCGATCATTGCTTTTGAGATTACTGAATAATTAGTTGGAAAAGGCTGACCATACCCAACAAAATATGACTTACTATAGTATCCCAAATGATATATTATGCTGAAATTCAACACCTTTTTAGGCATTGAAAACCCACAATAGTACATAGCCAAGTTCCAAGCTACTTGTAGGAATGCAAGAGAAAATGATTGATCGCTAAAAAAAACATCTTTGAGGATGCTCTTTACTATCTTTATCGAGATGGGTAGGAGTATGTTTTCTGATTAAGCATATTGGGATATATTCAACTAGATTTTGCCTAACATTACATTAGGGTTTATTTAGATCTGGGGTTCTATTTTTTATGAATGCATGCCTTTATAGTTAATTACCCCTGTTATCATAGTAAGAGAGCACTCTTGATTGAGGTTGGAAATAAATATATCTCTTTGATATGCATTGGTGTCTAGTAGTGTGTGTAATATGACATAAATGATTGTCACTTAACTTAAAGTGTATATTCGGTGTGGGTACGCGGGTGGGGGGTTGATGACACACCCGATCAAGATGCCATGGCTCCATCATCCCGGGTTATCATGGTCTCTATTTTACTTAGGCAAGGGAAATAGTTCCTAACTGAAGAATCCTTGTCAGTAGCTATGGGTTGTGTCATCCAAGGTTCATTTGGTACTTGTCTTCTCTAAGTCATCCTTCAAAAATTATAGACATACTTATAGAGTGGAGGTTTGAACTTCTTCTTGTACTTATTGAGAAAGCTTTGTAACTTTAAAAATAATTTTTGGAGAGGTTTTAGATAATGATATTTTCCAACCTTCTTTGATCTTTAGGGGATCAAATGATTCGTTAGAGATTAACATAATAGATTATATCTCAGGATCTACTGAATATTCCTTAGGAATCACTATGGCTCTAGTTTTATAATTTCTTCTTAGCCAATTTTTGAAAGTTAAGTAGTGGGGTATGTGTAATAATTAGGATTATCACTTTTGCCCACTTCCTTCTACTTCTTGGGCTTAGATAATTAAAATTCTACTTTCTTCGAAGGTCTTGAAGATCTTCCTAACCACTTCTCTTTTAAAAGGATATGTTTTACTTAGTTTCTTAGTGAGGGATAAGAAGGATCTATTAATTTGCTCGAATGACTACCTAGGCTGCTGCTACTATAGTGGTGGAGGTAGGTACAATTTAAGTCTCTTTGGTTGAACCGTCATGGGTTGCTTCCCTTTATCTATTGCAAATATGGCCCCATGATTATTATCAAACACTTTATGAGGTTTTGGCTTAGATGGTTGGTCTAGAAAGGATAACTACTTGGCCTCTTCTTGAAGGTTGACAACTTTGCTTCAATTATTTTGTTATTATGAACCCTTTGAGCTTGAATGTCACTAGCTCATAAATGTTCTTGAGTAGAATCTTATTGACATGTTTCTCCTAGCTTATACTTTATGCTAATGTTCCTCTATTCGAGAATATATAGTACTCTGCTAAGGACTCATTAGGCTTCATTTACCCTATTAATAAGTCCTTAACTATCACTTTATGCTGAGCTCCAACGAATTGGTTTATGAACAATTGCTCAAACTCTATAAAGGTCTTCACCAATGAAATGCCACTCTAAATAGGCTCTTAATAAATAATCAAAATGAAGCATGTTGCTAGACCAACATTACAACAACTGGTCTTGAAGTGTGCCATATGCTGCCTTTTCCAGTGTCATCAAAAACATTGAAGGCTGGTGGCACAAACTCCTTGGGATATTTTACTACATCAAACTCCTTCGTGTAAGGTTTACTCTTTGAAATTAATGAGCACATTAAGTTGAGCCAATGTCCACCAATTGCTTAATAGCTTTTACATCAACATTGTACTATCAATATCCCTTTTATGTAAACTACTTAAATGTTCATTTGCTAAGGTATTTTTGTTCCTGTCTATTAGGTTAATTAGCTTAGGTCTATCTATCTCAATCAGAGTTGGCTATAGTACTAATGCTTGACCTTGGAAGGGTATTACTTTTGACATAAACTACTCCACCTTCTTCTCCATGCAACAAATTTGTTCATCCTTTTGGTTTAACAAATATAATAGTCATTGAATCAAGTTAAGTGCATCTCCCTTTTTATCCATAACATCTTGGACATCAATAGCTTGTCTATCCACCATGGCCCTAGTCTCAATCACATGGACCTTCATGGGCTCATCTATTAGGACATCCTCATCTAGATCAATGTCTATCATACTAATGTTATGATTCTAGTTATCATATCCTACCTCGTATCTAACTATGACTTAATAGTCATCCAAGATCTCATATAGTGAGTGATTATCTATTCACTCAAGGTTAATAGTGATGTATTTAGGGTATTCACTATCATCCACTTGGCCATCTATCTCTACCATATCTTCTTTTTTTTCTTTTTGTTCCTCAACTATATTTGGTTCTACTTGCATTAGATAGTTCTCTTGTGTTTCATCTTCCTTGCTTAATAAGTGGCACTATAATTATGCTCTTAAACCACCATGCCTTATCATCTATCGATAAAGTAGAAGGCTAAAAAGGGGTGCTTGGCCTTGGGTCATTAGTATGAGAAGAAGAATGGCCCTCAGGGTGTAATCTAATCACCAAGCGAGATGTCTTCTGCTCATCAAAGTGCTTCTAGTACTTATGTGGTATATCTGATGTTTGAAGATGAATTGAAGATGCTGATTTGCAGGATAACTGGTGTGATGGCTACACCAACCGCGCTCTTGTATACCCCTTTCTTAACTTATTAGGGTTAGTGAGAACAATCTTATCAGTCTCTCTATCATAATTGAACCATGGGGAGCTACCATGTGTATCAATCCATGCAAAAGCTTAACCTCCACTCTTTATGGGGAGCCTATGCAACTATCGTAGCATTGGTAACATTTTCACATCAAATTTTGGCTTTAACCTTCTCGGGGATAGCCCACTTCAAACTCTTGGGATTATTTGCCCTAGTCTATCAATTCTAGTTTCTTGAATATAGATCTCAGATTAGCATAGGGAGCACCTCTTCTCTCCCTAACTGATATCTTATACTCGAAATGGTGTCGTGGTGAAGGGTCAATGCAATGAACAACCTCCTTTCCCAGAGTAGTAGAGAGAGGGAGAGACCTACTACCCTTAGGAACCATCTTTAGCCTCGTGTGATTTTTTCTCTATCTCACTGACCATCCTCTCATACTACTTATTGCTTCTTAAGTTTTATATTTTTATTCCTTCTTTGTGTCTTTGTCAGAGGACCAACTTTAGAAGATGAACCAATCTTAAAGGTGGAGGGGGCAACCAATGGCTCAAAAATTTTCTTCCCCATAGATGCTAAATTATAAAAAATCATGTAATTTTAATGCTTATTTTATGTGTTTTAATGTTAAAATATATTTATTCAAGTATATTTTGTGTTGTAACTAAAAAAATATTAAAAAATTCATAAAAGAAGAAATTTAGGCTAAACACTTAGGTACTGCAAAGCAACACTACATAATTGTAAATGACCTAAATTGAGGCAATATTATAATAAGGCCAGCGCCTAAGTGCTATATTAGCAGCACTGCAGTGTCATATCAGACTCAATTTGGGATAGTTTCAAAGAAAGCTTAGCGCCTAGGCACTATACTAGAGGAAAAATATGAGGCATAAGTAGTAAGAATAGTATCTTTATGCTAAATTACTAGCAGAGGATCGTGAGGAGTGGACTTAGAAGATCTACTCTGTGTGCTCTTTTCTTTTTTTCTTTGGCTATCCTATGTCTTGTTTTACTATGTTTAATATGATTTTCTTTTTTTTCCATATTATGGAGCACTAATTTATAAAGTGCTCTGACTTTATGTGAACTTTTGGGATGTTTGTGTTGTATTGAACTTTATTGTGGATTAATATAAGAAAACTATTCTTTATTTTAATAAAAATGTGTTTTGTTTCTTTTCATGCTTCATTTACTTATAATCTGACCAATTACAAAGTTAAAAGTAAGTGTGATCTAGAGATATTGATGAAATCCTAGAAGAACTAGTAGGAAATTGGCAAACAAATATACTAAATAATCATTAATGTGCTAGATGGTTTGGGGTCACTAAATAGACATTAAGTATATGATTATTTTTTTGGATTTATAATCATTTAAAGAAAAATATATGTAAAATAATCAATCAAAATTACTTGGCTTTATTAAGAAAATTAGGTAAAGGGATTAGTTTGGTTATACTTGTCTAGAGATAGGGAGTATATAACACTTTTGCTCTTCATTGACACTACAAGCTTTAAGTTAATCCGTTATATAGTTTAATATAATATATAATCTAAAAGATTTCATAAATTCATAGTACTTTTTCTAAAATTAAGAAAAAAATACACACACACACACACACACACACACACACACACACACACACACACACATATATATATATATATATATACATATGTATATATATATATACATATGTATATATATATATACATATGTATATATATATATATATATATATATATATATATATATATATATATATATTTAAAACTATTAAAATTTGTCTTTCTATTATCTTACAAAATAGTAGATAGTAATTTTAATTAGCCACTTGCATTTTGCTGGATATAAATTAAGTTTAAAGAGATTAGTACTTAACTTAGTATAAATTAATATCTAATTTTCTCTAATCTTTATGGGGGCGATATGCTACTTAATCTGTATTACTTGATTCGATACATGCACTTGAGTATAAAGGTAAAAAGTACCGATCAAGTTCTTCGCACCGTTGCTAGGAATTGGAAGTAGAAATAGTAATTTGTATTATGTTGATCAGTTTTTAATTCAATATTTTTGTTATATGTATTTATGTTATGTGTTAAGTGTGAAATATCCTTGTACTTGTTTAGTGTAATATTATTATTTTAAATTTTCAATTAAAGTTGTGAATTCTAAACATTGTATACGTAGAGATAAAACTAAAAAAATAGTGTCATTGAGCTTAGAAATCATAGAAAATAGAAGAGAAGAGAGAACTAGCAATGGACAATCAACCAAAAGGAGAACCATCTAGACCATCAAAACTCTAAATTCAGACCAATCATTCCATGCGGATATCCTATACAAAATCAAATTAAAGAAAATATACCCACCTTTGAAGGATTAGTGAATAGGAACTCAATTACAAAGCTAAGGAGCTTCAATTAGAAATTTAGAGATTCAATTAGGGAAACTGGCTAATAACCTTATAAATAGACCATAATAGAATTTACCTAATAACACTAAAGTAAATCCTAAAGATAAAAGTAAAGAACATTGTAAGGTAATTAAAATAAGAAGTGAAAAAAATTAAAATAAATAGGGCTAAAAGATTAAAAAGATTAAAATGAAATATTAAGTAAGGGGAAAGAAAAGAAAGAAAATGAAAACAAAAAAAATTGAATAATATAAAAAGGAATCAGAAATAAAAGTATTAAAAAAATGAGAGATAGACCACTACCTCTATTTTCCCAAGGACTTCAAAAACAAAATGTGGATAATCAATTTTCTAATTTTTTAAAAGTATTTAAGAAATTATCCATAAATATACTATTCGCTGAAGCTTTGGAACAAATTCCTTCATATGTAAATTTATTAAGGACATTTTTTATAAAAGAAGAACATTAGTGGAAAATGAAATGATATCCTTTATTGAAGAATGTAGTGCAATAATTCAAAGAAAATTATCTAAAAATTTTAAGGATATAGGGAGTTTTGGAATTCCTTGCACTATATGGGATAATTTTTTTTTGGAAAAGCATTATGCAATTTAGGAGCTAGTATACATTTAATGCTTTTATCAAATTTCAAGAAACTAGGACTAAGAGAAGTACAACCTATAAGTGTGACTCTATAATTAGTTGATAGATGTTTGACATATCCCAAAGGTATTATAGAGGATATTCTATTTAAGGTAGATAAATTTATATTTCCTGTAGATTTTATAATATTAGATGTGGAGGAAGATAAAAAAATACCTCTCATTTTAGGAAGACATTTCTTAGCTACTAGAAGAACAATGATAGATGTTCAAAAGGGGGAATTAATAATGAGAGTAATTAATTATAAAGTTAAATTTAATATGTTTAACTTTATTAAATTTTTTGATGATAGAAATGAAGAATGTTATAGGATTGGGTTAAGTGAAAGTAAAGTAGGAAAAGAATTGGATTCTTACTTCATAAATGATTTTATAGAATAAAAATGAAAAAGGATGATAGAGGAATAAGAAGACATTCAATTCCTTAGAATTATACCCAATAAGTTAAAGAAAAGTTTGAAAAATTAGAAATATCTACATAAAGAAAGAATCTTAAACCATTTATAATAGAAGACACATAATTAAATTTAAAATCATTACCAAATCACTTGAAACATGCTTACCTAAGAAAAGAATCAGCATTACCTATAATCCTCTCAGTTGATTTAGAAGAAAATAAAGAAGATAAATTAATTGAAGTTCTTAATGGATATGTAAAAGCATTCGGATGGACAATAGCAAATATTAAATGAATTAGTCCTCCAATATGTATGCATAGAATTTTAATGGAAAAATAGTAAAACATTTATAGAAAATTAAAAGAGAATAAATTCTACCATGAAAGTAGTAAAAAAAATGAAATTCTAAAGTAATTAGATTCAAGAATTATATATCTTATATGCGATAGTACATGTGTAAGTCCAATCCATTGTGTGCTAAAGAAAGAAATAATGATTATTGTTACTAATGTAAATAATGTAATCATTTTTACTAGAATAGTGATAGGGTGGAGGATTGATATTGATTATAGGATGCTAAACAAGGCCACTAGAAAAGATCATTTTCATTTTATTTTCTTTGACCAAATGTTAGATAAGTTAGTAGGTTATTCATATTATTATTTTTAGATTGGTATTCTAGATATAATTAAATTATTAAAGTAGTTGAGGACCAAGAGAAAATAATATTCACTTGTCCTTATGTTACGTTTGCTTTTAGAAAAATGCCCTTTGGCTTATGTAATGCACTTGCTACTTTTTGACATTATGCGATGAATATATTTTCTGACTTAATTGAAAATTGCATTAAAGTGTTTATGGATGATTTTTCTATTTTTGGTAAGATATTCATTGCTTAGAAAATTTAGAAATCTTTCTTGGAAGATGTGAAGAGAAAAACTTAGTACCTAGCTAGGAGAAATGCCATTTTATGGTCAGAGAAAGGATAATACTAAGTCATAAAATTTATGAAAAGGGAATAGAAGTGGGTAGGGTAAAAGTACAAATTATAGAAAAACTTCCACCACTAGCTAATGTTAAAGGAGTCATAAGTTTTCTAGGACATACTAGATTTTACATGAGATTTATCAAGAACTTTTGTGCAACTTATTAGAAAAAGATAAGCTCTTTATTCTTACAAAGAAATTTTAAGAGACTTTTGATCTACTAAAAGTCAAATATAGTTCAGCTCCAACTATTATAACACCTGATTGGAATTTACTTTTTGAATTGGTGTATAACATTAGTGATTATGCAATAGGGGTAGTCTTAGGACAAAGAAAATATAAATTTTTTCATGTGATACACTATGCTAGTAAAACTTTGAATAAAAATTAATTAAATTATTCAATAATTAAAAAAAAGTTAGTAGTTGTTATTTTTGCCTTTGATAAGTTTAGATCATATCTAATTGGAATAAAAGTTATAGTATATACTATTTATGCAGTAATTAAATATATGTTTAAAAAGAAAGTGGCTAAGTTTAGATTAATTAGATGGGCTTTATTATTGCAAGAGTTTGATCTAGAAATTAGAGATAAAAAGGATCTAAGAATCAAGTAGCCGAAGAAGAGTTGGGAGATAGTGGTGACATTGAGGAAGAATTCTCAGATGAATAATTATTTGCATTCAAGCATTAAATTATTCCATGGTATGTAGATATTGTGAATTATCTAGTAAATGACATTATACCATATGGAATCAATTATAATCAAAAGAAGAAATTTTTACATGTTGTAAAATTCTTTTTTTTGGGCATGAACCTAATCTCTATATGAACTGTCCATGTCATATTCTAAGAAGATGCATTCATGATAATGAAATTTTAGAAATTATGAGATCATGTTATGATTCAGAGTATGGAGGATGCTTTTGAAGTAACAAAACAACAACTAAGTTATTAAAAGTAGATTTTATTAGCTAACCTTATTTACATATGTGCATAAATATGTGAAAAATTATGATAAATGTCAAAGAATGAGAAGTATTTTTGAGCGTCAAGAAATGCCATTAAATTACATTTCAGAGGTAGAAATCAAAGGGGAATATATTTTATTGGACTATATATTTCTTCATATGGAATTGAATATATCTTAGTAGGAGTTGATTCTATGTCCAAATAGATAGAAGCAATAACTACACCAAAAAATTATTCTAAGATAACTATTAAATTTCTAAAAAAAATATTTTTTTTAAAGATTTGGAACACCTATAATCATTATTAGTGATGAAGGTACTCATTTTGTAACAAATATGTGAAATAATTTTTAAGAAATATGGATTACAACATATAATATCTACTGCTTTTCATCCCTAAATAAGTGTCCAAGATAAAATTTAAAATATGGAATTAAAGAGGATTTCAAAAAAAATTATGTGTCCTACTATAAAAGATTGGTCACTAAAATTAGACGGTCAGTATGGCCTACAGAACCACATACAAGACCTCTATTGGAATGTCTTCTTACATATTAGTATTTGGAAAGGCTTATCACTTACCATTGGAATTAGAGCACAAAACATTCTCGACAATTAAAAAAAATTAAATTTTGATATGAAAATAAGTGCAGAAAAGTAACTGATAGATTTGAATGAGTTAGAAGAAATAAGATTAGGCACATATAAGAATTCCAAAATTTATAAGGAACAAATGAAAAAATGGCATGATAGGAAAAGATCATTCAAAAATATTTTAATTCTAAACAACAAGTATTACTATTCAATTCTAATTGAAATTATTTCGAGGAAAACTAAGATCAAGATGGTCAAACTCTTTTAAAGTTTATGCACATGGTGTTGGGGATATCTAAGATTTAAAGATGAATGAGATTTTCAAAGTGAATGGTCAATGACTTAAATCACACAAAGAAAATTGAAATCAATTTAATATATATATATATAAAATAGGCCCCACACATAGGTACTACATATGTAGCGCTGTCAGTGCTAAGGCACTACAACATAAAAAAAGAATTAAATAAAAAATAAAAAAAAGAATAAAAAAAGAGAAAGCGGGTTGATTGGTTGACCAGCACCTATGCACTACAAATGTAGTGTTGCGATGCAAGTTAAAAAGCTCTTTCAAAAAGCTCAATAATTGAATAAATATAATTAACACAAAATAACAAAAAGGTTGACTAGTGTCACGGTGCTGTGTCATAGCGCTTAGGCACTCCATCAATGCTTGAAATGTATTTTGTACACTATCGATTATGTAATCAATAGCATTAGTAACATAAATGTATCTTTTAATGAGAATTGGAGCCACCTTGACTAGTTGATCAACGGCTATGTATTTTGTAAGAAAATTTAATGTATTCATTATAAGAAAGTACATTGACCCTTTACATATCGTAAAAGTATCAAAATTGACGTTTAATAAAATTACGACTATACTGATCATTGTAATGCACCAACATTGCTTCAATTGTCTAGTGTTTCAGGTTATGTCAATTTTACTTAACTTTAAATGTAATTCCAATTTAGTAGCAAAAGTAAACATATTAATGCGTTGTCTTCTTCTTATGGTGCACACCATTCAATAACTCCACCTGCCCAAGCTCTCCCCTTGCCTTCTCTCTTGATCTCGCCGATCGACTTTAGTATGGATAGATAAACAAAAAGTAATTAAGAATTTCAAGCATTTTAAGATCTAGTAAAAATTAATTATGGTATTACTATAGAAGGTTCAATCTTTGAATGATAGCTACTCTTTACTAGTTATGGATATCCATAGCGAACAAGTTAGACACTCAAGTAGTTACATTAAATTAGGCTTTGATATCTAGTCCTCACACTTTTTAATTTATATAGATGGATATCCATAGAGAGCGATCATAGATGTACAATAGGTTACGTTCGAACAAAAAAAGATTAACTGATGAATTCTTGAGTGGTGTTAAACACTTTGTGCATGTGGCATGTCAACTTCCAACTTACCAATCTAAGGAAAAGTTTTTATGTTTTTATATGAGACATAAGAATCAGAACTTCTTAACACTAATAAAGTTAGGTTAGACTTATATCATAGGAAATTTCAATCAAATTATTAGTTCTAGACTTCACATAGTGAGTTCGAGCCACATATTGACGCTGATGTTGGTGCTTCAATGAATTTTACATACCCTTAGCTGAGTATGATTTCAAACAAAATCATGAAGAAATGGTATATGATTATGCAAGAGCTAAGTTTCTAGTAACAATAAAAAAGGAATCACCTAATTAAGAAGCTTAAAAGTTCTATGACTTGCTGGCATAATAACCACTATGGGAATGTTGCACAACCCACCATAAACTATTTATGGTTGTAAAAATGCTAAGGTCCTATTTGGAATCAATTTTTATTTTTTATTTTCTATTTTTATTTTTAAGAAACAGAAAAAAATATATGTTTTTTTACCTGCTTTTATTATTTTTATTTTTCTGTTTTTAAACAAGTTTGTTTTTTGTTTTCAAAAATATTAAAAACATGTAAAACTCATTTTTCTTTGTTTTTTAAACATCCACTCAAACTTTTCAGATTTTCAAGGATTTGGGTTTGACTTTTTTTATTTTTTAAAATTATATTATATAATAATATTAATTTTAATTAATTTAATCTAATAAAATTTATCTTGAATGCACTATAATAATAGATTTATTTTAATATATCTTGTATGTATATATATATATATATATTGTAAATTTAAATTTATATATTAATTTTTGATTGATTCTAATTAAATTTAACTTGATTATATAATAATAATAATTTAACTTATTTCATTAATAATTATTATTTAAAATATATTTATATCTTCTCATAAATTATATCATTCTCATTGATCTTAAATATGCACATAGGTACTTTACAATTCATATTCATGCATCAACTCTTACAAATTAGCATTTTTCTTCTTCATTTTCAACGTTTCAAATACATTAGTGTAGTTTGTCTTGCAAACATACATTTTTTAGTAGCATCGACGATGATCAAACTAATATTAGTTCAAATCACGTGTTGTCGTAGTTGTAGCTTATCAATTTTATTATGTGCAATTGTATTGACAATAAAATATTATTGTTCGATATATTTTTACATTTTGAATCATTCTAAGCTATTTTCTTTACGAACAAGCACTATTCAGGTTGTTTTGACAATGATTCAAATCTAATTTGTGCATATTACTTTCATCAATCATAGATTCCATTGCATTTGATTCGATTCGAGCAATAGAGCAGATATGTAGGTTAATATGCATTATCGTCATTTGCATCACCAAACATTTTTGCTTTATATTAAAATAAGAAAATATCAAACATATTTTTATTATATTTTTAAATATAAAAAATAAAAAATACAAAGTGTCTCCAAGCGGCCCCTTAGAGTATAATAATCAATTTCATTATTTTATTCTTTTCATTTAATTTTTTAAAAAATAACAACTAAACATGTTTTTTTGTTTTTAATTTTTTTTTAAAATAAAAAATTCATAAAAATACGAAACATGTTTTTGTTTTCACATAAAACAAAAATAAAATAAAATAAAAAGCTGAAAACAAAAATTTAAAACAAAAATAGAAAGTGATCCCAAACAGCCCCTATGCATTAACACTAAATTTAATATGCAAGTGAATGTTTTAATTAATTTGCAGGGTTATTGAAAGAGGAAAACCCGTAGAAATGTTTTATTCTAGAGGACCTTTATAGAATGAAGAAGCTAGTGCCAAAGTTATGTCTAGGCTAAAAAGATTGATTGATATGTTATTCTACAAGGACAACATGAAAGATGTTGAACACAAATTTTGTGGGGCACCTAGGTTCAAGTTACAAAGTAAAAATATTGAAAATAGAAGAATGTACCATGTAAGGGTCTATTTTACTTGTTGCTTACTCCACGTCTTTGAAGACTATAAGCTTCCATGATTAAAAACCAAACACATATGATGGCACCACAATAGATCACATGCACCATGATAGATCACGTGCACTAAATCTTCTGAGTCATCCATTAGATGGAGAAGCTTGGAAGCACTTCAATCATGTGTATCCTGATTTTGCAGTTGAGCCACGAAACTTCAGACTTGGTCTATGCATAAATTATTTTACACCATTTAGTCAGTTCACCTACCTTATTCATGCTAGCAGTGATAGTTACACCATACAATCTACCATAAGAGATGTGCCTGACAACACCTTATATGTTTTTGACTTTGATCATACTTAGGCCAAAGCAAAGATTGATGTCTTCTTGCAATCATTGATAGATGAGCTAAAAAAAACTTATGGAACAATGGTGTATTGGCATATGATGTAGCTGTAAAGAAAAATTTCAAACGAAAGTAGTGTTGACGCGGATTGTTAATGACTTTCTTGTGTATGAAATGTTATCAAGGTGGAGCACTATTAGGAAGTTAGCTTGTTCATGCTACATGGATATATCAAAGTCATTCACTCTTAAAAATGGTTGAAAAAATCCTTAGTTTGATTGTCGTCGTATGTCCCTCTCTATTGATCATCATTTTAGAGGAAACAAGGGTACATTCATAAAAAATTGAGTTGAGAAGGTTAAGACACCTCCAAGATTGAGTGGAGATGATTTATGGCATATTGATAGTTTAATTCCAACTATAAATAATTCTCTTATGTTATTTAATAGTCATCTTTTGGGGTGTAACCCATAACTAGATGAAGAAGTGTATTTTTTTTGGGATAAACTCTTCTGGAAGTCTAATTTGATAAAGAATAATCTTGATGTCTTGCACATAGAGAAAATTTTATTTTGATAATATTTTGAACACTGTGATGGATGATAGGGGTAAAACTAAAGCTAATGTGAATGCCAAGTTAGACTTAGAGGAATATTATTGAAGATGAGAGTTATAGTTAAGAGAGACTACAGTTGGCAGATTTCTAAAGCCTAAAGCCAAATATTGTCTCACATTAGAATAATGAATTGCAGTTTGTGAGTGGGTACAATAATTGAAATTACCATATGAGTATGTATCTAATTTGAGCTGATATGTTGATTTAAGAATAAGGAAAATATTTGGAATGAAGAGCCTTGGAGCATCTTCCAATACATCTACCAATGAAGTTAGAGTGAGAGGACTAGTGTAGTTTCACTAGATATATCCTTTTGAGAGGTAGCTATTTATTATGAATAGTAATATTAATTAGCATTTAATTTAAGCCTATTTATTTTCTAAAACTCATATAGATTTTTGAATAAACTAAAAAAAATTATGAAGAATAAAGCACATCCCAAAGACTCAATATGTGAAGCTTACTTAGTCTAGGAGACTACAAATTTATGCTCCTACTACTTTGAGCCACATGAACATATGGATGATGTCGATGGTATTAAATCTTCACAGAATGTGTTGTCTATTTTCCAACCATTCAAAATAATACTGGATAGAAGCATATTAAGATATCTAAATGATAAGGAGCTTAGGGTAGGTACATTCAATATTCTTATCAACTACAATAATGTTTAACATTTTGTTGACTAAGAGCATTAGTGCAATAATATCCCATTTATATTTTTACTCAAACATAATATTCACTTAATCATGTTCATTTCATTATTGAGTTTAGGTTATTTTTGAAATAATTAAACTTGGATGGTGATACCATTATTAATAGGAAGGGTGAAAATGAATTCCCAACATGGATTAAATTACATGTGAGGAATCATCATAAAGATGTTAATATATTTTTTAAATCAGTAGAGACAGATTAGAGGAATGGAGTGGAGAATCAAGACCTCATAACCTAGCTTGGAGTCCAATGTGAATTGTGAATACATGGAAAATTTATGATGTTAATGGCTATAGATTTCACATTAGTTCTTGGTCAAAAGAAAAGAAATCATATATCTCTAGTGTTTGTATTTGATAAAACATGCATTCAGATGGTGAGATTGTTTTCTTGTACCATGAAACCATTATATTGTTAGAACTACTTAAATTTACTCTTATTGCATTGTTCACTTAAAAGCATCCTAAAATTGATGTGATGACCTAAAAATTATTGGGGAGTGGAGCATTGGTCTCTTGGATGGTAAACATATAGAATTCCATCAAGCTTTACAAGGAAGAAGACTATGTTAGAATTTTTTTCAAAAAGCTGTAGTACATTGATAATATTCCAATGAAGGTCCTTAAATGGACTATAACATTCAATTACTATGTAGAAACACTCATTTTTCCCATTCAGATCAAATTTTGTAACCTCAAACTACACCTTTTTGACTAATATATTTTATATTGACTAAAACTAGATCTATCCATCTATAACTTGTTTAGACCTTCGATGACACATGTGTTAGTTGAAAGGGACATTACCTCTCACTATGCTAAGGTAGTTTGGATTGGCTCTTTAATTAATGGTTACTAAAAATAAGTGGAAATTGAACAAAAGCCTTACTATAATAATTAATGTAAAATGTTTGCCCATTGTAGTGTTTTAATTTAGAGTGATAAAGACTCCACGTAGATCATATTGGGTACTTACTGAAGTGTTCGAGTGCAACCTTAAGGTATGATGTATTACCTTGAAAGATAGAAATATCACCCTACAATGGATTCAATCACCTAATAAGGACTCCTAAGGTCGTTGGTCTTCGTGTTTATGTGAGATCTTTTCTCTACTTTACATGGATAAGTAAAGTAGGGTTTATTTTATGCTGGGTTCTTTAATTCCCTATGGAATCAATCTTCTATAGTTAATTACATCCTAGAAAATCAGAATTTTTTAAGAATACTCTCGATTAAAGTAGTCAATGAGTATCTCCAAAGATTTCAAGGCTAGATTATCAAAGAATTGGGTGTTATTAGAAATCAAATAGGATTTCTCGAATAAGAAGACTTCTTGATACTAAGAAGCCTAGTGAGTGCTTCAATTTACTATATAGTGAGGCTTTACAATTTTGAAAGAGAGAAAATTATTTATTTGAGTTAAAATTTTATTAGAATGCTAGGACTTAGATTCTAGCAATATAAGATTGTAAAAATGCCTAAGAGGTGAGGACTTATATTCATAATAAAAGAGAAATGAGCCATCTCAGAACCTAAATCTAGAGTGCTCTAGCATAAGCCAAGAGCTCAACCTAACTCTACTCAGAGAAAATGGGATATAAGGGCCCACCACCATAAGAGAGAATGAACACATCCTGACTCTTCTGAACTTACAACCGTCTAGAATGGCTGCCAGCTAACACTTCCTATGCTTTAAAATCATGTAGGTCGGTCTTATGTAGATGCAAGATAGTTAGGCTATTATTTAATTAGGAAGGAAGCTAGAATCCTAAACTCACCCCGTAAGTGACTAGATAATGTTTGGTATGTAAACATGACTTAGACTAAGGTTAAAAATTTACAAGTTTTTGGATCATTTTGACACATTTAATTTGGACTAAGGCTTAGCAAATTATGCCTATATGCATGACAAAATTAAGTCATGTGCTAAATTAATTAGAAGAGGTGTTCTCCACTATATGGGATCACTCTCAAAGGGCAAGCATATTTCCTATCATGCAAGAGTGGAGATCCTCTCTATTCAAGAGTGACATAATATAATATGTATGTTGTTGTAGCATACAATCATTCAGTTAAGGGATTATTAAATCTTTTATTATCTTGATTAAGAGCTTATGCTTTTAAAATGAGGCTATGAGTTGCATTTAAATTTAGTTATGAGTTATTTAGTGAGGATAGAAAATTTTATTTTATTTTAAAGAGTCTCTCACATCCAGGCCACATATCAAATCATCAAACTTTAAGAAACCTAAGAAAAGCCTACCATTTCTATTGCACAAACTAAACACAACTACCAAACATTTAAATTTCATAAAAGAATAAGAGGCCAATGTAGTCGGGTACCAATGTACACCCAGAAAAGAGAAAAAAATTAAGTAGCTGAGCTCTTCTCTTATACAACTCAAGTTATAATTAAATTTTATAAATGAAATGAATGCTATGGGGGTCCTCAATTGTTGTTCTTCTTTCCTTCTTTGGATCTCCAGGATTCATAGGGAATCCTAGGTCTTTACTTTCTAGCTACCACTCATCTTAAACCCCATAGCACTAATCCTAATCCTTTTACAAAATTTATATTTTTATTAAAAATAAAATCTAACTACACCTGCAAAATAGAAGTTAGCTAAACAAATATACAAACAAAGTAATTATATTTCATATACTTGGACTTAGCATCATGCACTTGGGTAACCAAGCCCACTTAATTGGATTATGCTTATGGGCATATGTGACACCTACAAGAAAGAACATTTATGTTTATTTATTATTACAATGACCCTTTAAGGACAATCCTCTGTATAAAATATTATTAGGCTACTAACGACCTAACATCCAGTCTACGTATAAATAATCCTAAAATCCAGTCTAAAATATTACATCATAAAATAAAACACATCACAATAACATACAATGGCCTAACTTAATACTAGGATCTGTTACTTAGCATTTTAATGTGTGTGTTAAGGCTTTAGTGTGACATGTCTTGGTTAAGCTTTGGAAGTATGATTGTCCGAAGTTTTGGAATTATTTAAATTAATCATTAAAGATGGTTTCATTTCAAATCTTCTAGTAGATTGATTTATTTTAATTTGCATGTTGTCATTTTGTTTAATACTTAACATTTATTATAAATAGAAGAAAAAGGCTTGGCCCCTTCATCCCTATCCTAAGTTATTTTCTAAAGGTAGGTTCTTATAGCTTTGGTCCTCTTAGTGAACCACATATGAATTTTATTTTATTGAGCCTAAGTTTTAGATTAGTTTTAAAGAATCTTATTCAAACATGAAAGGCATTTTGGGATTAATAAAATTAAGTCACCATCATGTGAGTAATATTTCACTACTTTCTTTCATTACCAATAACATTCATATTCTTTCATCTTTAACGCTCTTAATATTTGATTTAACATATATATACATATATATACATGCATGAATTTGATGGAAAAGGGAGATTTCATTTCGTAACTAAACATATGCAAACATATATTAGAAATTTTAGCAAGTACGTGCTGTTGTTAAACCATGGAAGTGAGATTATTTAAGACCTACTTGGGGCTACTTAAAGCCTTATATTCTCGGGATATCCATACTATATACTTTCCAATTCAAATACATGTGAACATATACACAAGCATAGAAACAAAACCATGCAGAGGTTATATAAAAGTTTTTATTCATGTGGAGTTTAATGACATGAAAAGAAAAATTTTATTCTATATTATAGCACATGTATACATATAAATGAAATTAGGTATGTGCCATTATTAAACTAGGGAAATAAGATTATCTAAGACCTCCTTGGGGTTACTTAAAGTCTCGTATTCCCGGAATGTGCAGACTATATACTTGTTAACCCAAAAACATATAAATATACACATACAACATAAAGATAACCCAATCCATTATTATCTTTAAGTTATAACTAAATGGAAACTTCATTCGTTAAGTATTTATAAAAAACATTAATTTAAACTTCACACTATTTGCTTCATTATTAACTTATAATTTTTTAAAAAATAATTTGAGATTCATTAGTGATAATATCCACACCATATAATAATATTTATCCAAATCATGCAACCTAAATGCTATTATATTCTTTTAATTTCTTTATTTTACAACACGAACACATGAAACAAATGGCATGCACATTTATGATAATTTAAAGGAAGTAATTAAATGTTACCACATAACATACTCAGTTTCATTGAATCCTAAGGACAATCAAGCTAAATAAACATTCCTAAATACTAACCAAACCTTTTATAAGATTTAATTTTTATATTCAAGTTGTTAAAACCTATAGAGAAGAAATGATACTTAGGATTCACCCCATCCCATGTTGGTTATTTGACATGGTTAAAGAAATAAGTTAAATAGGTTCTATAAGTTGATTAGGTTCAAGCCATTAATCACATTGGTTTAATTACCCTTCCCCAAGCTTCTTTAATTTAAATAACTACTTGATCATGAGACTTCACTGACATGCTTTGGGAAAATAAAATCATCAATGCACCTAAAGGAGTCAAATGCACTTAGGCTCATTCTTAAGAGATAATTAAATTGAAGGAGGAAAATATTTAAGTTAAATAATCTTTTGATTTCCATACACCAATGGGATAATCATAATTTCTTTAATAGCTTTATGTTATTAAACACATAAAGGGATTAATGAGTTATATTTAAGTTATCTAAATCAATTTTAATTTTAGTTTTTATTTTATCATTGATTTTTTTACTATTCCTTAATTATTAAACATATTAATTAACCCTCTTAAGGAAGTATGCTTGAAAAAATAATTAGGAAATGGGTCCAAATTATTTCTCTCATCATACCCACTATTTACACTGATTAATTAACACTAATTATTTAATTTTTATTATTCATCAATTTTAATAATTATTTAATTAATTAAAGAGGGCAATTAGGAATAAAACTTTAAAACCTTCAAACCACATGGAAAATAATTTCAAGAAAATTATGGGAGGTAGAGAACATCCCATAGAATCATCTCACCAAATTTGGAATCAATTAGTTATGGTTTATTTATATTTTTTAGAATTTTCTATAATTAGTTATGATATTTTGAAGTTCTAACCATTTTAGTACATTTTAAGCCTTAATGAATCCTTTAAATCATTGACTATAAATGGATGCTAACTCGATAATGCTTTCCACGTGGCACTGCAGTATTGGCTACTTAAATCATCCGACACGATAGTTAACTCAGTGATAGCAGAGGTGGTTTCATTTCGACCATCTGATCTCGAATCGGATAGTCAAGATTAATCTTGTGATTTCAAAAGAATTAAATCATGAGTTCTAATGCAATTAATCACAACCAACCATTCTAATCATGCAAAATAGATGGCCTGTGATTTGTCAACCTGTGAGCGCCAAAAGATGACACTATTTACCTTCCACCACTTGATTTGAGCTCGTCGAAGCTCTTTCATCGGTGGAACCGACTCCTAAATGACCAGGAAATAAATCTAAGGAGATTTTATGGTGGAGATCCCACGAAAACATGATTCACTTCAAAAATGACCAACACATAGAGGCCAAGACTACGGTTGTCAGATTTTTACCTTGCCAAAGCTCTAGATTGGTGATCCAATGATATAAGTAGCATCATGTTGAAGAGACAAAGATTTGTTGGGAAGATCTCGAACTGTCTCCCCGTCGATTGATCTATGGACCAAATGCCACTGCAAAGCTCACTGAAGTTGGTCTAAGGACGTCTTCCGGTGGTTGAATCGCTTGGGAAATCATTCCTTTTCACTCACTAGAGTGAGGTGAAGGTGTGGGAAGAGTTAATTTGAGTTTAATGTAGGTTTAAGGAGTTTGGATGGATGGAGCTCTCAGGTCTGATCGGGAGTTGGTCTCGCCAATGGAGTGCACGAAAATCTCTAGAGAGGGTATGAGATAGTGCAGAATGCTCTAGGGAAGCTCTATGTTGAGTTTGAATGGATGGGGAGGAGTATACTCTTCTCCCCAGTCGTACTAAGGGCTGAAATTTGTTCTACCTTTGGTAGCCAT
This sequence comes from Cymbidium sinense, assembly GCA_021442155.1. NCBI lineage: Eukaryota > Viridiplantae > Streptophyta > Magnoliopsida > Asparagales > Orchidaceae > Cymbidium > Cymbidium sinense. The sequence continues at coordinate 114,421,764 of CM038222.1, forward strand.
TTGTCCAGAGTAGGTGGCCAGAGGTGGCAAGGGACTGCTGAGGTGGAAGAGTATGAGAGGCTAAGGGAGTGTAATGGGATACCATGAGGTGTACACTCCTCCTTAGGTTGACCAATGGTTCCCTATGGGTGAATTCACCCTCTCTTGGCCAAAGGCTGAATCCAACAGCCTTTGGTTAGGTTGGGTAAGTGGTCCTTTGCTTAAGAAGGGCCAAAGGTGACTGCCAAGGGGTGGGGAGTTGGATAACCCTTCTAAATGGAGATTTTATCCCATTTGGAGGGCTTGATTCAATGGGTTTGACCCAAATTGAGTTCACCATGGGTTGGGCGCACTTGGGAAAGCCCATGGTGACTCAAGGATGAGTCATGCCAAGTTTAGTTGGGTTTGGCTAAATTTGACACATGTAGGTCAAAAGGGTCATATTGGGCTAAGTTGACCATTTTGACCAAATTGGGTTAGAATGGGGGTTTGGGTAAATTTAATTCATCATTTGGAATGAGTGAGTGCAATTGATTTGATTCAATTTGGGCTAGATTTGGATTCGATTCATATGGTTCAATTTGGGTCAAATGGATCATGTTGACCAATTTGACAAAATTGGCCAAATTGGCTTGAGCATGGATTAGATCTATGTTCAATCGGCTATTTTCAATTGATTGGAATAGTTGATTTTAATTGATTTGAATTATGGAGTGATTTAGTTCAATTTGACCCCTTTGGGTCAAATTGGGCTAAGTAGGCCAATTGGATTGGGTTGACCAAATTGGGTCCAATTGAAGGTTGGATCATGTTTTATACTCAATTAGTGACTAATTAGAAGCATTGGTTTCAGTCAATTTGGTCTAAGATTTGATTTGGTCTAATTTGACCAGTTGGGTCAAATTGGGTCAACTTGGGTCACAGGGTCAAATTGGGTCAACTTGGGTCACAGGGTCAAATTGGCTTGGTTGGGTCTAATTGATTATAGTGGAGTGTTCAATAATGAGCTACAATCATCAATGAAGGAATTGGATGGCTTGGTTTGATCTAATGGGTGTTTGAATGGGCTTTGACTTAATTACCCCTTTTAGGTCACTTTGGGTCAAGTGGCTTGGTCAAGTCAATTTGGACTAATTGGAGTTATGGATAGTTGAGATGTGTTCAATGATGAATTTGAGGTTGATAGGTGGCTTTGATTAGGTTTTGGCTCATTTGAACCTTTTAAGTCAAATGGGCTAACTTGGGTTGATCAAATTCACATGGTTCAATGAGTTTGATTGCAAATGTTGGATTAGTTTAACATGATATATTGAATACTTAGGGTGGTTGAGAAAATCAACTTGGATTTAGTTTGCTTGAATGGGTTTGAATGGAGTTATAGGATTGTGGTGAATTAACTTGGGTTAAGGTCTAAGTTTATTTGGCTTGGAGCTTAGATTGGGGAACCAAATTCAATTAAGATTAATTAAATAGGTTTGAGTTATTTTAGCTCCAACCGCATGAGCTTAAGTTTAGACGAGTGGGTGGACATGAGTCTTGGTTTAGGCCTTGGGGTAGGTAAAACCTACTTGCCCTAAGGTAAACTCTAGCCTATAGGGCTAAGTCTCTAGGCTTAGGTTTAGTGTTCTCTTAATCACTAAAAGTGTCATAGCACTAAGGAAGTCTAATTATCTAGAAGGCTCCTAGATCTAAGATGGGAGGGATCAATCCTCACTCCGAAAGTGAGGTCAATAGCCATATACTGAATAGTTGTTTCATTGCATACTTAGATCTAACAGGGAATTATTCTGATAAAGACTAGGGTCATATGAACCATAATAAAAAAAGAGGTTAGAAGAGTAATCAAACCACTTTAACCTAAGCCAATCTACCTTGTACAAGTAATCAAGTTAAGGTGCATCCTAACAGCTACTCTAAACTACTCCCAAAGTTGAAAACACTCTCATAATAAAGAGTAAAACTCCCATTCTTAACATGCTTCCTAAGATTACACCATACAAATAGAATGAATAATAAACTCAAATCATTCAAGATGACAATCCTGACATAAATGAATAGTAAAAATAAGAATAAGGAAAGAACATTAAATTATAGATCCATTCTAGCCTATTCAACATATTAGAAACTAGTCTCGTGAAGTTAACACAATCACAAACATTTAACAACTTAATAACACACTTAAAGAACTCAAAGATTGGGTTGTTTATAAATCCAAGGAACATAAGCAAAATAGATTGAGAGAACTAAAGTATGTTAACCTAGCTGTAGTTGAAAAATAATGAGCTTTTCCTATCATAGAATCCTAGCCTCTTTTGATGACATGTATCTTGCAGGGGTCACAGGAGGTAGTCTTTCCTAACTAAATGAATAACATACTAATTTGGAGCCTAGGAGGTATTGCTAAAATTAATGCTTTTAATAGATTAAAAAATGTCATTAGAATCCACAAACTTAGTATTTTTAATGCATTAGAACCTATGTTCTACACTAATAAATCATCCATCATATTGATAAAGTTGGGTAATTTCACTAGCTATCAAATTGTAGCAATAAGATAAGGCATTTTTTTGGTGTGAAAACATTCAGGCTGATGTTCTAATTAATGGTCCTTAATATCTTCATGTTCTTATCAATTATAAAAATTTTAGTATCTAGTCTATGTACCTTGCTTTCATCATTTGAGATGAGAGCTTTAGTACAAGATTGTCAATATTAGCAACAACAACTAGGGTCCATGACTTGTAAGTGGTGATTTAATATTATTTTTAGTTTTATTGAGAAAAAAGGTGGGAAAAAATAAACAATGTTGTTATGGTGAAATTTTTTGATGCCATCAATGTTCTTAGTTTTTTTTATGTAGGTTATGTTTGTTGCCCATACATTTGGTGCAAAGGTAAAACTTTTAAAACATAGGATATGATTCTAATCAACAGTGAATGGACGAACACTTTTATACACACCTATATTAAACACCTTAGTAGAACTTGCTCTAATCACTTCCCACTTTTTCTTTCAGTGAATATGATATTTCTCCGTATATTGTCAAATTTTTAAATAAGTGGATTTCACATGAAAGTTGTATGGACTGTGTCAAATTAACTTGGGTTACTAAATGCAACTAGAACTCTTGGATTAGACTTTGGAAATTACATAAAAATCTAGTCTTCACTATTAGGACATGAAATTAGGAAGTTTTTGGCAATGTAACCAAGCATGTGGTAAATGCAAAAGAACAAATTTACTACTTTGAAAATTCCTAACATACAACTCAACTAATATTGAACAAAAATTACAAGAAAGTATAATTTGTAGAATTTCATCAACATGGAAGAAACATTTTTAGGCAAAAAGTTCTTATCACTTTCTTTCTTAAAGGTGATAGGAATTTTAATATTTTCCATGTTTTTATTAATAAAATAGAGCATAAGGCTATTCTGAATATAGAAGATCATACAAAAGGCTGGAATATTAACCAAAAAGATATTGTAAATAGATATCTAAGATACTTCAAACAACTTTTCAACCCAATTTGTGTCTCAACCTCAAATCTTTAGAAGGCTTATTTTGATGAATAGAGATTTGTCTAATTTTGTAGACTTGGCTTACACTACAATTGAATCTAAATTTAAAGTTGCTCAATACTCTATTGACGAGCACAAATCGTAGGTCTTGATGGTTTTTCAATACTATTTTATTAGCATACATGGGACATCATCAAAATTGACATTATTCATGTTATACATGATTACTTCCATGGGAAAATATGCATATACACTTTTCCACCACCTTAATTATCCTAATTCCCAAAAGTAATGATAAACATAATGGGGTGAATTTTAGACCTATCAGTCTCACACCATTCATTAGAAAGTTCATAAGTAAAATCATTTTTAACAAACTTTAGCAATTCCTTCCTCGCATTATCATTGCTATTCAAGCAGCCTTCATCGAGGGTCATAGTATAACCACCAACATTTTATTGGCTCAAGAATTAACTCAGGACATAGAGAAAAAGTGTAATGTGAAAATCACCTCATCAAGTTGGATATAAAGAAGGCATCTAATAACATTAGTTGTGAATTCATTTTGGTTGTGTTAGAAGAAAAGGTTTCAACAATTAGTTTCATAACATCATTAGAAGACTTCACTCTAACAATTATTACTCAATTTTTATCAAAGGTGAAACTCATGGTTTTATCAAAGCTTATGGAGGCATCAAGCAAGGTGACCCCCTCTCTCACCTTATTTGTTATTGGCTTAAATTACTTCTCGAGAATGTTAAACAAACTCTAAGAAGACAACCAATACACTCGTTATTCTTCTACAAGAAAAGTTTCTATATCACACCTAACCTTTGTTGATGACATTCTATTGATCTATGATGGAAGTAAAAATCCATTAAAAAAATAATGTTGGTAATCTTGTACTTTGAAGAACTTTTAAATATGACGTATAATAGGAAGAAGTGTCAATTCATTGTAACAAAGGCCATCAAGGCTGATAAGATTAGGAAAAATAAAAACTTCATTGTGTTTCTAAAAGCTAACCTTCAATATCTTTAATAGACGATTAAAATTAGCAACTTCGATGAATTTTTTTATAAAGTTAAAAATAGATTAATTCCTAGAAAAATACCTTCCTCTCTTTTAGTGGAAGAATCCTAGTTGTTAAGAGTGTACTTAACTCCATCCCCCTTTATCCTATCTAGGTATCAAACATAATAACAATTTTTCATGATAGGTTTGATAAAATATTCAACAAGTACATCTAGAGCAGAAGAGGTTAGGTTATCCATTGGACTAGTTGAAATAAATTATGTAAATCTAAATAAGAAAGTGGTCATGAATTTGGATCCTTAGTTGATACTATAAAAAAAATTTCATGAAACTCTAGACCAAATTTAGAGCAAACAATTTTATACAAACATCATACATGCACAATAAATACTATTATAACTCACACCTAACTCGAGTGAATTTCCACACTAGGGATTCAATACATGGAGGTCTATGCTATCCCATAGAATCATTACTAAAAATTTCATTTTTTAGAATATTGGGCATGGTAAAACAAACTTTTTGTTTGATAATTGGTGTAGTGAAGGTCCTCTAACTAAATTTTATCACAGCTCAACCTCCTCAGATTTAATGGTCTCTAATTTTTTTTCTTAAACTAATAATGGAACATTGAGAAAATTGAACAATTTATATCCACTTCTATCATTCATGACATTATACAAAAGCCCATTAATGCCAGCACCAAAGATCATGATGTGATTAAGAATAACAATTAGCATCAAATCATCTCCATGACAAATATAAATTATAAATTAAGCACTCATAACCTTTTAGAAAAAATATTATGGAACAACATCTTGAAGTTCCATATCTTTTTTTCTTTAGAGACTTTTTTAGAATCTACTACCAATTGATGATTTACTTAAGCTTAAAGGTATGAGAATCATATGAAGATTAAATTCAATAGTGAAATTTGGAATCATATGAAGAGTATATTTAATGTTACCACCCCATTGTAGGATAACACTACATCCTTTGTCTTTCAAATGAGTTGGAACCCACCTTTGCATCATAATCTGATCCTTCACATCAAAACTATCATACTATTGATCATAATGTAGTTTATCTAGATGGTTCAAAGTAGTAGTAAACATGAAAGCAACTTAGCTCAACCTTTGGAAAAACTAATATTAATGGCAGCTTTATATCTAAAGATCACATTACTGATATCAACGGGATCTTTAAAATCTCATTGGAGCAATGTGTTATTTACTTTTTCATACATTTCTATGGCTTTTCTACCATTCATACAGAATCACTCTAATTGCTAGTAGCCTTGAAAATGTTTTCAGCTATTATAGCCACTTAATTCTTTAGGTACACAGAGAATCTACATACAACTCTTACCAAGCTAGCTACTAATGAATATTGCATTCTTGGCACCTAATCACTATCTTTAAGAAAATTATGATGTAAATGGGAAGCAACAATTTTAAGATCCACCACATATGTAGAGAAGGCAACCAACATGTTAATTATCTAGGTAAATTAGGTGCATCTTCGAGGAAGACAACTATTTCATCAAAACCATATTTTACTTTATGCAAAATTATACAAGGTGATTGTTGATCTCAGTTTTGGAGTGAGGACTCATCTTTTACATCTTAAACTTAGGAATCTTCTAAGCCCTTGGATATCCTTAGTCATAGGTCAAGGGAACACTAAATCCAAGCTTAGGGATTTAGGAAGGTATACTATAAGTTTAGGATGTGCCTTAGGATAAATAGGTCTTACTTATCTTATGGCCTAAACTAAAACCCATGCTTGTCCACTCCTCCAAAACCAACCTTAAGCCAACAAAGCCAACCTAAATTAAATTTTATTTTATATCCAAGCTCCAAGCCAAATTAACTTCACCCTTAACCTAAACCAATTCCACCATCATCCTATGGATCCAACCCAAGCCTATTCAATTGAAACTAAATCCAATTGATTTTCACAAAAGCACTCTAACCATTCAATACTCTATTCCAAACCCCTCAAATGCTTACCATCAAATCAAATTAACCAAATGAATCCAATTAACCCAAGTTAGCCCATTTGACCTAGAAGGTCCAAATGAGTCAAAATCCAATCAAACCCAAATCAATTATAATCAAAGCCAACAATCAACTCTAAATCCATAATTGAACTCTTCTAAATACTCAATTCAATCCAATTGAACCCAATCAATCCATTTGGACCACTTGACCCAAAGAAGCCTAAATGACCAAATTGACTTAAACTCCAATCCAACCCAAATTGGATTGAATCAATCCATCCAATATCTCTTATGATGATTCTTGATCATCCTTGATTGTCCAATTATAATCAATTGGGTCAAACCAAACCAATTTGATCAATTGATCCAAGTTGACCCAATCAACCCATGGACAAAAATGAACCAAATCTCATTCCAACCTCAATTAATTGAATCAAAGACTCCCATCAATCATAAGTTGATTATTGAATATGACTCAACCACCAATTGAATCAAACCAAGTCAAATGGGTCTTTTAACATAAGTCGACCCAATTTGACCTAAAAAGCCAAATTGAGTCAAATCAAATTCTAAACCCAATTGTTTAATACCTATGCCTTAATCAATTACAAATTAATTATTGAACATGATCCAACATTCAATTAACCCAATTTGATCAGACCAACCCAATTGACCACTTAGCCTAATTTGACCTAAAGGGCCAAATTGAACTAAATCATTCTCAAATCCAAATTAATTCAAACCAATAACTACAGTCATTCTCAAATGATCAATTGAACTTAAACCAATCTTCCACCCAAGCTAATTTGGCCAATTTGACCAAATTAGACAACTAAGCCCATTTGACCTATATGAACCCATATGAGCGAAATTCAAATCCACTTCAAATCAAATCAAACCAATTGCACCAATACATTGCAAATCATCTTTTTAACACACTCAAAAACTTGGTTTGACCCAATTTGACCAATTGGTCAACCTAACCCATATGAATCCCATTTGACCCATATGAGCCAAATTAAGCCAAAACCATTCAAACTAAGTCCAAATCCAACCAAACTTAGCATGACTCATTCTTGGGTCACCATGGGTTAGCTCAAATGGGTCCAACCCATGGTGTGCCTAGTTTGGGTCAAAACCCATGAACCACCCACCCAAATGAGATAAATCCTCATTTGGATGGTCTCACCTACTTCCCAAGCCATGATAGCCACCATAGCTCATTTTTGACACTAGGATCGCTGACCTAACCTGACACAATGCTGTTGGGTTTAACCTTGGGTCATGAGAGGGTGAGCTTACCCTTAGCCCACCATTTATTCACTTGGATAAGGAGGTACACACCATGCCAGCCCATGCCACTATCTTAGCCTCTCACACACCTCCACCTCAACAGTCCACTGCCATCTTTGGCCACATACCCCGGCTGAATGACTTCCAAAGGTTGAGCCAATCTCAGCCCTTGGTTTACTTAGGGAGGAGAGTATACTCCTCCCCATCCATTCAAACTTCATAGAGAACATTAGGGCATTCTGAGAAGTCCCAGAGCTTCTCCTGATCCCTTAGTGCACCCCATCGCTAGCGAGACCAACCTCCACTAAAAATTGAGAGCCCCATCCATCTAATCTCACCAAACCTCATCAATCCCAAATTAACTCTCCCTACAAATTCCCCTAGCTCCAGTGAGTCAAAAATGAATCGATCCCAATCAATTTGATCGCTAGAGATCACTCCAAGACCAACTCTGATGAGCTTAGCTACGGTGCTTGGTCCACAGAGACGTCAGTGGGGAGGTAGCACGAGAGTTTCTCAATAGGGCTTTGTCTCTCCCAGATGAAGCTACTTCAGTCGACGAACTGAGGTCTTTAGCTTCAGCAAGGTAAAACTCTAGCAAAAACCATAGAAAATATCTTAGGTGTTGGTATTTTATGAAGCAAAGTGTGATTGTATGAAATTTCCATCATAGGATCCTCCTAGATCTCCTCCCTACACATTTTGGAGTCGATCTCGACATCCACAAGCTCTGGCCGGCTTAGATCAAGTGGCGGAAGGCTGATGGTGTTTGCCTTCCGGTGCTCAGGGGCCAACAGATCATCGGCTGTCCATTCCACATGATTAGAATGGACCATCGTGATTTAATATGCTAGAAATTTTGATTTAATTCAATATGAATCACAAGATTTATCTCCATCCGATTCAAGATCGAATGGTGGGGACAAAATTGCATCCACTGCCGCTAACTTAGCCGCCATGTGGGACATTTTTAATAACCTATCCCATGGTGCCATGTGGAAAGCGTCACCATGCCAACTCCCACATGGCGTCGATAGGTTAAGGGATTAATTTGGTGTTAAAAATGTAATTAATTAGTCAGAAAGTCAAAAATTTATAACTAAATATAGAAAAATCCAAAAAGTGTGAGTAAACCCATTTTGGAAAGGGTAAACAAAGAATGATTTAATAAAAAATAAAATTTCTAATGGTTGATTAATGAATAATGCCTAATTAGGGTTTGAAGTCTAGGATAATTATATTAATTAAGGCCTAATTACTTGGCCAATTGATCCCAATTTTGGTGGGTTAATCCCATGGGATGTCCTTTGCTTCCCATCATTTTTTTGGGATTTATTGGCCATTTAATTTGGAGAATTTGAAATCCTAATCTTAATACCCTCCCTAATCAATTTAATAATAACTAAAATTGTTAAATAGTAAAATTTAATTGATTATTGATGCTTAATCACTATTGATAGTGAGAAATGATGAAGGAAAATTATTAGGACCTCTTTCCTAGTTATTTTCCTAAAGTGTATTTCCATGGGAGTGTTAATTAATGCATGGTTTGATTATGGAATGATTAAGTTAATTAATGGATAAATTAATTCAAATTAAGATCATTATTGCTCCATATAATTTAAATTGAATTCATGGGTTCCTCTTTATGTGTTTAATAACATAAATACCATTAAGGAAATTATGGTTAACCCATGAGTGTGGGAAAATCATATATGTACTTAATTAGATTCTTCTTTAATCTAATTAACCCTTAAGAATGAGCCTTATTGCAATAGGTTTTATTAAGTGCATTGCAAATTTTAATTTCTCAGTTGTATATCATTGGAGGCTCATGATTAAGTGGTTAATCAAATTAAAGAAACTTTAGAAAAGGAAATTAAACTAATTACTTAATGATTTGAAGTTAATAAATCCATAAAATTTACTTAATTATTTTTCCTTAAACACATTAAGTCACTAATGTGGGATGGGGAAAAACAACAAATTCTATTTCTCCTCTTTAAGTGTAATAATTCAAATCCAAAATTAAACTTTATAATAACTTTGGTTAATCTTGAATGATTTTATTTAACTTGATTGTCCTTAGGAAGTAATGTGGTTGAATGTATTATGTGGCAATGTTTAATCATTCCTTTTCAATCATTATAAATTTGTTTGTTATTTGATATCATGCATTCATATTTTTTTTTTTTTTAAAAACATCAAATGAATGTGATTATATATATGTAAGTTGCATGTGTTGGATTAATCATATTATATGTGTGGCTATTATCACTAATAATTTCAAAATTATTTTCAAAAATTATAAATTAATGATGAAAATTTAAATTGATGTTGACTATGAATATTACATGTGATTTACATTTGCTTATAGCTTAAATATGTTGAAGTATTATTTTATTTTTATGATTCATATGTATGTTTACTGTGTTTGAATGTTAGTAAGTATATAGTCTGGACATCCCAGGAATACGAGGCTTTAAGTAGCCCCAAAAAGGTCCTAAATTACCTCACTTCCCTAGTTTATCAATGGTACGTACTTAATTTTATTTATCTGTTTACATACATTAGAATTTCTATAGAGCTTTACTTTACATGAATAAATAAATTTTCTAATATACAATATTTTGCATGATTTTCATTCTTATGGTTGTGTATACATTTATATGTATTTAAGATAGCAAGTATATAGTTTGGACATCCCAGGAACATGAGACTTTAAGTAGCCCCAAGGAGGTCTTAGATTACCTCACTTCTCTGGTTTGACAATGACACGTATTTCTTAAATCTTTAATACATGTGTATGCATACTTAGCTAAAAAATGGAATCCCTCTTTTCTACTAAAAATATATGCATTCACAAATATTTAAGTGTGCAAAAAATGCATTGCATGTATAGGTATGTTAAGTTCAAAATTATATGCATGCTATTGATGATGAAAAGGAATGATGTAACATTATCCATATGATAGTAATTCAATTTCATTAATCTTAAGATGCCTCTCATGTTTGAATAGGATTCTTTAAGATTAACCCACATTTAGGATTAAAAATATATAATAAATTGTTCACTAAAAGAAATATAATAACATCCATTTAGAAAATAACTTAGGATATGGATGAATGGGATAAAACCCCTTTCTTCTCTTTACGATAATTAGATGCTAAGAAACAATAAAGTGAAACAAAAGAAAATACAAATTAAAATTTATCAATTCTTTTAATAACTTGAAATGAAACCACCCATGTTTAACTTAAATAATTTCCAAACCTTAGATAATTATAATTCTAAAGCTTAGCTAAGATATACCACACAAAGCCTAAGCACACACATTAGAATATTAAGTCACACTTCTAGTTCTAAGTTAGGATGATGTATGTTGTGATGTTGTGTTTTATTTTATGATGTAATATTTTAGAGTGGATGTTAAGATTATTTATGCATAGATTGGATGTTAGGACATTATTAACCTAATGATATTTTTTGCAGGTGATTATGCTAAAGGGATTGACGAAATAAAAATAATTATAAATGCTTTTTCTTACAGGTTTCTTATACCCCTTTGCATAATCTACACTAGGACAGGTGGCCTTGATTACTCATGTGCAAGGTGCTAGTACAAACTTATAGATACAAATGCTTGAGTTGAATGGTTGTTTAGCTAACATGTAGTTATATTTTATTTTTCTAAACATGTAATTTGCAATAGGAATTAGGCTTAGTGCTATGGGGTTTAGGATGAGAAGTGGCTAGAAAGCAAAGTCCTGAGAGGCCCTATGAAGCCTTGGAGCAAAATTGAATCAAAATGAGGAAAGAAAGATGAATTATAAAGACCCCCATAGCATTCGTTCAATTATAAATGTAATATTATTTTGTAATTTGGGTTGTATAAGGGTAAAGCTTGGCTACCCAACTTCTTTTATTTTTTAGTGTGTACGGCGGTACCCGACCACATCTGCCTCTTATTCTTTCATAAAAATTCATGAAATATTTGATTGTCATGTTTAGTTTGTACAATAGAAATGTCATCTTTTTCATAGGTTATGTAAGTTTGATGGTTGAATGTGTGACTTCGATGCGGTAGGCTGTTTAGGATAAAATTAATTTATTCTACCCCTATTAAACAACTCATAATTAAATTTTAATGTAACTCATAACCTCACTTAAAATCTTAGGTTATAAATAAGATAATTAAAAGATTTAGGTCATAACCTCACTTGGATATGAATGATCATTGTCACATACATCATTCAGGTAAGGGGTTATGGAAAATTTAATAAAGGATGATGCGAGTCATTATGGCACTGAAGAGGGGAGGATAGGTGTGGTGAATTCAGTGTTTAAATTAATTTAATCTCAAATTTTAACTTTTAATAGAAAAATAATATTTGATTTTAGAGTGGTAAATTATAATTAACAATGCAGTAAAGTAAAGAGGGATAATAGGTACATGATTTTTATATGGATTGACCAAACCTCAAAATGGCTTATGTCCACTCCTGGTCACCTCAGCTAAGAATCCACTAAACACAAAAATAATTTACAAATCATACTCTTCTATAATGAGGTGAGTACAACTCATACAATAAATATGTACTCTATTATAAAGGGGTGGGTATAACCCGAATAAAATTTTTTTAAAATACAAAAAACATTAAATAATAAATTTTTATATAATTTATCTTTCACAAAAAGTAATCCAAATTAGAAAAGTGATCTCACTAATTATAAATGATCACATTGAAACTTATAGAAAATTTTGAAACAAGTTTGACAAGATAGAGTGCTCACTTAATTTTGATAAGAAATGATAGATTAAATATATTAATAGTGTTCTTACTAAAATAAACATAATGCCATTGATAGACTAATATTAAAAGATTTTAAAATCAATTTATAAAAATCTATTGCATAATAAACTAAATTTCATGAAGAATAATTTAAACTTTATGAGAAATTATAACTAGTTTGTACATGTTAATGTAAGAAAGATCTACTTTCCACATAAAACCTTTTCTATTAATTATGGAACAATAAAAATTGCAAGCCTTACAAAAAGATAAAAAATATTTAGAAAAAGTATATTAGAATGAAATGATAAGTTCAAAATAAAAAATTCAAGTTTTTATAAACTATATTTTGATAAAGAAACTTAACATGCAATAAATCCAATAAATAACCAAAAATGCTAGAAAATAATAACTTTTATTTCAATGAAAATGATACTTTAATTTAATGTAGAAGATTACAAAAATATAATTAGTATATGATAGATTTAAGAAAATAACGGAAGTTCTGATAAAATGAAAATCTAACAAATATTAAAATATTTTCAGCATAATAAATTAATTTTAAGTGCTTAAAATACACTTCTAAAAAGATATGAAGATAAATGATCTTGTAAACAACAATAATGAAGAAATATTTTAAGAAACCAAAAATATTTGTTGGAAAATAAAAATTCGAAAGATTGATGAAACTTTGATGTGAAAAACTTAAACTGTCCAAACACAAATCCACCCAAAAAAAGAATTGAAAGAATAAATTAATGGTGAAAATATTGTGAATAACTAAAAGAGATCAAGATTAAAAAAACAAACTTAAGTAATTTGAAAAAATTTGCTTATTTGAGAGTGTTGAACCATTTGAACCAAGAATTTGATCTTGCAATATTTGGAGAGCACTTAGAAGAAAAATATGGCATTTAGAAGAGAAATCTAATAAGTTTTCTCTTAGGTTTGCTAGAGAATTTAAATTTGAAGAGCAGTTGTTTCATAAAAATGAGGGCTATTTATAAGCAAGAAGGTCATTTTAATTAATTTAAAAAAACATATTATTCAAACATTACTTTATTATATTATAATATAATATTAAATAAATAATTATTATATATTAAATAAAAATTAGATTCAAGTAGTTAGATAAAGGCTAGTCACATAGTCATGTCAAAAATAATAAAAAATGGCTCTTAGTATGTTCATAATGACTAGCTTGGATTTAGTATTAAAAGTAGCTAATATTGAAGAAACATAATAAATTCATTTTTAATCAAAAGTAGGTCTTGTAAACCAATCAAATTAAAGGAAAAAAATTCCAAGGAATATATTGGAGAAAATATTAGATCAAAATTCATTGATTATAATATCATGTTTGCTAAATACTATTTTTATGTATTTTTATTAATTTTAAAATATAATAAATTATATTTTAAAAAATGATAATTTAGATATGATCACATATATGTTAGTTAGTTATCATAAAAACTTTAAGTTATATTTTAAAAAAATAAAATTATATTAGGTAAACATTTAAATGTATATACTAGTTATAATTAATAATCATAATTAATAATCATTTATTTTTTAACAATTTAAATACTATGTATGAAATATATAAATTTTTTTATTTTTATAAAATTGAATGTTAATTATTTGAAGATGATTTATTTATATAAAATTTAATCTCATTATTAATAATTAATAATATGAAAAAATAAATTAAAGGAATATATTAAAATTTGGCAAATCAAATCATGCCAATATATTTATTTGGTTCTCTAAGATACTTCTAAATACATATAACCTGAAATATCTTGAGCTCTAAACTATCCATCTTAATCTTACATTCTTCCATACTTGTAATTTCATTAATCGTAGGTTGTGAAATGCATAGGCTATGTAAAAAAATAATCTAGCGTATCTTCAAACTCAATATATCTGAATTACTCAACACATATATTAGAATATCCAAGAATAAATTTATTTATAGCAAAATTAATAAGATTGAATATGAAGCTCATAAAGCCAATAGAGAATAGTAAAAAGAGAGGGAGAAACTAAAAAGAGCATTGACAATATATACTAGAAAGAGAGAGAAAATTTTGATGAATAAAATATTGAGATGTTGAGGACCAAATGGATATAAAAAAAATTAAAAAACACATGAAATGATCAAATTGAAAAATTTGAAAGGAAATTTTGTAGAATAATGAATAAAAAAAAAGGTGAAAGAGAAAGAAGTCTACAAGTTTGTTAAGGACTAGAAAGAAGAGTTAAATGACAATTACTAGAAAAGAGATTCATGAATCATCACCTCTACTAATTTTTCCAATTTAGATGTTGAATAAAGTAGGCTAAAATTCAAATAATAACCATAAAAAGCTAAATTGCACTAAAGGTTATAACATTCATGAAAAAAATTATAATGAGATGTATATATGAAAATGATATTATTATGGACTTGAGTTAGATCCCTTTATTAATCAATATGCTCATAATTTAGTAGTTAATAATCAAGATCTTGGATATCACCACATTACGGTGGAAATTGTTGTTTGTAGGTTTGTCTTTTTGATGTGGCAGCATAACAAGGTCCCTTCACTTAAGCCAATGTAAAAGAAAAGAAACCACATAAGGAAGCCCAATAACTAGAAGCAAGAGAGTATTAGGAGGACTTATATCTCTTGAATGAAGCATGAATATCTATGAGCTATTTATTTTCATGCATTTTATGTTATTCCATATCATAATTATGTCATTTTATGTCATGTTTTAAGTTTAGTGGCATTGCTATAATTATGTTGAACTATAAGTGCTAATTTATCATGTATATTATAATTAGTGTTGTTATATGTTAAAAATGGAAGGGATTAAGTGAATATTGTTGTTATAACTACTTAATAATTAATTAATCAGTTATAATATTAAATTTTCTAAGGAGAAGTTGGCAGCTAAGAGTGGAGGGAGTAGTTAGGCTAGTTAGTGCTAGCCTCTATTTCACACATGTCCCCCTATTTGTAAATTCAAGTGTCTATGAGCTTAAAAATATTTGCTCCATATGAATAAAAGAATATATCTAGTTTTGTGAAGGAAATTTTTTGAAGAAACTCTTTGGTTAGAGCTTGATAACTAGCCAAGAAAGAAGGATTGGGTGATCCACTTCCAGCAGTACTTTATTGAGTTGTAACTTACTTTGTTTTTTTATTTAATT
The DNA here is from genome assembly GCA_021442155.1 of Cymbidium sinense. Taxonomy (NCBI): domain Eukaryota; kingdom Viridiplantae; phylum Streptophyta; class Magnoliopsida; order Asparagales; family Orchidaceae; genus Cymbidium; species Cymbidium sinense. The sequence continues at coordinate 114,437,587 of CM038222.1, forward strand.
TTGTGTACTTCAGATTTTTTTACAAATATCTATTGTTGGAGGCCATTGGAATTGTGTTATACTATATAAAAGTAAAATCCTTAATTTTCTATCTAAATTCCATTTCAATACCCACATACAAGCATTAGCCTTAATCAAAGTTTTTTAGAATGTAGTTTATTTTTGGCTTGCAATTAGATGACCAAACCTCCATTGAAAATTAAAAAATTATTTAGATTAGTAGCCCACTTAATTTTATACAATCTACATATGTTCAATTATGGTATGTTGTATAAAGTTTTTGGGAGCCTAATCTATTTAAAGTTCAAATCAATCTGTTATAAGAATATATTTTCTATGTGATCAGTTTATATATAGATTCATAAAATATATGAAATATCCACATGAAAATTATCTCTAAACTACCAAAGACTCCACTAGGCATATGATTGGCTCATGGGGTTAGGGGTAAGTAGAAAGATTAAAAATGGATTTATTCTAGAGCTCATGGGTACATCATTCAAAGCTATCAAGCCCATAATCATTTTTCTTGGGAAGGTAGTCAACCCAACCCAACTAAAAGGTGCTTTGTTAGCAACCATGAGTTATGTTGTCCAATCATTATCTAAACCATGGAAGGAAAATAGGGAATCCTATATAGGGGTGTTCTATGAGAAAAGGCAAGAAAAATATAGGACTAACAATCTTCATATAAGTTAATATATATACCCATAAGAAGAATGAGATAGTTGATATTCTAATAATTTGACCAATTTATTAATAATAGACTTACAAAGCTATTTGGGTCAGGCTATTGTTACTTAACATTCAAAGACCCTCATAGTCTCCATTAAAGCCATGCCTACCTAAAGTTTTATATCAAGAGGGCCATACATGACATGCAACTTATTTATCCTTAATAATTTCTATGTCATGCTTTGGTTGACATCATATCATGATAGGTACACATGGAGTGTGATTTTAAACATAAAATCATGAGTTAAATTATAATAAAGGCAAGGTTTAGCAAGTGGGCCCCCCTTGGTTGATTGGGCCTCATTTATAACTAATCTCAACAATCAAATTTTATTTTAAATCATATTATTATATATATATATATATATATATATATATTTAAAAATTTTGAAGTTATTGGTCAGTTTTCATACTTTCTATGATTTTTTTAATAATAAATTTTTATTTAATTCATGAAATAATCACTTTGACTTTAAAAATAAGTGTGCCTATTCAAATATTATGAGAGTTCATAAAATTTCAATGGGCTGTTCTATTTATTGTTTTAAGCATTTGATGAATTATCCATATTTTTTAAAGTCATTTTATTTTAACTTATGATGTATTTTTTATATATTTTTTAATTTCATTCAAATGGCTTTAAAACTTCCAATACAACTTAAAAAATTATGAAATTCTTATAAGAGTCTTAGATTAATACACTAATCATTCTATTTAATTTCTATAAATGTATTGGATATATTTTAACTTTTTTTCTTAATTTTTTATTTTGGAAAAAGATTAATCAATTTTAGAAATTCATAATTATTTTATTTTAAATTAAAAAAATACAAAAATTTCCTGGTGAGCTTAGATGATCATTTTAAACATTATCTAAATTTTTTAACAAATTTTCTAATTTTTTAATATTTTAATATATTTAAATAGTGACTTGGCACAATTAAGATTTATTACTTATTTTATTATAAAATTAATGATTTTATTTATAAGTTTGTAGTAACAATTTAGACATCTTAAAAAATTTACATGTTTTTTATTCAATATTCTAATTTTAATGATTGTTAAACTTTAAAAAAGTGACTTCAAAAATTTATATATCTTTCATTTTAATTCAAACTAAGTTGAAATTTGTATAGGATGTTTAAACTATTGTTTTACAACATATGTATAAGTTCTATATTTTTAGATAAGTGTAAGAATTGTAATCATTTAAAATTAATGAAAAATAATATTTAAATATAATTAGAGTGATTAATTTGGTTTAGCAATATATTCTAAGTTCCTTATTCAGCAAAATGTTTACTTAAGAAATTTCATTTGTGTAATTGCCACCCATCTCTTGTATTTAATACTAATTTCTAATAAAATAAAGGCTTTTTATATCACTTATTCTTTACATTGGATGTTTATACTTGTCATTTATTTAGTGTAAATATACTTGCCTTTTCATTCACTATTAATTATGCTTATTTTTATTTATGAGATCACACTCACTTATTGACGTGATGTTTGGTTAAAATACTCAAGTGATTACCTTGACCAGTTTGTTTTTCAATGTGTAGACACTAATCAATTAGTATTGGTCTTTGGAATGTAGATGTCAACTATATGATGTTGGTCTTCTAGAGTGTAGTTGCTAGCATATAGTGTTGGTCTTTTAGAGTATAGTTTTGTTAATCATATATTATTTTTCTTTTGAAATGCGATTGCCAACCATATAGTGTTAGTGTTTTAGAATGCATCTATCATTGGTCTCTAAAATCTAATCTCCAACACTATAGTTTTAGTCCCTAGAATGTCAAGTGTTAGAGTTACCAAAAACATTTTTAAGTGTTGACTTATTTTCGTTTGACTTATATTCCTTTAGATGCTTTGTAGTGTTTCTCATAGTTACACCTGATAGATTTTCTCAAGTATAAAAGTTGCCGCAACATTTTTTATTAATTAATTTAAGGCAAATAAGTAAAAAGTATTATAAGTGTGGGGTTTCCTCTAAAGAGGCATAACACTCTTTAAGTAGTCTCATCAATTTAGGTTTGAATGTTAATAAGTTATGGAACTCAAGATGATGGGTGAATTAGGTATTTAAAAATTTTAAAGTTAAAACTTAATTTTAAACTTTGTAGAAAAGTTAGATGCAAACATAAATTTATTTTTAATGGAAGAGCAAGGCAACAAACCAAACCATGTACAAAAAAAATAAATGAAGAAAGTAAAGACAAGGCACACAAAAATTTTTATGTGGTTTTGCCAAATCGAAAAATTGGCATATTTCTAAAAATTCACCAATCAAAATAAAATTACAAACAATCTCCTATACTTTTTATACACTGAGAAGTACAACCCTTTCAGCATACTTCCCTACGCCAGGAAAGTAATAATGTACTTTCCAGCAGCAACAGGTAAGTACACCCCAACAATGTACTTCTCTATATGGGCAAGTATAGCCCCAACATATTTAAAAAACAAGAAAAAAAAATTATAGGTGAATATCATTCTCTCAATTTTAAAATAATTTTTTATAATAAATCTTGCAATGCTATGAACTTAATATAAAGTGCTTAAAACAAATTTATGTTTGAAAAATATTTGCACAATGTGAAATGATAATTTTAAAAAATGAACTTGAAAATTATTTACTGCAAAGTGCTCAAGATAGTTTAGCTTTTAAGATAACTTTCACAAGCTAGAAAATCGAAGATCTATAAAGCTAAAACTTTGAATCAATTAAACAATTATGAGAGCCTTAAAAAGATGATCTTAACTTAAATGAATTTTGAAACAAAATGCAAGAATAAAATCAACCTTTCATACATTTGCATAAAGTTAAATAAAAAGATCTTGAATATGAATACTAATGAAAAAGAATAATTCCAAAAACTTTAAGAGAATGATTTCACAAAACAAAACAAAAATCAATGATAAGATGAACTATTCAATCCACTTGGAATATAAATGAAAAGAACTTGTAAAAAATATTCAACATCGTTGATAGCAATTTTTTAATCAAAAGTAAAGCTTCAAACTCAAGAACAAGTGTTTAAAATAATTTGAAAGATGCATTATATGAAAACCAAGCCAAATATATATATATATATATATATATATATATATATATATAAAAGAATAAAAAAATAAAAAATAAAAATCATCATAAATCCATGACAATAAGTAGTTATTTAAATACATAAAAGAAGAAAAAGAGAAAATTACAATAACTTGGAAAACTCAAATCAAATCTTTCTTATTCAACTTAAAAGGAGAAAATATTAAGCACACTAAGTTGTAAAAATCACAAAGATCTTATGAATCAAAACACAAGTATATAACAAAATGTAATATTTAAATCTCTTGAAAGATGAATTAAAATGGGCTTTAAAAAAATCTTTACTAATGTTTATACAAATCATTTTCAATCAACACAACAAATCAAAATCATGAACATAACTATTTAAATCAATTTGACATAATCTTACTCATGTCCTTTTGGATGAATGAAATTATGAGCACAAGACTTAAGGAGGACTCCACCAAAGCTTCAAGCAAGCTTGAAGAAGATGAAAAAAAGTCTCTCCTTAAATATGATTGAAGATGAAAGCAAAAGATGTGAGAGCTTGATTATTTGAATCAAAGTGAGCACACCAAAAATTAATTTGCAAGAGGTTGGCCAAGTTGTGGAGTTTGCAAGAAGGATTAAGTCATCAAATCAACTCCTAAAATAAATTTCAACCAAGGCAAGAGAGAAGAGAAGGAAAAAAAGAGAGAGAAAATACTTATGGAAACAAATTGATTTTTTAAATAAATGGAGCCAATAATATAAAATAAATTAAATTCCTTTTTATCATGTGGTAGGGCCGGCCAAGAGAAATAGAGGGAAGTATTTTGAATGCTCTTAACATAAGTAAGCAAGCCTTAATTAATTAAGTGTTTAATTAAGAAAGAGATTTGAAAGAATTTAAATTTTAAATAAACATGGGGTGGCTAAAACCTTCCAAATGGAATTCAATCAAGAGTTAAAGCATGATAATCAAGTACTTTAATTAATTAAACAATCAAGTAATGATTAAGTAAATTGATTGAAATTAATTCAAAAAAAAATAATTTAAATAACCCATAAATGAGTGGAGAACCAATCCCTTCCAAATATAAATTAATCTTCAATTAATGTAAATAAACTAATATGTAATTAAAATAAGATTAGTTAATAAAGCACTTAGATTTTAAATATAATTTAAATATGAATAAAATAAATAAAGGGGCTAGCCAAAAATATTTCCAAATATAAGAATATAAAAATGGAAAGTGCAATAATTCTAAAGCCACTTGGATTCAAGTTTATAATAATTCAAATTAATTAAAAATAATTTAAATCTAATCAATTAAAACACATTAGGAGCCGCCCAAATCTTACCTAAAACAAATAAATCAATTGTAAAAATAATTTAAACAATATTCAATTTGAGATTCAAATATTCAAATTCAAAATTCAAGTAAATTTGGATTTTAAAAGTCATTAAATAATGAATAATAATATGGCAATAATTGAATAAATCAAATTAAGTTCCTCATACCAAAATCTTTAAAATTTGGTTAAATATAAAATAAAATAAAAAATCAAATACTATTATTGATATAAGAGAGAAAAGAAATGATAAGAGAGAGAGAAAAAAAGATAGTTTTGAAAATTGAATGAATAATTAAATTCATGTGTTAAAATAAATGGATAAGAATTAAACTAAAAATGATAATACATTAATGAAGTAGAAAACAAACTCATCTCACTTTAAGATGTAATGGATAAGGCTTAAACTAATGTAAATGGTTAAATTGTCCAAAAAGGTTAATATCAAGAATATTGAAAAAAATGATGCGAATAAAATATTAAAAAACTTTGTAAAAGTCAAAATAAATGATATGGAAAATTTTTAGCAATTATTTTTCTATTAATGAGCTCTTATTTATCTTATATTGCAAATTCGAGGAAGATTCCCAAATTACAATAATCTAGGCTAATTTGTCTTTTCAAATTCAATTGAGCTAAGTTTGTTGAATTTCTTGAAATGATTAAAATAAGTCATTAGTAGCTATATATATATATATATATATATATTATCAATAAAAATGATAAGAGAAAATTGAATGAATAATTAAATTCATGTGTTAAAATAAATGGATAAGAATTAAACTAAAAATGATAGTACATTAATGAAGTAGAAAACAAACTCATCTCACTTTAAGATGTAATGGATAAGGCTTAAACTAATGCAAATGGTTAAATTATCCGAAAAGGTTAATATCAAGAATATTGAAAAAAATGATGCGAATAAAATATGAAAAAACTTTGTAAAAGTCAAAATAAATGATATGGAAAATTTTTAGCAATTATTTTTCTATTAATGAGCTCTTATTTATCTTATATTGCAAATTCGAGGAAGATTCCCAAATTACAATAATCTAGGCTAATTTATCTTTTCAAATTCAATTGAGCTAAGTTTGTTGAATTTCTTGAAATGATTAAAATAAGTCATTAGTAGCTATATATATATATATATTATCAATAAAAATGATAAGAGAAAATTGAATGAATAATTAAATTCATTTGTTAAAATACATGGATAAGAATTAAACTAAAAATGATAATACATTAATGAAGTAGAAAACAAACTCATCTCACTTTAAGATGTAATGGATAAGGCTTAAACTAATGCAAATGGTTAAATTGTCCAAAAAGGTTAATATCAAGAATATTGAAAAAAATGATGCGATGAAAATATGAAAAAACTTTGTAAAAGTCAAACTAAATGATATGAAAAATTTTTAGCAATTATTTTTCTATTAATGAGCTCTTATTTATCTTATATTGGAAATTCGAGGAAGATTCCCAAATTACAATAATCTAGGCTAATTTGTCTTTTCAAATTCAATTTAGCTAAGTTTGTTGAATTTCTTGAAATGATTAAAATAAGTCATTAGTAGCTCTATATATATATATATATATATATATATTATCAATAAAAATGATAAGAGAAAATTGAATGAATAATTAAATTCATGTGTTAAAATAAATGGATAAGAATTAAACTAAAAATGATAATACATTAATGAAGTAGAAAACAAACTCATCTCACTTTAAGATGTAATGGATAAGGCTTAAACTAATGCAAATGGTTAAAATTTCCAAAAAGGTTAATATCAAGAATATTGAAAAAAATGATGCGAATAAAATATGAAAAAACTTTGTAAAATTCAAAATAAATGATATGAAAAAATTTTAGCATTTATTTTTCTATTAATGAGCTCTTATTTATCTTATATTGCAAATTCGAGGAAGAGTCCCAAATTACAATAATCTAGGCTAATTTGTCTTTTCAAATTCAATTAAGCTAAGTTTGTTGAATTTCTTGAAATGATTAAAATAAGTCATTAGTAGCTATATATATATATATATATATATATATATATATATATATATATATATATATATATATATATATATATATATATATATATATATATATATATATATATTATCAATAAAAATTATAATGATTTATGTGGATAATTTAACTTGCAAACAAATTGTTAATCTTTATTACACAAGATTTGTTATCATAAAATGAAAACAGTGAGATACACAAGGTGTATACTCAACATCGACAACCTGCCAAGTTGAGCTATTTACACTCGGGCCAAAGGTAGCTCACCAAGATTAGGCTTTTTAATTTAGGCATAGTGTAGCTTTCCAAGTTTGGTCGTATACTCAAGCTAATACATAGTTTTCCAGGTTAGGCTTTATGCTTGAGCTAATTGTAGCTCATGGAATGAAGCCTCTTGCTTAGGCCAATTATAGCTTATCGAGTGATCTAGTTTAGCATAAAACTTCCCAAGTCTTATCTAATTAGAGCAAAATGTTCCTCACCAAGTAACTCAGGCCAATGTAGCTCATCAAATACTTGGGTTTTGATGTAGGTCACGTAGTGACTTAGGCCAATACTTAGCTTGTCAAGTGACTCAGGCTAGTGTAGCTCACCAAGGCATTCGATCCAATGTAGCTTGCCAAGTTAGTCGGGTGAGTGTATATTGCTAGGCCAGTATGTATCTGACCATGTGTAGCCTTGTAACCTTTTTAATCTATATCATCTTAAAGATTTATGAATTTTTTTCAAGTCTTGATTAATTTATTTCAAAAAATGTTTAACACAAGTGAATAAACAAATTATATAGGTACCATGCAATGAGTTTTTACATTTTAAGGCTACTCAAATTTTATAATTATTTTATAATTATTTTATAAATATCTAAATTTATTCTCCATACTTTTGAATAAAGGATTTCTCAAAAATAATAGCTTGTCACAAAAAGAACATATACAAGGGTAACACTTCCCTTTGAGGTAGAACTTCTTTAGAACCATTGTGCCTCAAGTCCAAGGAACATCATGCCTATATGTCAAAGAAGGAAGCTCGAAGATCAAAGTGTTGAAATTAGCCACATAAGCAGACTTCCTCGAGCTAGAAATGACCAAGGAAGATCAGACAATACAAGCAGCTGAAGTTTAATGGCCCTCTTATGTCATACTAATTCACCATATTAGAAAAGGCAATGGGTCATCCGTTCCAACTAACTATTGGCTTACCACTCATTGAACAACACTAGTCTCATGTTAGGGCAAGTACACTCCTGTACTCGACTTACCTTACATATACTTACTATATATAATTGTCTCATCTTGCCATTATAAAAAGGGGCTCTTTCAAAAAGGGAAACCCTTTTTTTCTTCTCTCTTCTCCTTTGTGAAGTTCCAGAGCATTTAATACTTGTACCAAATCTTGTAATCACGAGTGCTTTTTTACAATTCTTTTATTTTTTTTGCTGCTCTATTTCTTCTACCTATGCTTCTCACATATGTTAGAGGGTTCTACCTCATCCAATAAACAACTTTAAATTGAACATCATTTTAGGTGCAATGAGCATGGATGAGTTTGAGAACTAAAAGTCAAATAGAAAGCAAAGCAGGACAGTCAATATGGAATCATTCAACAGGCATGGAGCAAAATGCCAGTAATTCATTTTATAACAAGATTTAAGGGACATGGAAAATAGAATCACTAGCTTAATACAAGCGATTGTGAATAAAGCTAAGCACAAATATCTAAAGGCCAATGAGAATGAGGGATCCTTGGGATTGGTAACTCTCTAGGCTTGCCAAGCAAGAAGAGAACTATCTAAAAACCTGAGCCTAGATGATGAGTCATATTACGCTAGTGAAAAAAAAGATGAGTAAGGAAAGCAGACAAATCCAACCAATGGCTTCTCTACGAAGATCATGGTGGCTCACCCACCATAGAGGTTCTCACACATTGAATCATACAAAAGTAGAATGGACCTGATTGATAATTTATCATATTTTGAGTCAATAAAGTCATTATTTGATTTGGTTGACATGATGAAGTGTCGCTTTTTCTTTACCACCTTCAAAGAGGTAGACCTCAGATGATTCTTACATCTCTGAGTAGGTGGTCATTACCTCATTCATTACTTTTAATAGGATGTTCACAACAAAATTTGTGAGTGCTCAAAAGCTCTTGAAGAGTTCCCAAGCTATTATACAAAAGAGACAAAAACACAACAAATATTTAAGGATGTTCATCACTCACTTTCAATGAGAGATGTTGAAAACTATAGACTTGAAACTTTTGGTAGCCCAAGTTACACTCACTCAAGACTTATGAGAGGGACCCTTTAGATAGGCCCTTTAACACTAACAACCCAAAACACTTAGCAAGTTTCTTGATATAGTGAACAACCATATGAACACCAATGAGTATAATGAAGTTATCTAGTTGATGCCATTCACTTATACAATGGATTTAGTGAAGAGATCATCTTCATAATAATTCTTCGGTGATAGGTAGCAAGTATGAAGACATGATAAGACAAGTCAACCTAAAGCACCTACACTTAGAGGCAAGATTTCAAAAATCCCATGACTCGTTATCATAGAGTTGAGTATGCACAACCTATCTTGGAAGGTCCTTTAAGGTGTTGATGGTCAAGTTAGTTGAAGTCATCTAGAATAAATACTATTTCAAATGGCCATCACTTATGAAGGTTGACAAAGTTTGTGATTGATCCTGATATTATGTGTATCACCATGACCATTGGCATGACACTAAGGAATGTCATCACTTAAGGAGCTTAGTGATTAAGTTAATAAAAGTTAGGAAACTCAAAGAATTCATTAGGAGGAAGGATAAAAAAGTTACAAAAATATGCAACAAATCATCCCCACCACATGTAATTCATATCACAAGAGTCCTGCCTGCTATTTTCAAAGGTGGAGGAGATCCTTGAGAAAAGAAAGCCTTAAATGAATGCACTTTTGGGGCATTAACTCGGTGGCCATAGCGCGTGTGTTGCATACCTCAATAGTTTTTATAAGGCTTTCAAAGAAAGAAAAACACATCCTTGGAGATCCTTACAATGATGCAATCATCATCATGGTACTAATCACTAATTATCAAATTGAGAGTATATTAATTGACATGGGGAGCTTAATCAATATCATATGTAAATCCTTCTTTGATAAATTGTGGTTGGCGAGTTCTAAGCTAACCCCCATTAGAGAACCGCTATATGACTTCTCAGAGAGAAGGAGAGGGAAGGAAGGGATGATCACTCTCACTTTTACCTTGGGGGACGACAAGAACAAATTCACAGCAATGGTCGAGTTCATTATAGGAGAGGCTCCTGCCACTTACAATGTCATCTTTTGTTGACCACTACTCAACACATTTAGGGTAGTGGTTTTGACGTACCATGCAACTATCAAATTTCCCACAGGTGGCTAGGAAATAACTATTAGAGGAAATTTGAATCAATCTAGGATTATTGCTTAAGAGCCATAAATGGGTCGGGCAAAGAAGACAAAGTTTTGAAATTTGATGTCATGCAATTTGGGGTTGGTGTTCCTGAAAAAATAAAAGAGATTACTACCATAAAAGACCCCATAGTGATTTTGATGAGTTAGCTCAAATTTTTGAAAGCGTAAAGAACCACTTATTTGAACTCTCCTAGACAAGTTTGACATACTTGCTTGGACTGTAGTGAAAATGCCAAGTTTTGATATCAACATCACTTATCATCACTTCAAAGTTGATAAAGGTGCCTAAGTAATAAAGCAAAAAATTATGACAATTGATACACTAGTCGAGAAGCCCATTAAAGAGAAAGTTGCCAAGCTACATGATGCTAAATCTATTAGAGAAGTCCAATACCATAATGGGTGTCTAATGTGGTAATAGTGTAAAAGTCAAGTGGAAAGTTGAGAATATGTGTCAAATTCACTAATTTGAATTCATGAAGTCCAAAGGATGGATACCCTCTACTATGAATAAATGCCCCTGTTGACTCAGCAACTCATTGTTCGATAATGAACTTCCTTGATGCATTTATGGGTAACATAAAAATGCATCCCTCCAACTCAAAAAAATATATCATTTGTTATGAGAGAAGGACTCTATTCTTACAGACTATTTCCTTTTATCCTCAAGAATGTAGGGTCAACCTATTAGAGGTTGGTAGATTGAGTGTTCAAAGAGAAAAATGGAGAAATGTGGGAATTTATGTTGATGACTCACTAGCTAAAAGTATGTTACCCACTTAGCACATTCAAGACATAAAGGAAACATTTGCCACTTTTAAAGGAAATAATAAAAATGCATTCATCGAAAATAATGAAAGAGGTTTAGTGGATCATAGGGCAAGTTGCTAGACTAAATAGGTTTATCTCTAAGGTGGGAGAATGCTAATTGCTATTCTTCTAAGTTCATAAGGGAGTTAAGAGATTTGAGTGAACCTAGAATGCAAGAAAGCCTTCTGTGAAATAAAAAACCTTGTCACATTACAACCTTTTCTATAGAGCACTAAAGAAGAAGAAATTATTACTATACTTAGCGGTTGGAGAAGACTCGATCGGTTGTGTTCTTATTAGAGAAAAACTGGAAAGTAGTGACCTATCTATTATGTCAGTAAATCTTTATGGGGTGCTAAGCTAACTTGCCCCATCATAAGAAAATTTGCACACACACTCATTATCTCAGCACGATGACTTCGACCAAACTTCTAACTACATTTAATACAAGTCATCATAGATAATTTGCTCAAGTTTGCAATCACTAAACTAGATCATTCTGGGAGATTTTTTACATATTGTAGATACTCAAATTCATAACTAATGGTTAGGCAAGTTAAAATGGTCTAAGAGGTTTGAGATGAATTATTGCAAAGATTCCTACTCAAAGTGAAATTAAAATTTGGCAGTTAGAGTACTTTAAATTTGATCAAATACCAAGGGAGGAGAACCAACTCTCCAATCTTATATCCAAGGAAAATGGAGTTGGGGAGCACTACAACATACAACTCAACCAACCAAGTATAGAAGAAGAGGAGCTAATGCAGGTGGAATATGAACATGCATCAAGCTGGGTTGATCAAATTAATAGATACTTGTAGATTAGGAAGGTTAAAGAAGCTATTAAAGACCCTTGGAGGTTTAGAATAAGGGCCACCTAGTACTTATTGATTAGGGGTGAGTTGTTTTGAAAATCTGTAGCATCTCTCATATATGTATGGGAGGCCAAATAGAAAAGGGTCCTTAAGGAAATACACTCAGACAAAATGTGGTAGTTATTTAGGTGGAAGAGCATTTGCCCAAAGAGATTTTAAGTAGGGATATTATTGGACCACACTCAAGAAGGATGTAAAGAAATTCATAGTAAAGTGCATGTAGTGCCAAATGTTTAGTTCACTTCAACAATAGCCTCCATAAGATTTTTAGCCTATTTTAAGCCCTTGGCCCTTTATTATTTTAGGGATGGACTTAATCAGCCCTTATTGATTGCCAACAACTAGAAGAAATTTATTCTCATCATGTTCTATTTTAGCAAGTTGATCGAGGCAAGAAACTTGCCAAGATGATCACCCAAGTAGTTAAAAATTTTATTTTAATAAACATTATTTGTAGGTATAGGCAGCCTATGTCAATTATCATAGATAATGGGTCACAGTTTGTAGACAGAGGGCTAAAAGACTTCTACTAGTCTCAAGAAGTACAAATAAAGTTCACTAAAGAAGTGGCCAATAAGAAGATTCTCAATTTGCTGAAGAAGAAGGTAGAAGGAACCAAAACCAAATCGATTGACACATTATCCGCTATACTCTAGGCCTTCAAATATGCTAATCGGCACTAGTGGGTCAAGTTGTCTAATGTGAGTGCTTGGCTACATAATCACCTGTATGCAGATGAGTCTCTTGATGTTAGTCCCTTGACTGAGTATGTTCTCCCACTTTGGGTGAATATTCATGGGTGAGTGATCTACTTGTTTGAATTCTTTGTCTAATTATTATATGTTCTTATGTCTATCCTTTATTATTTATAAGTACTTGTTGGATCCATGCATACTCCATGGGTATATATTTAGCTCCCTGATTCCATTACTTCTTGTAAAGGGAACTCACAAAATAGATATAAGAATGAAAGAATAAAATAATTATTATCATTAAAGAAATTTTGATCAAATGTCTTGAAGTTACATCGCATTTGACTTTATCTCTTCGGGCTATAAGAAGGATCAAATTTCTAGAGCTGATTTTCCTTGCCATGATCTTTGTGGAATATATCTCATCTTTACATGTTGAGTTCTCTAGCTGACAAAGCAAACACTCATCATGGACTCCAAAAGAACTATATAACTGCTTGGCTTGAATGTGTGTTAAGCTAACCACAATTTTGCTGGTGTAGTTAGATTTTCATTTCATTAAAAAAATATTATTTTTTTAAAAAAGGATTAGGGTTAGAGCTATGGGTTTTACGATGATTAGTGGCTACAAGGCTTATATAGGGAGGCCTTATGATGCTTAGGGTGCCCAGATCCTTGAAGTGAAGATGAAGATGAAGAATTGAATACCCCCATAGCTTTTTTTTCATTTATAATTTAATTATAATTTGGGCTATATAAGGGCAGAGCTCAACAACCTATCTCATTTTTTTCTATGGTATACGGCGGTACCTTGTCGCACTGGCCTTTTATTCTTTTAATCGATAATATGTATTTATTTGTGTACTTTGATAGTATAGTAAAAATGGCATGTTTTTCAGAATTTTCTTGAAGCTTGATTGTTTGCTATATGGCATGGATGTGGTAGACTCTTTTGAAAATTAAAATTTTAACTTCAACTAAATAACTTCAATTAAATTTTAACAGCTCATAACCTCACTTTAAAGCTTAGGTGTTTAATCAAAGAAATAAAATATTTAGTAACCCTTTAGCTGTATGATTGTATGTTATAACATCATGCCTACAAATTACTTCTTCCTTGCAAATAGGGGATCTTCATTCTTGCATGATAAGGGACAAGGCTTAACCTATAAGAGCAATATTTTGTAGTGGTGAATGCCCCTTCTCACTGATTAAGCCCATAACTATATTTCATCATGCAAAAGATTGCTCTTGAGAAACTTGGTCCTTGAGGTTGACTCCATCATTGGTTTTTGCAGACACCTTTCAACTTATCACATAAAATAGAAGCAGTACTACTGATTGAGTATGAATTGCATAGTCAAAATCGAGTTAGAATAAAGAAACTATCAAATGGGAATGTTGAATATAGATGTAGATAATACTCAACCTACTTGAGGAACTTTTGATTTAACTCTCACATAGATAAAAAAAATAAGAGGCAAATGATTAAGTACTACAACCATAATATCAAGAGAAAATATATTAAGGCTGCAGAATTTATGTTAAAAAAATTAGATGCTATAGCTCATTAGAATGCATTAGACAAACTCTTCCACACATGGGACAGTCCTTATATTATCAAGAAGCAAGTTGGACTAGCAATCTACTAGTTGTAAACACACACATGATAAGATGTGTCATGTACTTGGAATGTAGGATACCTGAAGAAGTTTTACCCATAAAGGAAGCCCTATTCGTGTACTTATTTTTTGCTTCTTATAGTTCTTTTTTTAATCCTTTATTTAAAGAAATTCAAAGAAAAAAAAATACTTTGTTGACTAGGATAAATTTTAAAATATTTTTATTCTGAATCACGTAATAATTTTTTATACTCATAAAAATGTATTCCTTGATATTGAAAGAATGGAGACTAACAGTTTAAAAATACTATTAAAAAAATACTTGGTGAGCTACTTATTGGTCCAAGCATACTTACATGACAAATAATGCCTTTTCAAATGGCTTAGTGATAGGTTTGTCTAAGTAACTTGGTGAGCATCATTGGCCCAACTTACCTGGTGAGTTAGTTTGGCCCAAATCGCTAAATGATGTATGATATTCTTAAAATATTCTGTAAACTATACTCACCTAGTATATTAGCCCAAGCCACTCGATAGGCTATAGTAATTTGAGTTAACTCTTAGGTTGCTGCGTGTTGAGTTGTGTTACTTAGTGAGCTACGATTGGCTCAAGCAACGAGCTTTAGTTGGTGAGCTAGATTTGGCCCAAATGAAAAGCCTAAAACTAAGTGAGTGACTTTTGGCCTAAGTGTACAAAGATTAATTTGGTAGATTGTCTAAACTAAATCTTAACTATCTAAACTCATTCACCTTAATTGCTTTATAAAATATCTAAGGGAATTGATATAAAAGATCAACAATCAATGTGGTTGGTGACAAAATTGTAAGACCAACACTCCATGTAGTTGGCAACTATAAATAAAAGATGAACACTCCATATGGTTGGCAGCTAAAGTGTAAGCCAACACTCCCTATTTTTGGCGACTATAAATAATGGACCAACACTTCATGTGGTTAGTGACTAAAAGTAAGGCCAATACTTCATGTGGATAGCAATTAAAAAAATAAAAGGCTAACACTATATGGTTGGAAACTAAAAACTTAAGACTGATGCTCTCGGTTGGTGACATAATATTCTTCTAATAATGTGAAGTAAATATTTAAAAAATCAATCAATGAGTATATTCAATAAATATATTCAATTACGTTTAATGAGTATATTCATTCAATGAATACATTTAGTGAGTATATTAATTTAATGAGTATATCTAACAAGTATATTTGCTCAATGAATGCATTTGATGAGTATATTTGCACAACAAAAACATTCAAACAAGTATGTTCATTCAAAGGGTATTTTTTACAAGTATGTTCATTCAACAAGTATAGTCATATAGCAAGTACATTTACAAGCATATTATAAGTACAAAAGTAAGTAATGAGCATACAAAAATTAAAAGTATAATTACTCTTCTAACTCACAAGAATAAAGAAAATAAATTATAAAAGACAAAAAGCTAGCTAATGGTCGCTTTCTTCAGAGTTTGAGTTTAACAAAACACTTGTCGATGTTTAAGAACTTATTAGTAAGTTAATCATTTTTCACTAACTTAATAATGACAAACTCAGTACCTTCCTTAAACTTCTGCTACAATAAACTCTTGTGCTTGTTAGAGTCAAGATAGCTAGATAACTCAGCTTTTTCTAGTAAAACTCATTGGTGTGGTGAGCAAGTTCTTCCTCCAACTATTTATTCATCTTAGAGATCTAACTATGATTGCTCGATCCTTCTCCTCTTCTTGTTGCTTCACCTCATCCTTAGGATTATCTAGCTTGTTGGTAGCTTCACGATCCTATATTTTGAACTAAAATTCTTTGTTGAGCTCACAAGTCAACTGCCATGCCATCGCTTGAGAAATCATGGCTAAATAATGGAGTTACATCATAGGAAGCTCTTCAAGTAATATGTTAGATTCCTTGACTTAAAAGCTTGACTCATCAGATCAGCAATGTTAATAGTATAATTATTTTGTCGATAAGTATAATTGAGATCACTGATAGTAGTTTTCCCTTACCACTTTTCTTTCTTGATGGATGTTGACCTCACTTTTGGAGTGAGTACTTATCCTTCCTTAGACTTAGGAATCTTCTAGGCACTTGGATTTCCCTAGTCATAGGACACTTCTAGTGCTTAAGGGAATACTAAACTTAAGCCTAGAGACTTAGGAAGGCATACCCTAAGCTGAGGTTATGCCTTAGGACAAATAGGTTCTACCTATCCTATGGCCTAAACCAAAACCCATGCTTGTCCAATCATCCAAAACCAACTTCAAGTCAACACAGCCAACCTCAAATTGAATCTTATCTCCTATCCAAGCTCTAAGATAAATTAACTTAACCCTTAACCTAAATCAATTCCATCAACATCCAATGGATTCAACCCAAGCATATTCAATTGAATTCAAATCCTATTGACTTTTACAAAAGCACTCGAACCATTCAATACTCTATTTCAAACCCCTCTAAGGCTTACAATGAAACCAATTGAATCAAATGAATCCAATTAACCTAAGTTAGCCCATTTGATCCAAAAGGTCCAAATGAGCCAAAATCTAATCAAGCCCAAATCAATTACAATTAAAGCCCTCAATTAACCCTAAATCCATCATTGAACTCTTCTCACCACCAAATTCAATCTAATTCAACCCAATTAACTCATTTGGTCCACTTGACCCAAAGTGGCATAAATGTCCAAGTTGATTCAAACTTCAATCCAACTCAAATTGGATTGAATTAACCCATCCAATATCTTCTATGGTGATTGTTGATCATCCTTGATTGTCCAATTGCAATCAATTGGGTCAAACCAAACCTATTTAATCACTTGATCCAAGTTGACCTAATTAATCCATATGTACCAAATGAACCAAAACTCATCCCAATCTCAATTGATTTAGATTAATGACTCCCATCAATCATAAATTGATTATTGAACATGACTCAACCACCAATTGAATCAAACCAAGCCAATCGGTCTCTTGACCCAAGTTGACCCAATTTGATCGAAAGGGCCAAATTGAGTCAAATCAAATCCTAAACCTAATTGATTGGAACCAATGTCTCTAATAATTCACAAATTGATTATTGAACATGATACAACATCTAATTGAATCCAATTTGGTCAAACCAACCCAATTGACCCACTTGACCCAAGTTGACCTAAAAGATTAAATTGAACCAAATCCTTCCCATTTCCAAATTAATTAAAACCACCTCCTACAATCATTCTCAAATGATCAATTGAACCTAAACCAACCCTCTACCCAAGCCAATTTGGCCAACTTGACTAAATTGGTCAACTTAACTCAATTGACCTAAATGAACCCACATGAGCCAAAATCAAATCCACTTCAAATTAAACCAAACCAATGGAACCAATACATTCCAAATCATCATTTGAGCACACCCAAACCCTTGGTTTGACCCAATTTGACCAATTGAAACCCATTTGACCCACGTGGGTCAAATTGAGCCAAACCCATTCAAACCAAGTCCAAACCAAACCAAACTTGGCATGACTCATTTTTGGGTCACCATTGGTTAGCTCAAATGGGCCCAACCAAAGATGAACCTAGTTTGGGTCAAAACCCATGAACCAACCCACCCAAATAGAGTAAAATCCCCATTTGGATGGTATCACCTATTCCCCAAGCCATGACAACCACCCTTAGCTCGTGTTGGACACTATGAACACTGACCCAACCTGACCCAAGGTTGTTGGGTTCAGCCTTGGGTCATGAGAGGGTGAGCTTACCCACAGCCCACCATTGGTTCACTTAGAGGATGAGGTACACTCCATGCCAACCCTTGCCATTGCCTCAGCCTCTTAAGGTCCTCTGCCTCAATAGTCCACTACAATCTTTGGCCACCTACCATGACCAGATGATTGCCAAAGGCTAAGCCAATCTCAACCCTTGGTTCACTTGGGGAGGAGAGTATACTCCTCCCTATCCATTCAAACTTTATACAGACAATCCTTAGGTGATTTCAAGTAGTCCAGAGCTTCTCCGATCCCCCTAGTGCACCCCATCGCTAGTGAGACCGACTCCCATTCAAAATCGAGAGCCCCGTCCATCCAACCTCACATAAACTCCACCAAAATTAAATTAAGATCTCTCACACCTTCCCCAAGCTCCAGCGAGTCATAACAAATCAATCCCTGATCGATTTGATCATCGG
The DNA here is from genome assembly GCA_021442155.1 of Cymbidium sinense. Lineage (NCBI taxonomy): Eukaryota > Viridiplantae > Streptophyta > Magnoliopsida > Asparagales > Orchidaceae > Cymbidium > Cymbidium sinense. The sequence goes on from CM038222.1 coordinate 114,456,383, forward strand.
AAGGCACTTCGATACCAACTCTAGTGAGCTTAACAAGGGCGTTTGGTCCACAGAGGCATCGATAGAGAGGCAGCTTGAGATCTTCTCAACAGGGCTTTGTCTCTTCAAGATAAAGCTACCTGAGTTGACAGATCACTGATCATTAGCCCCGGTGAGGTAAAACTCTAAAAAACCATAGAAAATCTCCTAGGTGTTGGTATTTTGTGAAGTAAAGTGTGATTGCATGCAATTTTCACTATAGGATCTCTTTAGATCTCCTCCTCACACATTTTAGAGTTGATCTCGATGTTCCATGAGCTCTGGTGAGCTTGGGTTCAGCGATGAAAGGCAGACGGTGTCCGTCTTCCAATGCTCGGGGGACAACGGATCATCAGCCATCCATTCCATGTGATTATAATAGACGATCGAGATTTAATCTGCTAGAAATCTTGATTTAATCTAATAGGAATCATAGAATTAATCTCTGTCATCCGATTCGAGGTCGAACGGCCAGGACGAAATTGTGTTGGCCGCCACTGACTCAGTCGCCATGAGGGATGTTTTAAATAGTCTATCCCATGACGCCACGTAGAAAGCATCATCATGTCAGCTCCTGCGTGGCGCCAATGGGTTAGGGGATTAATTAGGTGTTAAAAATTATAATTAATTAGTAAGAACTTTAAAAATTCATTACTAATTATAAAAAAAATAAAAAAATATAAGTAAACCCATTTTGGAAAGGATAAATAGAGGAGAAATTAATAAAATTAAAATTCCTAAGGTTTGATTAATGAATAGTGCATAATTAAGGTTTAAAATTTAGACTAATTACCTTAATTAAGGCATAATTACTTGGCCAATTGATCATAATTTTGGTGGGTTAATCCCATGGGATGTCCTTTGTCTCCCATAACTTTCTTGGGATTTATTGGCTATACGATTTGGAGAATTTCAAATTTCAATCTTAATTATCCTCTTTAATCTATTTAATGATAATTAAAATTGGTAAATAGTAAAATTTCAATGATTGATGATGCTTAATCACTGTTGATAGTGGGAAATGATGAAGGAAAATTATTAATACTGCTTTCCTAGTTATTTTCCTAAGTGTATTTGCATGGGATGGTTAATTAATGCATGGTTTAGTTAAGGAATAATTAAGTAAATTAATGGAGAAATTAACTCAAATTAAAATGATAATTGCTCCAGATAATTCAATTTGAATTCATTGGTTCCTTTTTGTGTTTAATTACATAAAGACCATTAAGGAAATTATGGTTAACCCATGGGTGTGGAAAAATCATATAAGTACTTAATTAGATTCTTCTTTAATCTAATTAACCCTTAAGCATGAGCCTCATTGCATTAGGTCTTATTAAGTGCATTGCAGATTTTAATTTCTCTGTTTCATATCATTAGAGGCTCATGATTAAATGCTTAATCAAATTAAAGAAACTTAAGAAAAGGAAAGTAAACTAATTATTTAATGATTTTAACTTAACAAATCCATAAAATTTACTTAATTATTTTTCCTTAAACACATTAAGTCATTAATGTGGGATGGGGCAAAACAACAAATTCTATTTATCCTCTTTAAATGTAATAATTCAAATCCAAAATTAAACTTTATAACAGCTTTGGTTAATCTTGAATGATTTTATTTAACTTGATTATCCTTAGAAAGTAATGTGGTTGAATGTATTATGTGGCAATGTTTAATCATTCCTTTCAATCATTATAAATTTGTATGTCATTTGATCTAATGCATTGATATTTTCAAATAAAGGAATCAAATGAATATAATTATATATATGTAAGTTGCATGTGTTGGATTAATCCTATTATATATGTGGCTATTATCACTAATAAATTTCAAAATTATTTATAAAATTATAAATTAATGATGAAGATTTAAATTGATGTTGGCTATGAATATTACGTGTGATTTACATTCACTTGTAGTCTAAACATGTTAAAGTATTGTTCTATTTTCATGATTTAGGTGTATGTTACATGTTTTTGAATGGTAGTAAGTATATAGTTTGGACATCTCGGGAATACGAGGCTTTAAGTAGCCCCAAGGAGGTCTTAGATTATCTCACTTCTTTGGTTTTAACAACAGCACGTACTTACTTAATTTCAATCATATGTTTATATATATATATATATATATATATATATATATATATATATATATATATATATATATTAGAATTTGGATAGATTTTTACTTTACATGAGTAAATAAAATTTCTAATATGCACTCTTTTACATGATTTTCATTATCATGGTTGTGTATACATTTATGTGTATTTAAGATATCAAGTATATAGTCTAGAAATCCCGAGAATATGAGGCTTTAAGTAGCCCAAGGAAGTCTTAGATTACCTCACTTCTCTGATTTAACAATGGCATGTACTTGCTTAAATCTTTAATACATGTGTATGTGTACTTAGCTAAAGAATGGAATCCCTCTTTTCTACCAAAAATATATACATTAGTAATCATCCAAGTGTGCTAAAAATACATTACATGTGTAGGTATGAAAAGTTCAAAATCATATGCATGCTATTGATGATGAAAAGGAATGATGTAATATTATCCATGTGATAGTAATAAAATTTAATTAATCTTAATATGACTTTCTTGTTTGAATATGATTCTTTAAGATTAACCCAAATTTAAGATTAATAAAATATTTAATTAATCATTCACTAAAAGAAACCAAAATCATATTAACAAGCCTTTAGAAAATAACCTAGGATATGGATGAATGGGGTTAAACCCCTTTCTTCTCTTTACAATAATTAGATGCTAAGTAAACATCAAGTGAGACAAGAGAAAATATAAATTAAAATCCACCAACCCATTAATAACTTGAAATGAAACCATCCTTCATATTTAACTTAAATAATTCCAAACCTTAGACAATTATAATTCTAAAGCTTAGCTAAGACATACCACATTAAGCCTAAGCACACACATTAGAATACTAAGTCACCACTTTTAGCTCTAAGTTAGGATGGTTTATATTATATTATTGTGTTTTATTTTGTGATGTAATATTTTAGAATGGATGTTAGGATTATTTATGTGTAGACTGGATATTAGGACATTATTAGCCTAATGATGTTTTCTATAGGGGATTTTGCTAAAGGGGTTGCTGAAATAAAAATAAGTTTAAATGCTTTTGCTTGCAGGTTGCTTATACCCCTTTACATAATCTACACTAAGATAGGTGGGCTTGGTTACTCATATGCATGGTGCTAAGTCTAAACTTATAAAATACAAATGCTTGGGTTAAATGATTGTTTAGCTAACATCTATTTTGCAGGTGTAGTTAGATTTTATTTTTCCAAACATCTAATTTTGCAATAGGAATTAGGCTTAGTGCTATAGGGTTTAGGATGAGCCGTGGCTAGAAGGAAAAGTCCTGGGAGGCCTTGTGAAGCCTTGGAGCAAAACATAACCAAAAGGAGGAAAGAAAGATGAATAATTAATTCCCCCATAGCATTTATTCAATTATAAATATAAAATTTTATTGTAATCTAGGTTGTATAAGAGTAGAGTCAGCTATCCAAATTTTCTCTTTTCTAGGGTATATGACGGTACCTGGCCGCACCGACCTTTTATTTTTTCACAAAATCAGTACATGTTTAATTATTATGTTTAAATTGTGCAATAGAAATTACAAGATTTTCATAAGTTTCTTAAGTTTGATGATTGAATGTGTGGCCTGGATGTGGTAGGCTCTTTAGGGTAAATTTAATTTTTCTACCCACACTAGCAACTCATAACTAAATTTCAAAAATAACTCATAACCTCACTTTAAAGCTTAGGTTATAATCAAGATAATTAAAAGATTTAACAACCCCTTAGTTGAATAAGATATGTGACAACAATCATGCATAACATCTTGCTTCACTCAAGCATAGGGAGGGTCTCCACTCTTACACGATAGGGGAATGCTTGACTTGTGAGGGCATCCCTTGTAGTGGGAACACCTCCTCCTACTGATTTAGCCAATAATCTAATTTCATCATGCATTTAAACATAATTATCTATTGTGTTTTAATTTAGATGCCGAGTGGACACCACACAGATCTTAAGGGATACTTATTAAAGTGATCGGGTGTGACATTAAGTTATGATATATTACCTTGAAAGATAGAAACATCACCCTACAATGGACCTAATCACCTAATAAGGACTCCTAATGTAGATGGGTATTCATATATACTTGAGATCTTTCTCCTACTTTACATGAAAAAAGTAAAGTAAGGTTTATTTTATGCTATGTTCTTTAGTTCCCTATGGAAGCAAGCTTCCATAGTTAATTGCATCCTAAGAAATTAGATTCCCTAAGAATACTCTCTATTAAAGTAGGCAATCATATCTCCAAAGATTTCAAGGCTAGACTATCAATGGATTAGTTATTTTTTGAAATTCAAGTAGGAAAATTCAATTTAGAGAGACTTATTTTGGATTCCAAAGAAAGATAAGTAGGGAGTACTCATGATATTAGAATGCTTAGTGAGCACTCCAGCTTATTCTATGGTGAGGCTTTATATGTTTGAATGAGAGAGTTTATTTTAATTTGAGTTAAAATTTTTGTTAGAATGTTAGGGCTTACAATTCATCAACTTAAGATTATAGAAATGTCTAAGATATGAGGATTTATACTCGTAGCTCGAAGGAAACAAGCAACCCCAGATCTTAAATCTAGAATGCTTTAGCACAAGATTAGAGCATGACCTAAATCTAAGCGGAAAGGGGATACAAATACCTCCATAAGTGAGAATAAACCTATCCGACTCTTCTGGGCTTACAATTGCTTGGAGTGGCTGCCAGCTAACACCATTTGTGATTCAAAACCATGTAGTTTGTTCTTATACATGTGCAAGATAGCTAGGCTTGTTATTTAATTTAGAAAGAAGACTAGAGTCCTAAACTTACTCCCTAAGAGACTAGAATATGATTGGTATGAAATCATGACTTAAGATAAATGCAAAATTTACAAATTTCATATCATTTTGACACATTCATTTGGACAAAGGCTTGGGAAAATTCATCTAAATGCATGATGAAATTGAGTTATTGGCCAAATCAGAGAGAGGAGGTGTTCTCCACCACGAGGGGGTGCTCTCATAGTTCAAGCGTTGCTTATAGTGTGAGAATGGAGACCCTCCTTATTCAAGAGTGAAATAAGATGATATGCATGATGTTAGACATTTAACATTCAGCTAAGGTGTTGCTAAATCTTTTAAGTATCTTAATTATATCTCAGGCTTTAGAATGAAGTTGTGAGTTGCTTTAAATTTTTAATTATGAGTTGTTAATTGGGGTAAGAAAATTAATTTTATCCTAAGAGCCTACCGCATCCAGGCCACAAATTCAAACATCAAGCTTAAGAAACTATGAAGAAGATGCAATTTTTATTGCGCAATTTAAACATAACAATCAAACATGTATAGATTTTGTAAAAGAATAAAAGGCCGATGTGCCTGGGTACCTCCGTACACTGGAAAAAAAAGAAAAAAATGGGAAGCCGAGCTCCACCCTTATACAACCCAGATTACAAAAAAATATTACAATTGAAATTGAATAAATTCTATGGGGGTCTTCATTCTTTGCTTTACTTTCTTCTTTGGATTTGATTTGAATTACTTTAAGGCTTCACAAGGCCTTCCAAGACTTTTCCTTCTAGCCACTGCTCATCCTAAACCCCATAGCACTAATCCTAATTCCTAAAAATTACATTTTATATAAAGTAAAATTTAACTACACCTGCAAGATAGATGTCAGATAAATCATCCATACCAACCCAAGCAGTCATATTATATAGTTTGGACTTAGCACCCTACACATGGGTAACCAATCCCAATTGTCCTAACATGGATTATGCTTAGGGGCATAAGAAACCTACAAGTATAAGCATTTATATTTATTTTAGCAGCCTCATTAGCATAATCCCCTATAAAAAATATCATTAGGCTAATAATAGCCTAACTTCCAGTCTACAAACAATAATTCTAACATCCAATCTAAAATATTACTTCACAAAACAAAATACACCATCAATACATACACCATCTTAACCTAAAGCAAGAAGTGGTGACTTAGCATTCTAATGTGTGTGCCGAGGCTTAGTGTGGTACGTATTAACTAGGCTTTTACATTTATAATTATCTAAGTTTGAATTTATTTAATTTAACATGATGGGTGGTTTTACTTTAAGTTATTTAGAGGATATGCAAATTTTAATTTGTATTTTTTTTATTTCATTTGATATTTACTTAGCATCTATTTGTTATAAAGAGAGGAAGAAGTTTAACCCCCTTCATCTTTATACTAATTTATTTTCTAAAAGCATGTTATTATGATTTGGTTCCTTTTAGTGAATGATTTATTAAATATTTTATTGATCCTAAGTTTGAGTTAACCTTAAAGAATCCTATTCAACATGAAAGGCTTCTTAAGATTAATGTAATTGAATTGCCATCACATAGAATATGTTGACCCGTTCCTTTTCATCATTAATAGCATGGACATTACTTTAAATTTAACATACCTATACATGCAATATATTTGGCACAATTGAATGATTATGAATGCATATATTTTAGTAGAAAAGAGAGATTCCATTCCTTAGCTAAATACACATACATATGTATTAGAGAGTTAAGTAGGCACGGGCCATTGTTAAACCAGGAATGTGAGGTAATCTAAGACCTCCTTGGGGCTACTTAAAGCCTCATGTTCCCGAGATGTCCAGACTTTATACTTTGCTCTCTTAAATACATATGAATGTATACATGAACACAAGAATGAAAGTCATGCAAAAAATTGTATTTTAATAAATTATTTACACATGCAAAGTAAAGTTCTATCCAAATTTTAGTACAAGTACAAATATAAATGAAATTAAATAAGTATGTGCCTTTGCTAACGAGAGAAGTCAGGTAATCTAAGACCTTCATGGGGCTACTTAAAGGCTTGTATTTCTAGGATGTCTAGACTATATACTTATTATCATTCAAACCTATGTAAACCCATACATGAATAATAAAGATAAAACAATGCTTTAACATGTTTAGATTATAAGCACATGAAAGTCCTATGTAATATTCATGGCTAATATCAATTTAACTTTTCATTTATAGTTATGAAAATAATTTTAGAATTTATTAGTAATAATAGCCACACATATAATAGGATTAATCTAACACATGTAACTTTACATAAGTATATTCATTTGATTATTTGATTTGGAAGACATGAATGTATGGCGTCAAATGACATGCAACATTTATGGTGATTAAAAGGGAATAATTAAACAATTCTACATAATTCATTCAGCTATATTAATTCCTAAGGACAATTAAGTTGAATAAAATCATTTAAGGAAAACCAAAGCTTCTTATTAAGTTTGATTTTGGAGTTGGATTAATAAACTCAAAGAGGAGGAGATTTATTTGATATTTTTACCCCATCCCATGTTAGTGACTTAACATATTTAAGGAAATATGATTAAGTAGTTTTTATGAATTAATTAAGTTTGGATTTTTAAGCAAATGATTTATTATCCCTTTCCTAAGTGTCTTTAATTCAATTAACCATTTAATTATGAGCTTCCAATGATATGCAAATGAGAAATTAAAATTTCAATGCACTTAGAGACCTAATATAATTAAGCTCATATTGAAATATTAATTAAATTAAAGAATCTAGTTACGTATTGATTTTTCCACACCCATGGGTTAATCATAATATCCTCAAGGCTCTTTATGCTATTGAACACATAGAGAAGAACCCACAAATTCAGTTTGAATTAGCTAATCTAACCACCATTTTAATTTGATTTAATTTGGCAATTTAAATTGCTTAATTATCCTTAATTAAATTATGAATTAATTAATCCTCTCAAATGAAATGAACTTAGGGAAATAATTAGGAAGGGATAATCACTCCACTTCATCATTCCACTGTTACCAATGAGTAATCAAGTTTAATTAGTTAATTTTAGTATTTTGGAATTTTAAATAATTATTAAATCACTAAATGAGGGTGATTAGGGTTTAAAGTTCAAATTCCCCTAATTAAGTAGCTAGTAAACCCCAAAAAAATTATGGGAGGTAGAGGAGATCACATTAAATCATTATTTCAAATTTGAGATCAACTGGTCAAGTAATTATTGCTTAATCAAGCTAATTAGGAAAAGTTTCAAACCATAATTAAGGACTATTCACTTTCAAACCATAGGGAAACTATTTATATTAAATTCTCCTCTATTTACCCTTTCCAAAATGAGTTTACTCATATTTTAGGATTTATCTACAATCAATTATGATTTTTCAAAGTTATGAGTGATTAATTGCATTTTTAATCTTAATTAATCATTAATCCCACCGATGCCACGCGGGAGCTGACATGGTGGCCCTTTTCACATTATGTCGCAGGATTGGCTACTTAAACTATCTAACATGGCGTGCTATGTCAGCGGTGGCTGATGCACTTTCATCCCCGCTATCCGATCTTAGATCGAACGGTCAGGATTAATCTTACAGTTCTTAATGGATTATATTGAGAGTTTCTATATGATTAATCATGGCTGTCCATTCCAATCAAGTGAAATGGATGGCAGGTGATCCTTCATCCCCTAAACACTAGAAGATGAACACCGTCCTCCCTCTTCTGCTTGATCTGAGCTCACCAGAACTCATGAGGCTTCGGGATCGACTCTAAAAGATTTAGGGAAAAGATTTAAGGATATCCTATGGTGGAAAACACACAAAATCATAAAACTCTTCATAAAAGACCAACTCCTATTGGATTTTCTATGATTTTCCAAAAGAAATACCTTGTCTGAGCTCAAGAAGTGCGGTCCAATGACTGAGGTAGCATCATCTTGAAGAGATGAAGCCCTATTAAGAAGCTCATGAGTTTCCTTTTCACTGGTGGCTCTATGGACCAAACGCCTCTGCAATGCTCATCGGAGTTGGTTTAGGAGTGGTCTTCAGTGCTCGAATCGAATAAAAATTGATTCGTTTCACCTCATTGAAGCTTAGGGAAGGTGTGAGAGAAGTTAATTTGAATTTGGTGGTGTTTAGGTGAGGTTGGACGAAGAGGGGGCTCTATTTCGCTCAGGTTTGATGTTGACGCTGATGGGGAGCTCTAGAGAGGATGGAAAAGCTTTAGGGATGCTCGTCTCGACTAACTGAAGCTTTGTGTGGGTTTGAAATGAGATGGGTAGGAGTATACCCTCCTCCCCAATTGATCCAATGGCTAGAATCAATCAGCTTTTGCCAGGCATTCGGCTAGCACAGGCTATCAGGGATGGTAGGAATCGGCTGAGGTGGATTCTCTTTAGTGGCTGGAGGAAGGGAGTGGGCTGGCCATGTGTGTATCCTCTCCTCCAAGTGTTTTGATGGGGTGGCTTGGGTTAGCTCACCTCCACTTGAGCCATGGTTGAATCAGTTAGCTTTGGGTTAGGTTAGCTAGTGGTCCAAGTGTACAAATTGAGCTTAGGGTTGGGTGCCAAGGGTAGGGGAGTAGGTTTAACCCTCCAAATGGGACTTTCACATTTGGATGAGTTTATCCAATTGGTTTTAGCCTAATTTGGGTCAAGATGGGTTGGGTTTGATTTGCACTGACCCATGGTGACCCAAAGATGGGTCATGCTAAGTTTGGTTGGGTTTGGTATTGGTTTGAATGGGTTTGGCTCAATTTGACCCATATAGGTCAAATTGGGTTCATTTAGGTTAAGTTGACCAATTGGTTGAATTGGGTCAAATTGATAGTTCGATTTAGTTCAAATGATTATTTGGGATGTTTAGGTTCAATTGGTTTGAATTGAAGTGGATTTGAATTTGGCTCATATGGGTTCATATGGGTCAAATGGGCTAAGTTGACCAATATGATAAAATTAGCCAAATTGGATTGGGTAAGGGGTTGGTTTAGGTTCAATTGATGATTTGAAGATCATTGTAGGTGTTGGTTTCAATTAATTTGGATTTGGGAATGATTTAGATCAATTTTGCCCTTTAGATCAATTTGGGCTTAATGGGTCAATTGGGTTGGTTTGGTCAAATTGGGTTCAATCAAGGGCTTGATCATGTTTAATAATCAATTCATGATGGATTTGAGCCAATGGTTTCAATCAATTGGGTTTGGAATGAGATTTGACTCAATTTGACCCTTTAGGTCAAATTGGCTCAAGGGGCCAATTGGGCTTGGTTAGATCCAATTGATGGTCAAATCATGTTCAGTGGTTAGTTTATGATTGATTGGAGGTATTGATTTCAATCAATTGAGTTTAGAATGGAGTTTGATTCAATTTGGTTCATATAGGCTAATTGGGTCAACTTGGGTCAAGTGATCAAATTAGCTTGGTTTGACCTAATTGATTATAATTAAACAATCAAGTGTGATCAACAATCATTATAGAAGATATTGAATGAGTTGATTCAATCAGTTAGGAATGGGTTTGGTTCTAGGTCCTTTAGTATGGGAACCAAAAGATTTGAATTTTAGATTTGAAATTGGGGTTTGGGTGGATTAATGGATTTGGATTGACTTCAATGGGCTAACCAAAAGTAAATAATTTGATTTGAAAATTTGCTTGAAGCAAAGTTCATAAATAAGATTTAGATTGCATTTGTTGTAAAGCTTAGAAATGATTATTTATGATAAAGCTTAAATAAGCTTAATCCCAAAACCCCTTCAGTCTCTAAGCTTTGGTTTACCTTCCCTTAGAAGTGTCCCATGACTAGGGAAGGCTAAATGTCTAGTGGATCCCTAAGTCTAAGAGAGGATGAGTCAATCCTCACTCCAAAAGTGAGGTCAACATTGTCCTAAGCCTTTGTCCAAATCAATGTGTCAAAAAGATATAAAGAATTGTAAAAAATTTTAAATCTTAGTCTAAGTCATGTCTTCATGCCAGTCATGATCTAGTCTCTTAGGGAGTGAGTTTAAGACCCTAGCCTCTTTTCTAATTAAAAAATAGCCTAGCTATCTTGCACTTACATAAGACCTGCCTACATGGTTTTGAATCGCAGGAGGTGTTAGCTGATGGCCACTCCAGGGGGTTGTAAGTCCAGAAGAGTCAAGATGGGTTTGTCTTCTCTTATGGAGGTAAACCAATATATCCTATTTTTCATTTAGATTTAGGTCATGATTTTAGCTTGTGCTAAAGCATCCTAGATTTAGGATTCGAGGTTGCTTGTTTTCTTTGAGCTATGAGTATAAGTCCTCACCTCTTAGGCATTTCCACAATCTTGTGTTGAAGGATTATAAGCCTTAGAATTTTAATAAAATTTCAACTTAAATGAAAATAAACAATCTCTTTCTAATATATAAAGCCTCATTATAGGGTAGACTGGAGCACTAATTAGGCTTCATAGTATCATGAGTGCTCCCTACTTATCTTCCTTCAAAATATAAAAATAAGTCTTTCGAATTGAACTTCCCCACTTGGTTTTAAAAAATACCCAATCCTTTGATAGTCTAACCTTGAAATCTTTGGAGATACTTACTGACTACATTAATTAAGAGTTTTCTTAGGAAATTCCAATTTTCTAAGATGTAATTCTCTGCTTTACTTTTTCATGTAAAGTAGAGGAAAGATCTCTAGTATATACGAAGACCCATCTCCTTAGGACTCTTTATTAGGTGATTAGGTCTATTGTAGGGTGATATTTCTATCTTTTGAGATGGTATATCATACCTTAATATCATACCCGATCACTTCAATAACTATCCCTTAAGATCTATGTGGTGTCCACAATGACTCCAAATTAAAACATCATAATGGAGTGTGAGATATGACATTCACTGACTGCTTCTTAGACTTCTTGATAATAAAGATTGGTCTGGCTTCCTCATGCACTTCTCAGAAATAACTTATGTGCATACAAGTGATCACTCAGAAAAACACCTTTCGGGATGCTATCTGCCATATTTATTAAGATGGGTAGGAGTAAATTTTTTTATGATGTAGATTGATATATATTTAACCAGATTTCCTTTAACATTATGTTAGGGTTTATTTAGATTGAGTTTTACTTCCTATGATGCAAGACCTTATAGTTAATTACCCCTCTTACGACAATAAGAGAGTACTCTTGATTAATGTTGGAAAAATAAAGCATATCTTATATGATATGAATTAGTGTCTAGCAATGCGTACTATGGCATAAATGACCGTCTTTAACTTAAAGTGTATATTGGATGATGAAGCGATCAAGATCCCATGATTTCATCATCTTGGGCTATCGTGGTCTCTAGTCTACTTAGCTAAAGAAAATAGCTCTTGATCAAAGAATCCTTATTATCAGCCATGGGTTGTGTCATCCAAGTCATTCTTGTAAACCAAGGGTGACCTTTATCTATGGTGACAAATTCAAGTCAACCTTAGGTAATAGAAGGCTTTTTGACTATTAATTATATTCCATAATTCATAGCTCAAGGAGCAAAGCCATTAAGGAACATACGGGCTATTTCCATGATTGAAATATAGTGGAGCTATATGGATGCTAAGCCACCTGGTCAGAGGGTTTTGGTCTTATTTGTAATTTATGTGGTGTCATTTAATAACAAAACCACATAGACAGAGGGCACAAACCATGTCTTTACTGGCTTAAGATTGTTTGAGTATGAACACACACACATATATATATATATATATATATATATATATATATATTTCTTTGACATTAGCTCTTTTGTGAGGAAAGGTTTCTTAGCTTATCATCCTTGACAAATGATTATGCTAGGTGGATGATTGTTTGCTTTATGTTATTTTGAATGATTAAGTTCATTCAATTTGAACATATCCCCTCTGGATGAATTTTATAATTAACATGATCATTATCGAGGAATGATTAGTTTTAGTTGACCTGGACCCAATCATAAGATCCAACCAAAAAATTAACTTGTGAAGCTTCCTTAGGCAGTAGACTTATGCCATTATTATTGTGCTGGGGCCCATGTGAAAATTTAAATTTATTTCATTTTTAGGATAACATTGAGACGTTGAACATATAACACATCATGGGTAGCACTGTAGCATCCTAGGGTAGGTATTTGTGTCTTAAGAGCAAATGATCAACATCTTGGTGCTATACATATAGTGCCACATCATTTATGAGTGAACTTTATTTATTTTAATTTAATTAGGTTGACTTGCTATCTAGCACTTCAACACTAATCATATGGCACCGCAGTGCAAGTCAAAGGTTGGTTTAGAAAAACTGGTAGATGGATAAGCACTTTAAATGGACAAGATAGACTTTTTGACCAGTATTATCATCAAATGAATGCCTAATATACTTTCATTTCAAAATTAATGATAATGAATGCTCTTTTTGACTAGCACAATAATCGATATGACTAGTACCATGGAGCTGCATGTGAGCGATGTAGCACTTGGCTACTATTCTAGATCCTGAAAGGTTAGCGCCTTGGCGCTAATATTGTAATGTCACGGTGCTAGGTTAGATTTATAAATAGAACCCTTGGGCTACTTATTTTCTATTTTGCATTCTCCATTCCTCAAAGCTCTCTCTCTCTTTCTCTTTCCTAGCATACATTTTTCTCTTTAGAAAAACCATCGTGCTAGTAAAATTTCTCAGCAAGGGCAAGAACAGGGCATCTGTTAGTGACACTAATAGATTTGTTAGTTTAGAAGATGAGGAGAGGTATCACCACACCCTCATACACAAGCATCTCATCCCGAAGAGGAGTTTCTTCAATCTGAGTGGCCGCATGGAGAGTATCATTAATGAACAAGGCTGGGAAAAGTTGGCGTATGACTATAAATATAGAGTTGTCCCCATGGTACGAGAGTTCCTCACCAATGCAAAGGAGCACTAGAATAATTAAGTTTTTATTTGGAGAAAACTAGTAAGTTTTGATAGTATTACTATTAATGCATATTATGGTTTACCAAATGTAGAATATGATCAATATCTTTTCTATTATAATGATCATCCCAACATTAATGAAATCCTTAATTTTCTCACTATTAAATATTCTAACAACTAGTGGAAAAGGAGGAAGGAAAAAATTATCAATTTTCTTGCTATCGGCCTCTCTGCTGAGGCCAAATCTTGGCATTATTTTATTTTTACCAAGCTAATGCCCACTAGAAATATCAGTGAGGTAATTAGGGATAGAGCTTTTTTGAATTTTGTAATTCAAAAGGGCTTTACTATGGATGTAAAGAACATTATTTATAATCTTATATGTAATATGCTTAAGGGTTGTATTACATTAGGGTTTTGGTCATCCTTCTTTTATTTATACTTTATGTGTTACGGTGGGAAAGTCAGGGGATTTTAATGAGGAAGTCTTTATACAAAAGACTCCCTTGACTAAAAGAGTCATTGAGGGATTTGGCTCGAGGACTAAGTTGGGGGCAAGCTCACACGCCCCTCAGTCTAGACCCAAATCCTTGAAGACCATAAATGAGCAACTCCAAGAAATTGAAGGACAAATCTTGGATTAAAAAAAAAAAAGATTGGTAGAGTAGTCGGGGCTAGCAAGAAATGGAGCAAAAAATTTGACCATCACATGGGTCAATAGCAGCAACAATTTTCATACATGGCCGAGTTAATACCTCACTTGTTCACATGTTTGAAAATCGTGGCTTTTATGAGGTTCTGGGTTAGGTTTTGTTTCCAGTGGTGCCTCATTATCAGCCTTATATGAGCACCCCATCGGAGCTGAAAGAAGTAGAAGAGGAGGAGGATGATGATGACTAAGATTATTAGTTTTTCCCATTTCTTTTTGTATTTTCTTCTTCTTTTTTATACAACTTATGTAATTTTTTTGATTTTAATAAATATTTTTATTTTTATTTATCTTTTCATGATTATGCATTATTGTGTATGTGCCATTATATTTATCATTTAAAAACTCAAGGATTTAAATAATAAAATTCCCTGAATGCAGCGCTTAGGTGCTCCTAGCCTGCATAACATAAGCTTAAAACCTGAGAGTTTGGCACCTCAGTGATTAATATGTGGCAATGTGACACTATTACAATAGTCATTTTATCCCTTTTACCCAAGAGGTCAGTGCCTTGACGCTTAATATGTAGCTCTGTGGTGCTCTTAAGACCATTATTTTTGTCATTCTACCCGAGAGTCTTTCGCTTCAGTGCTTAAGATATGACATGGTTATGGACATGATTCAGACTTATAATTTTCAAGTTTAGTATTCTAAGTATTTAAAAAAAATGTAAAATAACTCTAGTGCCACAACGCTTGAACGACAGCATCGTGGTGCAGCTAGATAACTTTCTTTAATCAATCCAAAAGCATGACAGCTCGACACTGCGACCACAGTGCCTAGGCATTGTTTTATTGGTGGCTCAAATAAAAAATTTTATGCCTTAGCAGTGCTAAATTTTAACATACTTTAGTGCAAAGCACTCTTCTCCCTTATTTTAGATCTAAGATCGACGAAATAAAAATTTCATTTAACATTGGAACTAAGTTTAATTGTGAAAGGTATGGCACCTAGGAGCTGAAAGCTTAGTGTCGCGGGGCTTGATGTTGGGTGCCTTGGTACTAAGAGACTATATTTACCTGAGAGCTAAGTGTCACAGTGCCTTGATGCTCAGATAGTGCGTTCAAGATTTCTTTCTCGAGAGCTTGGCACCTTGTCGCTGGGCCTTAGCATCGTGGTGCTGAGGGA
Source organism: Cymbidium sinense (assembly GCA_021442155.1). Lineage (NCBI taxonomy): Eukaryota > Viridiplantae > Streptophyta > Magnoliopsida > Asparagales > Orchidaceae > Cymbidium > Cymbidium sinense. Next base: position 114,472,061 of record CM038222.1, read on the forward strand.
CAAAAATGCATGTTTTGAATCAAATTTTTGAAGATTTCAATGGATTTTTATAAAAATTCAACATCATAATGCCTTAGTAGTGCTAGAATTTTACATATTTTAATGCTAAGCACTCTTCTCCCTTATTCTAGATATAAGATCAACAGAGAGAGAGAGAATGTTCTTCTCACGCTAGAACCATGTTCAACGGTGAAGGCCTTCAACATTCAAGATTTGGGCATTATTTAAGTCTTAGGGAGCATTTCTTTACTCTGAATCCAAGGTTGATAGAGATGCATTCTTTCATTTCTCACCAGATCCAAGATTTATGATGGAAGTTAAATTTTTTTTTTTTAGAAAAAAAAATCGAGTAAAGAAAGCATTTCCATAAGTTTTTTACTTGGAATTGACAAGAGTAAGTCTTGATTTCATTTCTTGCATGAGGAGATCGCTCTCACAGCTGCAGGAAGCCCGTTGTTGAGAGCACAGATGACCAGGAGCAAGAATAGTAAAGGGGGGCTAGAGTTAGAGTGATCCAGAAAAAAAGAAGAAGAAAGAGATGGTCTATTTTCCCCTTTTTATAAAGATTTTTTCACTAATGGGGTCATTTTTCACCCCATAATCATCCCTCCACTGTCCCCGCCCTCCTATTGGACAGTTATTGCTCATGGGACAGGAATGATATTTTTTTTCTTTAAAAACTGAAAGACATTATTCTATCTCCTCAGTGCTATCATTTTAGCGTCGTGACATTGCTTTATTTGATCAGGCAACCCTTAGGAGTAGTTTGGGCTTCTGGGCCATAAGGCAGTTGGTAGCACCTGGGCAAGGCTAAGATGTTTAACTTATTTATTTATTTTATTTACTTTTTTATTTTAATTATTTTAGATGAAAACAACAAGCTCACTTTCCTCTTCCTTATCTTTTCAAACTCACTAATAAACTTGATGTCCTTGGTATTAGATGGGAAGGGAAGAAATCATCCCTTGATAGAAGTAAGTGCAAAGATTAGTGCATGAAGAAGTTAAAGGAAGATAATAAATCTCTATAATGATGAGTACTTACTATAGATGTCCTCATGGATTTTGTCTAACTAGAGGAAAAGTTTGACTTTTAGTATCTTGCTCAACAAATTCTCTAGAACCTTAGCCTCATGGACACTCAGCTTTGGAGTCACCACTTTATCGGTGGTGAAGAGAGGCACTACCCACCTAACCGAGAGTTGATAAAGTAAAGCTTGAAACCATAGTTCCTAACTTTGTTTGGCAAACCAACAACTTTCAAATAGATTGCCAAGAACTGTATAGTCCCATCTTTATATCCTTAATGGAGAAGACAAAGCAAAAAGGGTCAATCTCTAGATCAATCATTCTTGCTTTAATAATAAAATGAAAGTAATAAGGCTCACTATCAAGTTTGATAGTACTTGAGTGAGAACCACTCCATTAAAATTTAAAGCCTCTATCAACTTGATGCTGAGAAGAAATTGAAGGCCAAATTGGAAATAATCAAAGGGGACACACATAGCTCATCCACCATCATAGTATTTACTCTCCTATCTTCACGAGTAACTCACATTGAGAAATTAGAATGGCTCACTTCATTCACTATGTCACTATGAAATTGGTAGATGCTTTCTTTAGAGCAACCATCATTATAATAAAAGAGGAACTGGCTAAAAGATGAAAAGACTAGCTATAAAGAACAAGGAACTCATATAAGAAGAGAGCTACTTGCCCAAAAACCAAAGTAGCAACATAATAATGTCTCACTTAATCACAGTCAAGAGAATTTAAAGATGCAGTAAAAAACTTTAGAAATCCATGCATCATGTCAAGTACTTAATGAAGAAATCATCACCAAATCTCACCGAAATCTCAAACAATGCATGCCAAGACAAAACATTCAATGAGTTCACTTGTGACTAAATAATAAATTTAATGAACTTGACATAAAAGTAAAGATAAGTAAGAATAAAAAATTATTATTTTTATTAAGATAAATATTCTCTAATTCTAATAGGAAATTGACATAAACTTTTTTTATCCTTTTTTTACATTATTTTTTAAATTACTTAAAATTTGGATTTGAGTGCTACTTAGTGGCAAATGCTCCTTTATTAGATAAGTAGTCAAACATAAAATTAGCACTTATGATGAAGAGAGAAGACCCACTTAACTAGACACAATGATGAAGAGAAGTTAACTGAACTTCCACAATCCTTCTCTAGTAGAGGATGAAGGGATGCTCGCCATCATCTCATGCATATCTGTCAAAGTAAATCCATTGTCTTCTATAATTGAATGAGCTAGGGTTGTCGAATCCTTCTCGAGTAGAGGAATATCCACTTCAGAAGAAAAACTCAGAACTATTGAGTTGCCACTTGCTGAAGTTGTTGGAAGTTTGGAAGTAATAGTAATCTCTTCTTTTGAAGTTGCACCTAAATGATAATAAGCAATATATTTAATGACAAATAAAGGAATATTTATAAGACATTTAGTCAAAGGCATCATCCTTGGGAAAGAAAGCCACTGTTGAAGCAAATAAACTTCCTTGTCATTTAGTTGATGTTCAACAACTTGCTTACTATGAGATGAATAATCATCTTGAATATAGAGGTTCTAATACAATATCCCTAAGAATTGGTGACTAATAATAATCTACCTCTTTGAACTCATAGATGCTCGACACACCAAGCTGCAATAATAAAAAGATCATGTAAAATTTTAAAAAAATAATAAAGTCATAGAAGCTAAAATTCCTATTGTGGAGAGATAGCCTTTTGCTGCACTTTGCTCAAAATGGTCCTCGCCAACTTGCTTACCAAGACTTTCCTCTACCAAAATGGAGAGAAGTTCTCTTAACTTAAAACCCCTTCTATACTCTCTTGAATGGGGGAAGGATCCATCAATTTTATAGCAGGACTCCCCTTGACTATAATGATAACAGTCACTTCTACCTACAAGTCCTTATCACTATCCTTTGTTAGAGAAATATTCTTACTCACCACCGACATTAATATACTTACCTTAATAAGAGGTGCTTCAACACTTTATTCAACTACCTTCTTAGATTTTTTCTATTTCCTTGGCAAACCTGACTAAAGGTCGACAAGATTTATATCATCATTAGGTCTTTTGAAGTCCATGGTGAGTAATTTCTTTATTAGCAAGAGAACTTAGCAAGAAAAGAAGAGATATATTCTACAATGATCATGGACATGAAAAGAAGCTTTAGAGTTGGAATCCTTTTTATAATATGAAGCATAGAGAAAAATTCAGAAAAGAGGTCATGTCAAAGGTGATGGAATGTTAATATCAAAAGACTTCTAGGTAAGGCTTTCTTTAATGCTAATAATTAATTTTTGATTTTATTTTAGGAGTTGTTACTATAAGGAGTAGAATAATTATAGAGCTAAATATATACCCATGGGTTACGCATGAACTTAGAGAGTGCTTATAAATAATACAAGGTTGATATAGGAGCATCCATTAGTGAGAAGTAGAATTCGAACAAGTAATTCACTTCACCCTAAGTAAGCTAGAATGAGGATAGACTATCCCATTCAAGTAACCAGCATCAAGTAATTAGTTTCATATATGAAGACTTGCCTGTGTATAATTAACTACATAGCCAAGAAGTCATAAGATAACTACCTCATATGTAGGTGACTATGTAGCCAAGCACTCAAATCAAACAACTCACCCACTAGTGCTAAAAATCACATTTGAGAACTCATCACTCAACATATATCACTTGTTCACTCTCTAGATTATAAGGGAGTCACTTTGTTTGAAACCAACATAGTTGATGTGTACTTTCTATAGGTATCCCACCTCCCAGTTCTATAAAAAAAGGGATTTTGAAGAGGCGGGGGATAATTTTTCAAGCATTTTATTATTCCTCAGAGAGAGATTCTTGTACTTTTATTCACTAATATAGTAGAAATTTTTATTTTATTTTCTATTAACTTTGTCTCAGTTGGTCTAGCTCTGCTTCCCACGTTCCAAAGATCTTGCATTACTCTACAAATAAATTTGGATTCAATAATTATAGCTGAACTTAATTATCAGCATGATTATCAGTTAAATTAAAACCTTACTTTTAATTTTATTACAAAATATAAAGAAAAAATTTATTTTCTAAGAAAAATTATGTCATTAGCATAATCAATTAGGGTGGAAAAATTAAGAAGTATTTTTTATAATTTTTAAGCAATTAATACAATCTATTCTCTTTTCAAAAAACCATGCCTAGAACATGAAGTAAAGAATTAAGCATGGAGCATTCTTTCTCTCTAGCTCACGCTCTCTCTCTCTCTCTCTCTCTCTCTCTCTCTCTCCACCATTCAATATGGTTTCAATAAATTTTAAAAAAGTTTTAGGTGCATTATAATTAAGGACTGCTTTAATTAAGTGAGGTAGTTATCAATTTTTCAATCAAATCATAAATATTTTAAAATATTCATATTTTTTCCATAAATTTATGTAGAAATGTATAATATTGTTCTTATAAATATGAATTGACTTGTATTTTAAAAGAATATATTATATTAAAATAAATAACATGTTACTTGTATATATTGAAAGGTGAAGCATGACGACTTCCTTTTTTGTAGGATTTATGGGTGAGTTTAATAATAATATTTTTATTATCATGATAATATATTTTCTTGATTCATGCTATCTTTATGTTATCAAGATAAGAAAGCCATAATAAAAGTTAGATATTTCTAGGTAGGCATCATGTTTATCACTTATCTTCAAGCTTGGAAATTTAATAAAACATGAAGCATATTATCCTCTGATAAATTTATAAATAGAATAAAATCATCATAAATTTATAATATTTTAATATTTAAATTATTATGTTATCACAATTATTATAAAATAAGTTGATTATCATTATGATTATGAGTAAAAATAAAATAAAATTCTTTTTTATTTTAATACATTATTATAAATTTTTTTTTTATAAAGTTGTTCATTGGTAGCCTCAATTAAGGGAAGAGCAATCAAGAATAATTTTGATCATTAAAATAATTAATGAGATTTATTTCTTTTTAAAAGAGAGGTGGACAAAAGTTTAAGCTAGAAAGCAAGCATGAGTCATTTTCTTTTCTTTCTCTCTCTTTCTCCCTCCCTCTCTCTCTCTCTCTCTCTCTCTCTCTCTCTCTCCATATTCTAATAATGAAGTAAGCTTGGGATATATTATAATGAAAGATCCCTTTAGTTAAATGAGTGGCTATTAATTATTCAATAAAATCTTGGATTATCCTTCTTATTGCAATTTTTATTTATATAATCGTGTTTCTAAATTCTTTCCACAGGCTCTTTTCTCTTCACAAATTTGAATATTGTTTTCTTTCAATCTTATAAGGAGTTAAAGGCATGGAGGCCATCTTATATTTATTCATTAGTAAGTGTCAACATTCTCTAAAATTTAATTTGAAAGTGAGTTTATCTTTCTTAAGTGTTTTTGTTGGCTTTTAATTTTTTTCTTCAATCCTACAAGAAATTTAGAATTTATTGGCTATTTAGTGTTCATACTTGGTGAGTTTCAACCAAGTTTAAAATAGTTTCTAGGTTGAATGACTTAATTTGTCTTATGTTGAGTTAAGGATAGTTATCCTAGTTATTCTAGTTTTGATTTCTTTTTTTTTTTTATTATTTTACTTTAATATTTATTGTTTATTTTTACATTCACATTTATTTTTTGTTATAAATATAATGTTAGGTTAAGATATAATAAGTAGTTTAAATCCAAGGCTAGAATTGCTAGAAGGTTCGTAGAATATGATGCAAAATAAAAAAGTTCACAAAAAGGTTTTGATGTTTATGAACAAAAATTGTATTAATAGTTTGGTAAAATTTTGAAATATTGTACAAATTAAGTCATCATTATGCAAGAAATTTGACCATTATTATAGAAATATTGAATAAAGATGTTTACTTTTGTTGTCATTTTTTTATGAAAAGAATTGTAATCATCATCAACTTATGGAGAAATTTTCTATTTTAGAATTTATTATTCTATAGCCATCATTATAGAAGATGATTACTATAATGATCATTATTTGAATTTGAAATAAATTAAAATTTAATTTTGTTATAAAAATATAAAAAGAGTTAATATTTTTTGATGAAAGAATTGTGTTATTAGTAACTTTAATTAAAAGTATAGCAATTAAAAAGATTTTTTATCTTCATAAAAACATTTGTTGGGATCTATCTTCTTTTTAAAGTGGAGTGACCAAATTTTTAGAAAGGAAACAAGCATGTTCATGTTCTCTCTCGTTCAACATCCATTAAGTTTTTAATAATAAGAAGAAAGCTTTGGATGTATTACAATGAAGGATTTCTTTACTTAAGCAAGGTGGCTATAGATTATGCAATCAAGTTATGATTTAAAATTTATAATTATTTTATAAAAGTAGATGATAGTTTAAATATTAGTTTTTATAAAAATGAAGTGATTTGAATTAGAAAATCATGTAGTTGAAATAATATTTGGTGTTGTTTATGTGTAAAAAAAGGCGACACTTGGTGGCTTCTTTCTATGAGGCTTTTTTAGTGAGTTTTCTATGGTGTGGGGAAAAATTCAAATATTGATATAAATTTTACAAATAAAATATTTCTCAAGAAGAATAAGAAGATAGATTGTGTTAAGATTAATATTTTATATCTAAACTCATTAAAATATTTATGTAAAGATTATCATACATAAATAAAAAGATTGATAAAATTTAAGGGGCTATTTGGGATAAATTTTTTTAATTTATTATTTTTATTTTTATGCTATTTTTAAAAACATTTTTGTTTAATGTGTTCTTAAAGTATATTTTTACTTTTTATTTTCAAAAATAAATAACATTATTTTTAAAAACATTTAAAATAGCTTTTAGTTGTTTTGAGTTTTTTTTAACAATAATCATTACTACCAAACATATTTTGCATGAATAAAATTAAATGAAAATAAGAAATAATAAATAAAAAATGAAGTGATCCCAAACGGCCCCTAAGTTACTCGATCTCCTATAGGGATTAGGCTTCATATGGTTAACTACACTTGACCACACCTCTAATAGAAACTCTCAATCAGTGAAAAATTTTCTTTATTTCGATTTGATTTTCAAGGTCTAATGAAAGGAAGATTGTAATTCAATGATTATTACCTTAATAGAATAATGATACAGAAGGTGTTATTTCATAATAAAGAGAGTGAATTACTTTAACTAATTGACATATCACCCTAATATATGATAATAATCACTAAATTACCAAAGACACAATAAAGATTATGATATGCTCAAAGTGTTAAATGAGTGGGAAGAATGAAGTGCTGTAACTCAATCAGTGGATAAGGCTGTCCTAAGAGACCTAGAAGTGGAGGGAAAGCTCTAAAAGGGTTTATGTTAGAGTGGTAATAAAGATAGGCTAATGATTAGGGTTGAGTAACACATGATTGACAACAAATATAATTCTAGAACCTAACTTTTAGTAATTAGAACTTCCTCTATAAAGTTCAAATTATATGAAAATTGTAGATTGGGCTGTTATTTTGTAATCTAAATAATTCTTGAATTTTGGAGGCATCGAGGTATTTTTTTAAGATTTTCTCTCATGACTAGTTATAGAGAAAACAAATAGCTTGATTCCCTTATTTTATAATTAGGGTGGATTGAACTTCAAAAAACACTAAAAGAAAAATCCAAACAATAGATGGAATTTGAAGAGAAATGTGATGACAATACTTTTAAAAATTTTACACAATTTGGAGATCTTAGGTGCATTAAACACTAACGTCAATAAAACCTGGTTAGTCCAACCTTAAGCATAGCTGACCACTTTAAACCCATAAAACTATACTTTTATTATGTAGTAAAGTTATTAAAGCAAATTCCTAACATAAAGGAAGAACAAAAAATTCATAGGACACTAATAGATAGATTAAGACTACTCTTCTTGATAAAACGGGCTTACCTTATGTTAGAAGCTTTTAATTTTCTCTCCTCATGTGGGGCTTTGGCTTTCCACTTGCTATAGGTTCTGATTTTGATTATTTTTGGCTTTACCTTGTGGTGGTTTAGTCTTTATTTCTTCCTTCTCCTCATCCTTTTTCTTTTTTTTTTCTGGTCGGTTTCTTCCTTTTCTTTGGAAGGATTGCAGCTGTTTTTCCACTTTTTGATTTTTTTTTCTATTTTTATTTCTTTCTAGTTTGCTTTCTCTCCCATCTGGTGGTGGTTTTAGCTGTAGGTGGTGTGGTTGGACCTCTCTACAGCTTTTTTTTTTTTCTCAGCATTCTTGAGTTGGCTTCTTCTTGTGGTTCCCTAGATTTGGGTCTTTCCCTTTTCTGGGTGCTGCTCTTGCTGCCTTTGTGCCCTTCTTACTGTAGTGACTTGATTTTTCTCCTTATTGTTTATTGTTTGGGTTGGTTTTTCCTATTCTTTTTGGTTGTTCTTCCTCTCTTGAGACTTTTCCTTCCCTTTTGTTCTTACCTTTCTGTGTACTGTTTGGGGTTTGGCCATCTGGGTTGGAGTTTGCTTTTTGGATTGTGGCTGATGGCAGCAGTGGTGTTGTGGTTTTTGCTCCTGCAACTTTGAGGGCGTTTTTGCTCTTTAGGGCTCATTGTTTTATGCCTCTGGTTATGGTTTGGAGAATTGTTTTCCTGTACTGGTTGAGTGGTGTTTTAGCTACTGCTTTTTTGTTAAATCATTAGCTTTTTGGGTGCATAACCTCTTACAAGATTCTTTTCTTAACTAATATTCTAAACTGGGAGGCGCCCAACAACTGCTTAGAGGTGTTTTGGATTGGCATGATGTTGCCCTTGTTGGCTTTCTTATTTGTGGCTACCTCTGGTTGATGAATTTTCTTTATTTCCACAGGGTTTTTTTACCCTATTTGGTTTTGGCTGCTATATCTAGCTGTCTTCATTGGATTCTCTTGTCTTTGATTTAGGATTGGTGGCTACTAGCTATGGCTTTCCCTCAAGTCTTTTTCAATATTCCTATTGTTAAGAATCTCTCTATTTTGTATCCGGCTAGATCTAGCTTCACTGATTTGACTCTTTGGATTTTTTGGTGGCTTGCAAGGTGGACTACCTTGCTGGCTACTTGGATTGACCGCTTTAGCTGGCTGGTTTGGTCTAAAAAGTATTTAATTTGTTACATTTCTTCTAATCCTATCAAGTATATCTATTGCACTAGCTTTATCTTTTTTCCATTCTTCTTTTCTAGTTTTTACCTGCTGGAATTGTTGCTTATGGATTGTGGCTGATTCTTTACCCTTTCCTGGTTTGTTGGATGCCTTACTTCCTATCATCCTTGATGTTAATCTTATTGTTAAGATGGAAAATGATTTGTGGCTTTGGCTCCTGGCCTATACTAAGCTTAATATCTTTAACTACTTGGTTCTTTGTGGCTAAATTTGCTGGTTAAAGTCTTATACAGGTTTCTGTGATGATCGTCATTGGATAAGGTGCTATGATAGGTATACTGGAAATGATGGCCATGATGTGTCCCACTTCCTCTTTTGGCTAGTAGTGTTATATGTAATTATAACCCTTCATTTGAAGTCTGGATGCTTACATATGGTGCTACTCCTTAAGACATTTATAATTGAGCCGGAGCCTTTTCTTCATCCTTTGTCTTCTATCTATTCTTATTTTCTATGATTATTTAATTATCTCATTATCTATACTAATCCCTTTTCTAGCTTATTGTAGATCTCTGGTTTAGGTTGGAAGCCTTTTGCTGTTGGATTGTGCTGGTTTCATAAGATCTTTAGTATAGGCTGGGAGACTTTTGTTGCTGGAGTATGCTGGTTACAAAAGGAACAGAGGAAGATTGTTATTGATTTCAAGGAATTATTTTTGTGGATCTTTGCTTCCTTTTTTATTAAGTTTTTGTTATTATCTATTGTATTAGCTAGGGGGTTTATCTCCTTAGGACTTTTTGTAGCTCTTTAAGCTTTAGCTTAGAGACTTGCCCCCTCTAAGGACTTTGTACCTTTTTTGTGGCAATAAAATTTTCCTATTTCCCTAAAAAAAAGTAGGAAAGATCATCAAACCTTCAATGTGTTAGTACCAAGCATTCACTAATGTAGATTCTTCTTTCAATTTTGACTCAAAATGATATTAAAAATCATAGTATATAGTAAAAAAGTGTTTTTATATAGGTTACTACATTTTAAACTCAATTTTGGAGGGAAAAGATGGTGTGGTTGGTCACTCCAATAATTCTTCATTAATTATAAAAAATTAATAATTTATTAATTAATTATGATTACATTTTGTATGTAAGCCCTTTCCATTTCCTAATATTACACCTACATGATAACTAAATTGAATTACATATGACAATGCAACCGTCTTGACATTTAACATGACATACATGGTTTGCATACAAATATAACATAAACATAATATAATAAACACTTAATCTTCAATGCTCTAAGCTTTAATCTATCTCCACAATCTTCTTTCTCATGATGTGACCATCCATTTTTGCTTTCAATTTCCTTGCATTAGGGATGTACACCAACATAAGGACCCCTTTGACTAGAGCCAAGGCAAGAAATATGAGGGCTAGGATTGATGCATGAAAACCAATTGGAGGACTTTCATGTGTGTATTTTATGTGATGTGTGTTGTCATGCTTAAGTATAATGTTTATATTATTATTGTAATTATGTAACTTTTTTGTCTCATAGGTTGTAAATGTCAATATAGTGCATAGGTAATGCAATATGTGGCACCATAGCATTGGTCATTGAAGAATTAGGTTCACAAGATAGAGAAGATGGTGCCTTGGTGCTACTTTTTTATGATGATGTAGTGCTACAATCTAATAAATTCAAATTTGAGTAGTTTTATAGCTAGTTAAAGGAGTTACGAGGAGACCACATTTTGGCTCATGGAGGGTTTTATGAATTGCATAAAAAATTTCTATTATTAAAATTGTTTATTATAATTTTGGATTAATAATTGAGCGAAGATTTCACTTTTGGTTAGAGCTTGGTGGTTGACCAAGGAAGGGGGTTGGTGATCCACTTTCAATTCTACTTTAGTGAGTAGAGTATTATCCTATAATTGATTTTAATTTCTAAAAAAATATCTCTATAGTTTCTTATTCTTATGTTATGTTAAGTCATATAAAAAAAATTATTCTCTCAAAAAATACATCTCATAGTCCACTTGTATGTGTTAGCCACATTTAAGAGTTCCTAAGACCATGCCTACTTGTGGCTTGTAATTAGCTAATCAAGCATCCACTTAAAAATTATGTAAATTTTTAGATCAATAATTAACTTCTTTCCCTATAATCTCTATTTGATAATTTTTGTATGTTCTTTACAAAGTCTTAGAGTTCATTAAACTCTAAGTTAAATTTAGAGAATTAGCCTAGTTGTTTTTTGTGTGACTAGTCTTCTTAAAAATTCTAAAACTATCAAAACCCATGCAAAATTTATGAAATATTTTAGATCAAATATACATTATTTAATCAATAGTTTCCAACGTTATTATGTTATTTGGATTTATGGTGACAAAGTTTTTATTGTTAAAAGTTAAGGTTCCAAATTTAGGATTATAAGTGATTGATTCACCACTTTCCCTTTAAAAACCCTAATTCTACCATAAGCTAAACTCCAACTCATGTAATTTTACTCTTCTAAGAATCTAAGGAGAGCTCATATTTCATCCATTTGATAACTTTAGTGATTTACCCCAACTATCTACATATTTAGGTATCATAACTTAGGTTAAATTGTGGACAACATTGAAGTTGGAAACCAAGGGAATGAGAAGCTTGGAGTGGCTTTTGTAAATTGTGGAGTTGACTTCTAAAAATAGTTGATATAAGATGAGAGAATTCCTTTGATCTAGAGGGAAATAAAGAATGAAGTTTGAAAGTTTGAGAGGAGGGGGCCTTTGGCTAAAATTTCCTCTAATCAGAACAAACCGTAGTATGGATAATGAGTACAAATAAAGCCAATTGAGTATAAATAAAGACTCTACTTTACTAAAGATGAGTGCTCATTAGCAAGAGATGAGCATTATGGTGAGTGGCATATATCTTGATTTATGTGTGGTTGTTCTCCCTGCTTTAAGAAAAATACTAAACTTGAGTCATTCTAGGCTGGTTGTCCTAACCTAAATACTCATCCTCTAAGGCCGAGTCTTTGTCCATATGGTTAGCACCCAGGTTTCTTCTTTTGCTTATCATGTGGAGGTGAGTCTTTAGCATTTGAACAATTTACTTATTTTAGGCATACATTTAGTTCTTAGATTCTTTTACTTCCTTATAAAGATGACTTGTAAAAAGAGTAGAAGAATGAAAAACCAATTAGCTTATAATAAATGTAAAAAAAGAATATTTTATGAAATGTTGCATCACCATTTGACTGTGTTCGGTCCTTATGGCATATCTCCAACTTCTCAAGCTATGAAAGGAGCCTTGGCTTTCCTTTGAAAATCTACTAGATCTTATGTTCACTATGGGAGATATGTTTCTTCTTATTACTATGTCTTTAATTGCGAGAAGACTATATGCAATCACTATGAAATCTAAGAGACTCCATGTTGATGTTGACTCTTCTGAGCTATAGGTAGGCCTTCAATAAAACATGAAGAAGTCTAAGAAGATAGCGAAAGTCATCGTTACTCATTTTGTAGAGATGAGTTCCTCCTTTCCCATGGAATGGTAGCTACTCCTATCAAGGGCATCACTATGGAGTCAATGGTTGAGGGGAGTATTAACCTAGTTAGCAAGGAGAGTATGGTCACTATAGCAAGGCCATGTTCAGTCCACCTCGAAGAGATAGCTGCGAGTATCCATGAGGAGGAGACTATCGCTCCATCTGTCTGTCATAGAAAGGTAGTGGTGAGGAGGTCGGTGGTTATCTCTCCTGAGATCACCATTATAAAGGAGAGTTTCAATAAGGTAAGGTTAATTCTATTCTACTCATAGATTTTTTTTCCTTAAGCACCATGATAGTATTCTAACTAATTATGGTGAGTGTCTAAGAGGTGGAGGACAACAGTCAACACTTGGTGCCCCTAATATTAGTCCCCTCGATAGTCTCAGTGGTTCTCAAAAGATGATTTATCTTACCATTAGTGATTTGCTATGTCATCATTTGAGTGAAGAGAATATTCATTTTCTTTAGTAGTGGCTCCCGTCTATGAGGACCCTACCTTTAGCACTGATTACCTTCTTAAAATACCCTTACCCATTTTTGATAAGATCATTTTTTGTTATTGAAGGGGGAACTCCAGACATGTCATGAGCTGATGTGGTAGTGCAAAGTTTTGCATTGATAGAGGGTCTGATTCCATATGGAGCATTAGTTAATACATATGCCTTATCTTCTAGAGTGATCATAAACTTCACATCAGCCAATATTTAGGAGATGCTGGGAAATTTCCCCCCTCATAGCATGAGTCTGAGAGGAATGAATCCATTCCCCCAAAGGAGGAAAATGTAGAGAAAAAGATTCTGGTGCTGCAAACTCAGCCTAGTTCACCAACCTACAAGGAAAAGTTTCACCTTTGGAGAAATACTTTTTTTGAACAATGCAAGAGTTGAGCGAGCTCATGTTCTTGCTGTAGGTGGCATCACAGCAAAGGTAGGATATCAAGGTTGAGTTCTAGAGATGCTTGGGAATCTTGAGGGCCAAATTGATCTCTCTTCAACACTTGACAAAGTCGAAGGCGTCTTCTCTCATCATTATCGGTGCCAACTTTATGTTTGATTACATGTGGGAGAAGGGATAGTTTGGTAAGTGTTGACCTCATTTTTGAGTGAGTTCTCATCCCCCTCTTCTTAGACCTAGGAGCCTTCTAGACACTAAGGATTTCTTAATCAAAAGACATTTCTAGCACTTAGGTGAACACTTAGCCTAAGCCTAGAGACTTAGAAGGGTTAATCATAAGATTAGGCTATGCCTTAGGGATTAGCGTGATTCACCTACCCTATAGCCCAAATCCAATCCATGTTCATCTTCTTAAGCTATAACCAAATCTCAAATTCAATTCAAATTACCAAATCTAAATCCAAATTTAAATTCAAATCAAATGATTGAAATCTATAACCAATTCCAAGCCAAATGATTGAAGCCTATGATCAAATCCAAATTCAAAACCAACCTAAGCCCTTAGCCAAATTAAAATCAATCCAAACTCAATTCATTTTCTTAAATATCAATTCAACCCTTCAAGCAAACTATCAAACTTACAATCAAACTTAATTCCAAATCCAATTTGTCAAAATTTACAATCATACCAAATCCTACCTAAGCCATGTGACTTATCTTCATGAACTTAGCCAGCATCCTATCCAAATCAAGTCAAATTCAATTGATTTTCTTATAAATCAATCATATCTTCAATCATCTTAACAAATATAAATGAAATATACATTTAAAACATCAAAATTAAATCAAACTAAATCAAACCCAAACCTAAGCCATGTGACCTAATTCCATGAACTTAGCCAAATTTGCCTTCAAATCACTTCAAACTAAATCGATTTTCTCATGAATCAATGATATCTTCAATCATCTTCACAAATATAAATGAAATATAATTCAAATCATCACAATTAAATCAAATTAAATCAAAATCTTCCTTAAACCCTTTGAGCTAACTTCATAAACTTAGACAAAATCTCATCCAAATCAAGCCGAAGTCAATTGATTTTCTCATAAATCAATTATTGCTTCAATCATCTCTCCAATTATAAATGAAATATACAATCATCAAGCCAAACCAAAACCAACCCAAGTCAAACCTAACTTGACCCTTTTGACTTGAAATATCCAAATGAATCAAAGCTCATCTAAACCCAAATCAATTGCAATTGAATTTATATATCAATCCAAAATCCATATATAAACTCAACTAAATCAAACTCAACCCAAAATTAAGCCAACTAGACACCCAATTGGTCCACTTGACCAAAAGTGGCCAATTTGACCTATTTAAGCTAAGTTTTAATCCAACCCAAATTAGATTTAACCAAGCCCACCAAGACCTCCTAATCATGATTGTTTATCACCCTACGTTGATCAATTATCATAAATTGGGTCAAACTAAGTCAATTCTCTTAAGCCATATGAACCCAAACTAGCCAAATTGCAACCTAAGCTAAATCCCTTGTAGCTAATGATTCCTACCCTTAAAATTAATATTTGAACATGACTCGACCTTCAATTGAGCCATACCAAACTCAATTGGTCATCTTGACCCAAGTTGACCCAAATTGACCTAAAAGACTAAATTGAGTCAAATCAAAATATAAAATAAATTGATTGCAACCAATGGCTCAAGTTCATTCCAAATTGATTATAGAACTTGACAAAAGCTATGATTGGACCCAATTGACCCAATTGAACCTAATTGACTCACTTAGCACAAATTGACCTAAAGGGTCAAATTGGCCTAAATCAAAATCAAATCCAAATTAATTGAAACCAAAGCCTACAATCATCTTCAATTGGTCAACAAAACCCAAACCAACACCTAACCCAAGCCAATTTGACCAATTTGGTCAAATTGGTCAACTTAACCCATTTGACCCATTTGAACTCAAATGAGTCAAAATCAAATCTAAGCCAAATCAAACCAAACCAATGACACCAATACATCCCAAATGATCATATGAACTTGTCCCAAATCTTAGTTTGACCCAACCTTTGGTTTGACCTAATTTGACCAATTGGTCAACTTGACCCAACCTAACCCAATTTAACATAAATGAACCAAATTGAGCCAAATCAAACCAAATCAACTCCAATTAACTTAAAATTTAGGTTAACCCACTTTTGACTCATTTCAAATCAGCCCAAATCAAATTCAATGCTAAATGACTATTCTACCCTTGGGTCAAGGGTATCACATGAGACAAATTACCCATGTAAGTGGTCATTTCCATTCCTTGGCCACTTGACACTCTCCCAATGGTCCAGCTAGGCACCTAGGACACTGCCCATCCTGACCCAAGAGGTGGTTGGGTCGACCATGAGCCATGGGAGGTGAACTCACCTCACCCTCCCCATTGGGGCATTTGAAACCCCTATGACACCCACTATCCCTCCTTGGCAGCCACCTCCACACCTTCACCCACTCAAACTGAGCCACCTCATCCACTCCCTGCCACCCACGACCCTCTGAGGTGGCCGGATGGCCACTAGGAGCCAAATCTGATCAGACCGTTTGATTAAGAGGAGGAGGGGGTATACCCCCCTCATTCCAACCCCAAACGAGCAATAGACCTCATGGAGAACCCTAGAACCCCAAACCAAGCATCCCAGAGCCATTTCCAAGCTTCTCAAGCTCCCCTATTGTAGTTTTCCTTCAAGCTGAAATAGGGGTTCCCTCCTTCGATCCCAACTTGCTCAAACCTCCATAGAAACCAAATTAACTTTGCACACACTATCCCTAGGGCTCGTAGAGCAAGAATGAATCTTCCCCCAAGCTTCTTGACCACTGGAGGTAGGAGTTTAATTTGAACTGAGCTCCAAAGCAATGAATCTTATCCTTTCGAGTGAACGAAAGGAAGTTGATCCAATTGCTGTTCAACAGTGCTTCATCTCCACTAGACAAAGCTTCCTCAATCATTTGTGCCGCCGGTCTTGAGCTCCGATGAGGTATGCCATTAAAACTGAGCTTTTGGAAAAAAAATTATTTTAGCTTTTCGAAGAAAACTTGCATGTCATGTGATCTTAGCTATTGGATCCCTTTGGATCCTTCGTGAGAAGGTGTGTGATCTGTTTGGAGTCGATCCAAACTCGGGTGAGCTCGGATCAAGTGAACAATGGTGGAAGGACTCCGTTCTCCCTCATTTGTGTGATGATAGATCACGCACTGTCCATTCTGCATGATCATAATAGATGATGATGATTAGATTCGCTAGATCGATCTGATTTAATCTTATTAAGCTGCAGGATTAATTAGATCAGATGGCAGACAAGAAAGCACGTCCGTCGCTACCAGGTAAGCGCTTAGTCAAATAAGTTTTAAATATTCAATCTCGCAGTGCCACATGGAAAGCGCGCCGCATTAGCACGCCATGTGGCGCTGATGGGATTAGGCTTTAATTAGGCTTAATTAATCATTTTTAATGGCTGAAACTTCTAAAAATCATAATAAATCATAAAAAATTAGAAAAATACAAATAAATACTCTTTTTAAAATTATTTTAGAGGATAATTAATTTAAAATAATCTTAATTAATTTTAAATAATAATTAAGGCTTAATTAGGGTTTAATTATAAAATTAATTACTTAATTACTCTTAAATTAGTTGACCAATTATTCTCAAATTTTATGGGCTAATTTAATGGGATGACCTCTACTTCCCATGATTTTCTTGAGATTTATTGCTCACTTAATTAGGAAAATTGATTAATTAAACCCTATTTACTCTTTTAAGCTAATTAAGGATTAATTGATTTCATGAATAGTAATAAATTGATTAATTAAATTTATTAATCATTGCTTAGTAGTAAATGCACCAAGGAATAGGGTTGTGACTTCTTTCTTAACCTATTCCCCTAAGTTCATTTCACTTTTTCAAAATGAAATTAATTAAGGTTTAACTAACTAATTAAATTACTTAATTAATTAAATTAAAATCGTAATCATATTAAACCTTAATTAATAAATTCTTGGGTAGACCTTTAGGTGTTCAATAACCTAAAGCTATTTAAGAAAAATTATGGTTAACACACATGTGTGGGGAAAGCATGAAAGTACCTAATTAAGTTATTTAATTTAATTAAGCATTAATCATGAGCTAATTGCATTAGGCCCCTTTTATTTCTTAGAATCATTGATAATTTAATTTTCAACTCATGTGCATATTGTATTGGCTCATAATTATTTGGATAATTATATTAAGGTAACATAGGAAAGGGTTAATCAATATATTTAATGCATATTACAACTTAATTAACTCATAAAATCAACTTAATTATATTTCATTAAACTAAATTAATTAACAAACATGGGAATGGGTTAGGATCAACAAACCTTATCCTCACATCCTTAAATGAAATCAAAACATGAAATTAAAAATGATGCTAAGAAAGCTTTGGTTTACTTTAAATGGATTTATTTAATATGATTGTCCTTAGGAATTAATTTGATTGAATGAAATCATGTGTTTATGTTTATTTATTCCTTTCCAATCATGTTAAATGTTGTATGTCATTTGGAATCATATATTCATGTTTTCAAAACTAATTAAATTAAATGATTTTCTTTTATGTAAGCTTGCATGTCTTGGACTAATTTATAATATGTGTGGCTATTATCACTAATAAATTCAAATTATTTTTTCAAAGTTTACAAATCAATTACATTGATTAGAGTGATAATAGTTATGAATACATATAGGCTTTGCATGTGCTTACAACTTAGGTATATGAAGTAAAACTTTCTTTTCCCTAATTCATATGCAGTTTTACATGTATTTGAATGGTAATAAGTATATAGTTTGGACATCCCAGGAATCTGAGACTTTAACTAGCCCCAAGGAGGTCATTTGATTACCTCACTTCCCTAGTTAATAATGACACATACTTATTTGATTTCATTTACAAGTATTTCTACATTAGAATTTGAATGAAACTTTGTTTCACATACATAAATATTTTAATCAAATAGAAATGTAATTTTTTGCATGATTTTCTTCCTCCTATTTACATATACATTCATGTGCAGTGATATAGCAAAATATATAGTTTGGATATCCTGAGAAAACGAGGCTTTAGCTAGCCCCAAGGAGGTCATTTGATTACCTCACTTCCCTGGTTAACAAAGGCATGTACCTCCTCATTTCTCTTTACATGTGTATGCATGTGTGGCTAAAGGATAAAAATCCCCCTTTTCTACTAAAAAAAGCATGCATTCATAATCAATTAAGTGTTTGGATTAATTAATCATATGATTCGAAGCTTTCTTTTTTATATTCATGCATACAAATTTACATATATTTGAATGTAAATGGGTATATAGTTTGGACATCTTGGAAACTCGAGGCTTTAGTTAGCCCAAAGAGGTCATTTGATTACCTCACTTCTTTGGTTAATAATGACACGTACCTAATTATTTTCATCCTTATACATTTTTGTATAAGAATTTGGATAGAGCTTTAAATTAATATGATTAAATAATTAAAAAAAATGAAAATATAAATATACACATCTACACTCATCATTTAAGTGTGCTAAAATAGGTTGCATGTATAGATACACTTAAGATTGAATCATATGTGTGTTATATGTGAAGGAAAGGAATGATTTAATATATGTCATGTGATAGTAATTCAGTCCAATTAATCTTAAGATGCCTTTCATATTGAATGAAGTTATTTAAGGTGAACCTAAACTTAGGGTTAATTTAAAATGTGTAATAAGCCATTAACTAAAGAGGACTAAATCAAATTAACATACTTTAGAAAGTGGCTTATGCTAGAGATGAAAGGAATGATCCCCTTTCTTCTCTTTATAACACTTAGTTGCTAAGAGTAGGTTGTATGAAACAAAAGAAAAAAAAAGTTAAAAATTCTCAAATCAATTAAACAACTTGAAATGAAACCAACCTCTCATGTTAAATTAAATCTTCTTACACTTAGAAAAATATAATACTAATGCTTAGTTGAGACATACCACACATAGCCCTAAAACACATATTAGAACTAAGTCACTACTTCTTATCCAAAGTTAGGATGGTGTATGTATGGTTTATGTTTTATTTTATGATGTATTATTTTAGACTGGATGTTAGGGTGTATGTTTCATAGACTGGATGGTAGGCCGATATTAGTCTGATCATGTTTTCTGCAAGGGATTATGCTTAAGGGATGCATAAAAATAAATATGAATGCTCTCTTTGCAGGTTGCTTAAACCCTTAAGCATAATCCAAGTTAGGACAGGTGGGCTGGTTACCCATGTGTAGGGTGCTAAGTCCAAATCATATATATAACTGCTTGGGATTTTATGTATATTTAGCGAACCTCTATTTTACAGGTGTAGTTAGATTAACTTTTTCTTATATGAATGTAATTTTGCAATAGGAATTAGGATTAGTGCTATGGGGGATTAGGATGAGCAGTGGCCAGAAGGCTCTGTCCTCGAGTGGCCTATGATGCCTTTGAAGGATGCACATCCAAATTAAGGAAGGAAGAATCAAATCAAATGGAAGAATGAAGAATGAAGACCCTCATAGCATTTAATAAAATTGTAATTATTTTTTTGTATTCTGAGTTGTATAAAGGTAGAGCTCAGCTACCCATCTTTTCTCTTTTCAGGTTGTACGTCGGAGCCCGACCACACCGGCTTCTTATTCTTTTACGGTAGTTTATAAAATTGATTGATGTTAAGTTTATTTTACACATTAGAAATATCATGCTTTTTCATAATTTCTTAAATGATTCATGCTTTAATATGTGTCCTGGATGCGTTAGGCTCTCAGGATAAAAAAATTTTCTACCCCAACTAATCACTCATAATTAAATTCTAAATAACTCATAACCTCACCATAAAGCTTAGGCCATAGTCAAGATAATTAAAATTTTAGCAACCCCTTAGCTGTATGGTTGTATGTCTCACATCATGCATATCATCTTGAATCACTCTTGCAAAATGAGGGCCTTCATCCTTACATGCATAGGGACCACTTGACCCATGATAGCAACAACTATTAATGGAGCTTCACCCTCACTCTTTTGATTTGGCCAATAATCTACTTTATCATGCATTTAGGCATATAAAAAAAATCCTAAAGAGCATTTGTCTAAATGATGTGTCAAAAATGAAATAAAATTTGAAAAGATTTTGCATTTCTAGACTAAGTCATATGCTCATACCACTCATGCTCTAGTCTCTTAGGGAGTGGGTTTATGACTTTAGTCTCTTTCCAATTAAATAACTACCCTAGCTATCTTGCAATTCATAAGACCTGACTACATGATTTTAAAATTATAGGATGAGTTAGCTGGTGACCACTCCAGGCGATTATAAGTGTAGAAGTTGGATGAGTTTACCATCTCTTATAGAGATAAACCCTTTTGTCCATCTTTCACTTAGATTTAGGTCGTGCTTTAGCTCATACTAAAGCTCCCTAGATTTAAGATCCGAGTTAGCTATTTCCCTTTGGGCTATGAGATTAAATCCTTACCTCTTAGGCATTTCCACAATCTTGCATTGTTGGATTATAAGCCCTAGCAATCTAATAAAGTTCAACTCAAACATATAATTCTCTTCAATTTCAAAATTATAAAGCCCAACCATAGGATAGATTAGAATGCTCACTAGGTTTCTCAGTATCATGAGCATTCCCTACTTTCTCCCTTTTGATTCCAAAAATAAGTCTTCCCTTTGACTTTCCTAATTGATTTTCCAAACATAACCAATCCTTTGATAGTATAACCTTAAAATCTTTGGAGATAATAATTGCTTACTTTAATTGAGAGTATTCTTAGGGAATTCCATTCCCTAAGATGCAATTAACTATGGAGGCTTGCTTCCATAGAGAACTTTAGAACTCAATTTAATATAAACCCTACTTTATTCATCCATGTAAAGCAAGGGAAAAATATTTGGTATATTCGAAGACTCATCATGCCTTAGGAGTCCTTATTAGGTGATTAGGTCTATTGAAGGGTGATACCTCTATCTTTCAAGATAATACATCATACCTCAATGTCGCACTCGATCACTTCAATAAGTACCCCTTTACGATCTGCATGGTGTCCCCCCACTTCCAAAAATAAACACCACAGTAAGGAATGGCACTCAGATCCCATTATAAATAATTCAAAAAATAATAGTGTGGTTATAACGAGTGCATTTGTAATTTAGTTTTTGTAATAATTATTTAAAGAAAAGGTTTCCTAATACTCACTTTTCTTTTGCTGAGTGTTATTTTGTATTTGATGTTTGGAAGTAAAAATTCTTTAATTACTTTTGACTCTATATGTGTTGTTTAAGATTTTCATGGGATCCTTATAATGATTTCTTCATTTAATGTTCAATGTGATGTCTACATCACTAAGCCTTACTTGCCGCCTATAAATTTATTGTCACTATGGAATGAAATTTTATTACAAATCTTTATAGAATGAGCGATATCTTTGTCAAGCAAGTAGGCTGTACTACCTTACTTCATCAAAGTACATTACCTCACTGGCTACTTTATGAAAGATGACAAATGTATTTATGCAATCTAAAGTTAAAGAGGTCCTTGATGTCAACCCTAGGATGGAAACCTTTATCTTTCATTATTATTGTGAGAGTCTCCCCAACTTAATAGTTTAGGTGGCCGACTCCCATAAGTGGTACAACTCAACTAGGTCAAATGAGTAGGGCTCCCACATGATCACATTTGATTCAATTTTTGACTTCCTTTGCCTTATGAGTGGGTAGGCATTCTTAAATACTATGAGGTCATACTCGCACAAATTTTACCAAACTCTATGACAAGTATTACCACATTCCCAATGCTGCTGTGGGAAGAGCAACTACATGGAGCTTGCCTCTATTTCACCATATCTTTAGAGTGAAAGGGCAAAGTGATATAATTGTTTAATTCTTAGTAGTCTTGCCAAGGATTTGTGATCTATCAAATAAGGTGAAGAAGTGGTGTTTGAAGCTTTTTTTCAACAAGAGCTAGTCACCCTTGCCCGTGTCAATTGTTCCCACCCCCTTTTCATTGAGCAAGGTGGTTTCCCACAATACAAATGCCAATTAGAGAAGGTGTTGAAGAAAGTGACTAATAAGACTTTGAATATCAGTCACTATCTTTACTATAGCTATGTCACCAATGTTCTCATTGGTAAGTATTTTGTACTTAGCTTTCAAAGTATTGATGTTATTTCTTTGACTCGCTTACTCTAATATTCATATGCACTCATCAGGTGATGAGGACACTACAACCCTACACTCAATTCATTATTAATCTAATATCTTAAGAAGGATGAAGGCAAAGAAGGAGGTGGTGAGTCGGCCCCTACTGAAGCTAGTGAGGAGACGAGGCCGAGTAGGGCTCTACAAAAGTCCAAGAAGATTGCTAGCTTGACTCCTCTAGGTCACTCGAAGAAGAGAAGTGAGCCTGTAAAGGTGAAGGAGAAAGAGAAAGAATACATAGAGGATAACTTAACTCTCAATCTTACCCAAATGACCACTCAAGCCTTCATGCTCAGTCAAGACATCTACTCTAAAGAACTTGACAATCTTCTTGAGGAACTTCCCAATAGTATACTACCATTTGTTGTAATTAGTGCTTAAGTGATGGCCTAATAGTTGAATTGGGAGATTTGCAAAAAGTTCTTCATTTAGAGGAAGAGTTATTTGCTACAAAGGTGGAGCTGGATGATGTGAAGAAATAACTTATCACTTTTGAAGCCAAGCTCATCAAACTTCAAGAAGAGGCCATATGGTAAGAGAAAGAGAAGGACTAGGTTGTGATAGAGCTCACCTACCTTGCTGAGGTAAAGAGGAAGTTAGCTCTTTTATTTTTCCATTTAGAGGAGTTGGTCTTTATTTGAGCCTCCTTTGAGTTACCTATTGCAATGAGTTAGCTTTCTTTTTTTCTTTTCTATTTGCTAACTTGAATTTCTCATTTTAACCATATTCAACATCCAATTTGGGTATTGGATATTTCTAATGAAGTCAGTTATATGTAACTTAGCAACTTCTTCTATGGCGTGTTTGGCAAGTAATGTTGTGATCTTTCTTATTTTTTACTTTATGGGTTGTGCATCCTTATAAATTGATCTAATTCGATGACTCACCCCATTAGTCATTGGACCTTCGTTGTCATTTTTGGTAATGACATCTCAATTATGGCTTTCACATTGTCTCAATTAACCTTTAGTCTATCAGGTGTAGTGAGAAATCCTAAGAATTTACCTGACTCAACACTGAAAGTGACTTCAGGGAGTTTAGGCACATATTATACTTTTTATAATGGTTAAGGTCTCCTTGAGGTCTCTGATATGTTGTGCATGTGACATGCTTTTGACCAGCAAGTCATCAACACTGACTTCCATGTTTCTTTCTTTTTGCTCTTTGAATACTTGGTCTACCATCCTCTTGTAAGTCATCTTCATATTTTTGAGCTCAAAGGGAATTACTCTATAATAATAGAGTCATTACTCTATGATAAATGACATCTTTTCTAAGTGGGTTGGATGTATTACTATCTATTGATATATAGAGAATGAATCTAGAAAACTCTTGATGGAGTAGCTCACTGTCGAGTCAAAGATTGAGTCTATTTAGTAAAGAATATTTAAACATGTCGAGTTTAAAATAGTGAAGTTAATGCACATTCTCCATTTTTCATAAGACTTGGATTTCTTTAATGAAGTTAGCTTTGAGTAACTTGGCAGCTTCATCATTGATGTGTTCGGTGAGTAATGTTGTGATCTTTCTTATTTTTTGCTTTATGGGTTGAATGTCCTTATAAACATTTAGATGATAACAAGCATTGTTGTTGTCACTTCTAGGCATCTTGGTAGTGGTCCAGGTAGACACGTTGATGTCTTTTTGGAGGGTTTGAATGAATGCTTTCCTGTGCTTGAGCCAAAAAGTTGAGCTTATCCTATGGACTCAATTGTTATTAGGAGAGGTCAATATTTCCTTTATATCCTCAAGAACTTTAATTCCATAGTGTGCAATATCTAGTTATAAAACATCATCATGTTTACTAGATTGACCAACCACTCTGAGGCAGCAGGTTGGATTTAGATTACCTTTAATCGTGATTTCTTCACCACCTATTGGGAACTTGACAACTATGTGA
This sequence comes from Cymbidium sinense, assembly GCA_021442155.1. Classification (NCBI taxonomy): domain Eukaryota; kingdom Viridiplantae; phylum Streptophyta; class Magnoliopsida; order Asparagales; family Orchidaceae; genus Cymbidium; species Cymbidium sinense. Next base: position 114,496,848 of record CM038222.1, read on the forward strand.
TAAGTAGAAAACACTACCTTGAATATGTTGAGTAGTGGCCAACCAAAGTGATGCTATAGTCAGTGATTCCACTATGATGAAATTAGCCATCACAATATATTGTATCTCATTCTCCCCTCAGGTTATGAGAAGAGTGATTATTCCTTTAGTCCCTCTTCTTTCTCCATAATATCCTATTAGCGATCCTTTTGTAGAGGTGAGTTTGGAACTCAGCAAGCATAATTTATTAAAAATAGATTTGAAGATAATGTTGACTAAGCTCCCCGTGTTGATTAATATACTCCCAATTTGGTAATTAGCACAATTGCATCTTTATAAGGGTTCCCCATGGAGTGTCTATCACTTTCTAAAAAAGTTACAGGGACTATAAAGGTGTGTGGTGTGCATGCCATGGCTACCCTGTGGATGTCTCTAGACCATCGATGTTTAAGACTAGCCCTTCATGAAGACTCTCCATCTTCCCCAAAGATGATGGGTATTACTCCTACAATGTGGATGGCATATACTGGGGTGGATTCATTGGTCATCTCAATGATTTTATTGTCCTTTCTTCTGATAAAATATTTGTGCTTCCTAGCCTTTATTAATCCTTAATTTATGCTTTTTTTAAATGGTAGCATTCCTTAATGTCATGCCCATGGTATCTATTGCATGCATTAAATCTAGAGAAATCACGAACACCATCGATCTTCATTGGTGGCAATGTTTTGAAGAAATATTTATTTTGGATGGCTTCCACCATCTCAGCCATCAACACCCTTAGTAGAGTCACTATAACTAGTTGCAAGTATTTGTCTCCATAGTAGAAAGTTATGAGGTTCTTGAAGTCTCATCTAGGTGCAAGTCTTTCTATCATCCATCTCTTATTTGGTCTCTATGCTTGAAATTTATCCTTAGGTGACTGTTCCAAATGTGGATTCTTTATTAAGTCTTTAGCACAAGTTAATGGAGTCATTTGGGTGATTTCATTATACTCCATGGTGTTAATATAATTATTTCTCATCTCATGTAATTTAGTGAGTGTCTTGGGATACTAAAGCCCTCTGTGGGAGCAGTTTAAATTCGGGTGGATCTTCTTTCATCATCAGAAGGAGGCCCCAGCCATAAGTGGTTGTGATCTTTAATTCTTGAATTCTTAAAAGAAAGGTGAAAAATTTCATCCCATCATCTAAGTCCAACAATGATGTTGTTGAATCAAAATTGGCAATGTGGTCTATTCAATTTGTTAAACCATGATGTGATTTTAAATGAGGGATTTTGAATCTGTATGGAGGGTGAGCTTGAGTGATCTTTATGGTGAAAGCATTAGTTGGATTCATCCACTCTTTAGACATGTTTTCTTCTTCACTCACGTGATAAGACTCATTATCCAAGCTAAGAGTTCTAGATTACTATCTTCTTACTTGGTGAGTTCGGCTCTCTATTGATCCTAATGAACCTTCATTTTCTACGACTCTTATCATATGATTAACTCTCTCCATGGCCTCTTGCACCAGACATGTGATTCTATCTTCCATATCTTTTAAAATTCTCCTCTTTCAAAGCATCTCAACAAAAATTTTGCAATTGGAAGTTAAAGTGGGAGGAGGGGAAGCCCATGGCTCACTAAACTATGGGATAGGAAAGAGGGCTGGATCAATCAGGGATTTGAATAGGACAAGGAGAGGGGATTCAATTCTCACTCTCAGGGAATTACATTGAGCTTAAAATTAATTTTGAAACCTTCATGGTATTGAGACAAACTCTCCAATATGTTTTTTTAGTTCTCATTAATTTTATATGAGGACCTAATTTTGGCAAGTCGTGTTAGTAGGTTTGTCTTAGGATCTATGTTAATGTTATGTGTCATTAAGGGATTTTTACTGCATGCCTAAGTCAAGATTATGATTATAAAAGGTGTCAATAAATAACATTCGGATGGCTTAATTATATACCTCTTCTAACATATATAAAAGAGGCTAAGGATTTTTAATCTAGAAAAAGTTGACTAAAGAGAGCCTTAATTTTAATATTTATTATATTATTCTTACCAATTTTAATGCTGTTTAAGATTTATTAAAGTTAGTAAAAAATATAGTATTTCATCCCAAGAGCCTAGCATGGCATACAAATCCCAAACAATCATATTACAGTAAGGAAAAAAAAAGAACAAATAATCACTATATTGTGATGGATATAAAAGAATAGGGATAAACTAGTTGGTGTAGTTGGGTAGCCATGTTGTCCTCATTTCTAGATAAGGTTAGCATCATTTCTAAATTTTTAATCAGGACACCTAATCCTACATTAGGAGCTTCCTATTTAGGCACTTAAGACACTATACTTAGTGACCTAGTGAATCATTCTAGGGTTTGTAATAACTTGATAGGATTAGGTAGACCCAAATTAAGCTGTTATTTAAACAAATGATTGAATTAAACCCATTCTAATTAAAATTTGAATTCAATCAAGTTTAGATCTCAAAATCAACTAAACCTAAAGAAATTCAAATAAAATCAAAATAAATTGAAATGAAATCAAATTAAAAGCATGAAGTCACTACATGAACATGAATGGATTTAAAACTAAATTCAAATAAAGGTCAAAGATGTTCAACCATTTGACATAGAGTTAACTTATATGGGTCCCACCCAATCAAAGGTCAACTCACAAAATTTTGGCCAAATTAAATCATTCCAAAGGCTAAAAATGAACAAATGAACATTTTTAAACATGAATATAAATAAATCTAAATCCAATAAGGCCTTAATTGGGTTAATTAGGTCACTTGATCTAAATGAGCCTAGATGGACCTTATGGAACCTAAAATTTAATTAAATCAAATTAATTTAAATTGAATGTCCAAAATCATTTGGAAATCATCATTAAACATAATTCAACTAATTATTGGATTTTATTTGATCAATTTGGTTATTTAACTCAATTAAACCCATGTTGACTCATTAAGCCCAAATTAGATCAAAGAAAGTTTGAATTCAAAATTAACCTCAAATGAAATAAAATTAATTACTCCAAATCATCCTAAATACTTAACCAAATATGAGTGGAACTCAAACATACCTTAATTGAGGCAAATTGATCATTTGACTCAATTAAACACAACTTAACCCATTTTGATCAAAATGGGTTGATTTGGGTTAAAGTAAACATCTGATTTAAATCAAATGAAATTGAATTGATTGATAACATCCATTAAAAATGGTCAATTAAACATAATTAAAACCAAATATAAATCCTAAAATAGGAAAAGTGGCTAGGAGACTTAATTTGATCTACTTAGTTCTAAAGGATGCCATACTTATCCTAAACCACATTGAAACTTAAAACTGATCTATAAAACATCAATGACCAATTAATAATAATTGATCTCTAAATATAAATCCAATTATAAAGTGAATTAATAAAAATTAATTCAAATGCAAAAGAGAATCAAATGGATCAATCCAAAGCACATATATCCAAACTCAACTAAAATAAGCTTGAGTTTTACTCATAACTCATTACTTGGCTTGGTTTGGGCAGTCAACCAGCAACCCAAAGGAAGCATGTGAGGTGGGGTAGCCATGTAAGATGCCATAGTGGATGAGTTGTATCCATGGGAAGAAAGAAACCAAAATCCATGCAAAGAATTCAAATCCTACTTGTCTTCCTCCATTCCTCATCCACCTCTTCATTTAAAATTGATATGGGCTCATCCCAATCAGTTAATCACCTCTTGGAGCTAGCCTCCAAGGGTAGAAATCACTATGGCCAATTCCAATTCTGCTCTTCTCCATGGATATATCTCACAACCATACATAGAAAAGAAAAGAGAGAGTTTCTCTTACAATTTAAGCACTCACACAGATTCTTGAGTTGAAACAAAGGAGAGGCAACCCCTTCCCAGTTTCCCATGGCATCGACAAGCTAGAGTTCAACAAACTAGCTGGTGAATGAGTGGAGTTCAGCCTCCATAGTGATTGGTGAGGAGGCAATTAAATTCCTTCTTCTTAGAGGCTCGCCACATCCCAACGAATGTGTTCATAAAATCCCCGCCGTCGAAGATCGAAACTAGCAAGGTACACATTAAACCCGACAACCTTTGATTTCAGTTTTGGCCCTTTGTGAAGGAAGTTTGATCTCAAGTGAGATCAAACCATATATATATGTTCTAAATATAGTCTTAATGGATTTGTAATTAAAATCGTGCACTGCCATGGACTAGATGGTTAGAAATCTTATCTTTTTGACGAACAACACTCGCCTCCATCATTGATGGGGAAAAAGAAATCTCCACCATTCGTTTCTTATTGGGACTGTTTGATTCATGATTGGACAGTCCAGATTAATTTTGAATGTCACACCTTTCGACGTGAGATCCACACGATCCCAACATGGTCAGGTGGTGCCACGTTAACTTTTTTTTTTTTAAAGTGGCACCACTTCAGTGCCATGTGGAACTATCTTTTATAAAGAAGAAAATAGGATTTTTTTGAATTAAAAAAGTAAAAAATGCATAGAAATTTTTAAAATTTACAAAAAATAAATACTCAACCAAAAAATGCAAATAAGGGTTATATGAATTCATCTCATTAAGAGGAATCCAATTAAAACCAAAATTTTCAATTTTTATTAGGTATTTTTAGGTTAATTTGAGTTTGATTAAAAATAATAAAACTTAAATTAAACCCAAAATATTATCTAATTAATATAAAACTTTGGAGCAGTGAAATAGAGTCTAAAATACACCTTAGATAAAATTCTTAGGATTTATTGGTAAGTAAATCCAAAGATATGAAATTTTCAATCCTAAATCCTTAATTTAATGAAATAAATTAATAATAAATTAGGAAATTTTATAAAATTAAATTAAAACATCATAATTCACATCAATAGACCTTAAGATAATATGAAACTTCACTAAAACCTCATAATCTCCAAAATAACCTAATTAAGTAATTAAATGAATTAATTAATTTAATTAATTGGTTTGAATTTAAAATAATATAATAAATAAAATAAAACTTAAAAATTATAAATGAACCCTCTATGGATGAGTCTTCGAGAGAGGAATCCATAAAATAAAAACTTTAATTAATTCATTCTAATTAAGGCTTAATTTAGGTTTTATTAAAATAATTAAAACCTTAATTAGTCTTAACATATGCATTTGAATAAGATAAAACTTTAGGGAGATTAAATTGGCAAGGAACCCCACTTTTCATAAAAATTTTAAAGCCAAGTAACCTTTAGATCAGAAGTTATAGAATTTCAAATCTCTAGGTCAATTTAAATGAAATAAGAAATAAAAAAAGTACAAAAATTATAAAATTTTTTGAAACCAATTCAAAACATCTTCATTAATATCAAAATACTTCAAAAAAAGTTCTTAACCCTATAAAGTTAAGGAATTTAATTAATTATGCATTTAAGGGTTCAAGAATAATTAAGAATATAAGAAATTAACTAAATCTTGAGTTATGAAATTAATAAGATTATAATAAGCCAATTATTTAACTGAAATCAAAGTTAATCAACGTTTGAATTTCAAACCCAAATATGGAATTCATTAATATTAAGATTACTTAAATCCATTTAATATTAATGAATAATGTAATTCCAAATACAAATAAAAATGATTAACCAAATGAACTAAATATAAATAATCTACAAGTTTGAAATGGCCTAAGTTAGAATTGGTGGCCAAAGTAGTTCATTTTCTAAGTTTATGATTAATAAACGAAGTTTACTTTAAAAGATTCAATTAAATAATAAAAAATTAATGTATAATAGTCCATTAAAATCAAATAAAATGATGAATTAAAAATTCCAAGGCTGATGAATTCTCTTAAAAGTTATGGACTTAAATTATGATGGATTACTTAAATTGTAAGTCATGAAATCAAAAAAATCAAAATTAAGTATGAATTAAATATCAACTTATTTGAACATAAATGTTAAAGAAACAAATAAATGAAATCAACTCTAATCAAATAAATTAAATATCATATGCAATTAATGAGCATTCATTAATAAAAAGAAACTTAAGTCATGAAACTATACACATTTGAAACAACACATAATAAAAAATTTTAATTAATTAAAGATAAAATAAACATAAGTAAATGAAATTACTTGAAATTAAAAAGAACTTAAAAGTAAACATCAAATTAAACTTAATCATGATATATGCTTAAACTCTTAGTTAAGGTATATCAAAACACCCTAAATCTTAATTAAAGGTTATAAATCAAAAGACCATAAATCAAACTAAGAAGCTTTAATCAAATCAAAAGAGACACAAGGTTAAATATTAGTTTAAAATTTGAAAGTATATACATCTTAGAAAATATAAAATTAAATAACATAAAATATAAATGAATCAATTCATTTGTCATCAAATTAAGCTAAAATGAAAATTAAATATTATTATGATAACATAAACTTTTAATTAAGATTTAAAAATGAATTTTGAATTCTAATTAAAGGTAATGGATTAAACTAAAGAAACATTAATTAAGACAAAAGAAATGTAGAAAGAATGAAGTCTTCAAATCTTAATATCATTACATTACATAAATTCTAACCTTAAAAGAAAATTAAAACATTGATTAAATGAAACCCAACTTAGAATAAATAATTCAATTAAATTCAAAGAAGTTAATTAAGAAACTTAGGATCTTAGTTTTACCCTAAGAAAGAATGAAAATCTCATTATATTAGGATTTAAGATGTTGAATAGAATGGGTTCCACCCAAAGCAAAATTCATTTTATTCTTCATTCTTTAAAACCTAAATTTCATCATTAACACAAAACTAAATCTAAAAATTGAAATAAACTCATAAACTAATTTATTCACTTAAATTGAAACCACCTAATTGCAAATTGAACAAATTCTAAAAACAAAAATAAAAGAAACTAAATAAATACTTAACTTTTCATAACTCGCTATCATATGGTAAATAGTTTGGACACCCATGGTCGCAGGGCTAATGGTCCGAAGGAGCTCTTGATACCTCAAACCTTTAGTTTAATAATGACACGTACCTATGAAATAAGATTATGAAAAGTAGACCATTAAATTTTAAACTAACCAAAAACTTTAACTTGAGTTTAAACAAAAGCCTAGTATAGACATACCACACAAGCCCCACTTTTCATATATTAGAATACTAGGTCATTGACCTTAGAGTTAGGTTTGGCCAATGATCTGTGATGTTCTATGATGTAGAATAATGTGATTCTTTTTCTTATTTTATGGTGTACTATTTTAGATTAGATGGCTAGGATTGTTTGCCCACCAATATGGATATTAGGGCACTCTATTTATGCTAATACTATTTTCTATAGAGGGTTGTGCACAAAGGGATCACTGTAATAAATATAAAATAAATATTATTTGCTTGTAGGTGCTGCTTATGCCCCTGAGCATAGCCCAATAAGATGTGTGGGCTTGGCAAGCAACTAATGCTAAGCCCGTATGTTTAAAATTTAAATTGCTGGTGTGTTGTGTGTATTTCTTGACATTTATTTTACATGGATTAGAAAATTATTTTGAAATGTTAAAATGTAATTTGAGCCTACAATTATGTTAGAATCTATGGGGTCTAAGAATAGCAAGAGTTGACTTTACCAGTTGGTGGTCCCCTATGAAGCCAGTGGAGATCCCTGAAGTAGTTGATGATCCTGAAAGAAGATCCCTATAGGACAAAACTATTAGTTATAGACCAGTCTATATAAAGGCAGAGCTTAGTTGCCAATTTTTTTTTTTCTTTGGGGTGTATAATGGTACCTGACTAAACTAGCATGTTTTATTAATTTAAATTAGCTTAATTTATTTTGGGGTGCGTAATAGAAATGCATGCTTTTTCTTAGTTTTTTTAATGTTATGCTCTATGATGAAATGCTTGGCATGTTAGGTTCCTAGGAAATCTAAATTTTCTATCCCACCTAAACTAAATAACTCAATGATAAAATAAAAAACTCCTAACCTTATTTAATTAAAAGCCCTAGGAATAACTTAAAAGCAACTAGAAATAATTAGCTTTTGGGAACCATGACAGCACATTATTTGTTCTCCTTGAATTGGGCACTTCACCCAGTACACATAAGGGTGTATTTGACCATTGAGGATGACCACCCTTCTTAGGGGAACTATGCCTTTTGATTTTGATTTGGCCCACAACTATTTCTAATTGCATATCATTGAATGCATAAAATGCATACTCAAGGCCTCTAAAATGAATTGTGAGTGAAAATATATAAAAGGTGAAATTTATTTCATTAGTTAGGTGCATAACATGCCAAAAATTACAATAGGGATAGAGAGTGAGTTAGGTTCTTAGCTTCTTTCCCAAATGCATTAGCTCAAACATCTTGCATACATAAGACCAAACTCATGATTTTTAAAATTTCTTAGGTGGTTTTAGCTGGCAACCCTTCCAGGTGGGTTATAAGTCCAAAAGATTCAGGAAAATGCTCATTTTTCTATTATAGGAAAAAACCAATAATTCTAAAAAAACATTTACATTAGGTTGAGCCTCTAACTTATGTTGGGATCATTTGTAGTCTTAGGGCCTGAAGCATCATATTGGAATAAGTTTTCAACCACTAGGCATTTATATAGTCTTATGTTGTTAGAATATAAGTCCTAGATTTTTAATAAAATATCAATTTAGAATTTCATTAAATTTGATCTTAAAAATGTAAAGTCCACTAATAGGATAATTGAAATGCTTATTAAGCATCTTAGTATCTATAAACATTTCTTACTCAATCTTGATTGGCCTATGAAAAGAATTCTTGCCCTTTAAAGCATTCCCTATTAAAATTCCAAATTAAGCATCAATTTAAGAGAATTTTTGAAATCCATAGAAATAAAAGTCTATATCTTTAATCGAGAGTGTTCTTTGGAAGAATTCCCTTTTTCTCAGGATGTAATTAACTATAGAGGTTTTCCCTTATAGAGAACTATGAACCTGACATAAAATAAACCTTGTCCAAGTTTTCCATGTAGTTTAAGGGAAAAATCTCTAGAATATTAAAAGACCCATTAGCCTAGAGTCCTTATTAAATAATTAAATATATTATAGGATAACATGTTTATCTTTCAAGATAATATATTTATCTCTTAATAACATATTTAATTACATAAATAAGAATTTTCTAAAATCTATGTGGTGTCATAAAATTTTCCCAATGAATCTACTTATACTTTCCTAGATGAAGAAAAGTATAAAAGCATAGGTGAGCTTTACTAATAAATACAAATAAAAAAAAGTAAATAAATATAAATTATTTTTTTTCTACTCCTAGTCTTTCCTCTAGTCAAGAATATACATTCATCCTTTAGGGTATGATGTCTCCAAGTACGAGTTCAAGAGGCTTAAATTTTATTTTATTTAACTAGTTGGCCCTACTAATTAAAGAGCAGTATCTAACTAGTTGACTCCACTAATTAATTACCCATCAACATGAATTATTCTACCCTAAGAATTCCTTTTGAATGATTAATGTTAGATATACAATGATATTTTTTTACTAACAAGTCCATCATAGGCTCTGTCACGATGCTTAAGGAGTTTATTCTAATTAATTTAGTTTCTGATGATCTTAGTATATGCCAATCATTATTTGGTGGCTTACCAAGTGGCTCAACTTTCCAATTATAAAATTAGGTGAAGAAGATATTATTTTCATTTTATGATGGACATTGGTTATTATTTTAATTATTTATAACTATTCTCAAATATTGATAATTATTAATTATTATTTAACTCAATAAGTTCTTAACTCTAAAAACTAAGAATCAATGTCCAAAGCATCATAAAAAGTTGTGAAATTTTTATATGATATTTAGATTATCAAGCTAAGCATTTGGTGTATTATTCATAATTTTATAATTTTTTAATATTTTTATCAAATTATATTGTTGTTTAATTAGGCTTAGAAATTCATAAAATTCCAATTTTAAAATATAATTTTTTTTAAAAGTCTATGATTGATATCTTAGGAATTCTAATGGTTTTTAAACATTTTCTCTAATATATTTTTAATTTTTCTTAAATTTTTAATTATGGAAATATTTAATATATTTAAAAAAAATTATTAGTTAACTTATCTTAAATAAAAAATTAATGAAAATTTTCAATATATTTAGATTATTATTATAAACACTATATTAATTTTTATAATTTTTTTACATATATTTTATTTATGTTTAAGTTTGATTTTTAAAATTATTAATTTGATTTGAAATTTTATTATAGATTTATTTTATGTTAGATCATTATGAAATTTTTTATAAATTTAGGCTATCATTGTGAATATCACATAAAATTTTCATGAGTTAGTTAATTATATTTACTATTTTATTGCTTTTGAACTATGTTTTGATGTAGTAAAAATTACAAAACTTATTTATTTTTATTTAAAGTTTATGAAAAATATTTATAACCTTAGACTAAAATTTTAACATCTCTTAAATATTTCATATATTTTCACAAAGTATTTTAATTTTTTTTATTTTTGAATGGTAAAATAGAGGCTTAAAAATTGATTTCGTTTAATTTTTTATTTTAGTTTATTTAAAACTTTTATAAATTGCTCATAATTGATTTGAAAATTTTAATTCTAGTTTGCACCTTTGGTTAAATTTTCATGACTTTGGGAAGTGTCTGTGTTTTAAAAAAATTTTAAACACTAAGAAAATGAATTTTTAAAATTACATTTAGACTAATCATATGTGGTTTGAACTTTTTATAAGTTCTATTTTTGGTAAAGTATATATCATGAAAATTTCATGGGTTTATACATACTGGTTAGTTAAAAGAAAATCTAAAGAAAAAGCTTAAATATTTAAACATGGATCAATCTATGTCATTGGATTTAATTAGCTTAGAATTAAGAACTGTACCATCATCGCTTTTGTGGAGATGAGCCACGAACTAGATATAATGGGTTGGGCTTGGGTCAACATGACTTGAGATGTAAAATTCCCCTCTCTTAGGGCATCTTGAGCCAAATTATACACTAGAATCTTGAGTGGGAGGAGAGCTTAGGGAGCTTCATGTGATTGAGATGAACACAACTGCAAGTTTTCTCAATACACCTCCTTATAGTTCATCATGTGGTCTAATTAAATTTTTTCAAGTCATGACTATAGCTTAGTCAGGAGATTAATTGAGTGGCAGAGGAGGTAAGGAAGTCATTTGATTTTGCTTGTGGAGCTCAAGAGATGGCGTCTAACCTCTCAATAGTTAAATTGGGGCCCTATTTATAGACCTTAATATACTCTATATCAACCCATGGTTGAGCTAAATTTCTTGTTAACCAGCAGCTGATTTGAGCCAAATGATACTGAAGGAGGTAAGAGATGTTCTATGCAATGTATAAGGATAGGATCAAGTGCCCTAAGGATTGTTGATATTAGACGAGCTTATCTCCACCATTAACTACCCAATTGGTAGCTTAGTAGATTAGTTGATTCACCAATCTTCCCAAATCCAATCTAGAATGAGTTTGAACCCATTTGGGCAAAGGGAAAAAAATTTGATTATTTGAAAATGTTCAATGGAAATTTCTAAAAAATACTATTCAATGGGTTGGTTTTAATAGTTTGTCTTACATAGTTGGCCAAACCAAGTTAAAGTGAACTAAAATTTTTTATAAACATTCTTTTTTAGCCATATTCCAAATTTCTAAAAGATTTGACAAATTGCTTAGTAAATTTTAATTTGAAATGAGATCATGCTCATTTGAGTTACATTTTGACACTATGAACTATATGTTTTAATTAGCCCATATAAAGTGGCCAAATAACTTTGGGTTCAACTAGATAATTATTTAGGTGCCCTAAGCAATAATGATTTCCAAGAACTTAATTTTATAAAGGTTGTGATGATTTAATTAAGACCTTAGTTAATATGATGACATCTCAGGTCAATAATTAATTCAGATAATCAAATTGTAAAGAATGTATATGGAAAAGGTGGAATGCTTAGGCTCAATTTTGGGTCAATCAATTTGAAATTTGAACCAATTTGAATTTCATTAACTTGATTGTGTCAAAATGAATAAAAAGAGTTAATAGGTTAAATTGATGAAATTGAACCCATCATTAAACCAAAGAAAAGTGTCAATTTTAAATATGAATAAGCTTCATGGATGATTTGGTAGAAATCTTGGGATTAATTCTAACTAAGTAAAAGATTGACCTTAGTTTAACTTAAATTTGGCTTAAGGTTGACTTTATAATGTATGGCCAACCTAAGTTTATAATCATTTTTTTAATTGTCTAAGAGAAATATTATATAATTGAAATTGTTCATTAAGATTAATAAAGTTGATAGAGGTATTGATACCTACTTATGAGCATAGGGTGAGGGTGAATAAGCTTCCATTGACTCAGGCCTAGATCAAATCCCTCAAGATATTTTAGAGGTTGGGCAAGGCAGACCTCAAAATGTTATGCTCAATTTTAAAATCAAAAGGATCGTAAAGATGGATTTAATTGCTTAGATTTGACACTTATTCCATGAGGAAGAGTTCAAACCATTGCAATAGACGAACTATACCTTAGGGTTAGCTAGAGTAAAACATAAGGTGTAAGAAAGGCTTAATAGAAGAGCCTCCTACATGGGCTCCTCCTAAGGCTTACTTAATGATACGGTAATATTTTTTATTTTAGTTGCTTATAAAAGATTTTAAGTTTAATTCTATTGACATTTTTTTGTGTCAAAAATGTTATAGAGATGCAGAAGCTCAAGTGGATGAGTGGCTTTACACTTAAAAAAAATGTAAAATGTATATATCTATGTGAAAAGTATGGAGTAGCTCCAATGGTTGATAAGATTAAAAAAAGTCACCTTTGATGGTTTTGTCACATAAAATGTCAATCATTTGATGATCCAATTAAAATAGTATATATATTTTATTCATCCTATGTTAAGAAATATAGAGGTGAACTTAATAGAATTGGTTAGGAAGTATAAAAATGACCTTATTTCATTATAAATTAATGAAAATATGATTTTTAATAGGACACAATGAGAAAAAGGATTCATGTAGCTTATTGTTGTTGATCTTTACTTAGCATATTTTGATATTCTTAAATATTTATACTTTTATATTTTTTCATTCTTTCTCCATCTAATTTATTTATTATAACCTTACTACTATTTATATGAATTCTTTTCATACCCTAAACACCTTTAACTTAAAAATATTATAAAAAGTTTTAAAGTTAATTTATGAAATTTTTTAATTTTATTAAAATTTATTTGAATTTTATTAAAATTTTTACTACTAATATTGGTTTTGATTTTAATTAATATGTTAATCTAACTATTATTAATTAATTCAAGGAGGTTAAACACATCTTAGAGAACTCCCAATATATGGGGTTAATTGGATTAATAATTTACATTTAATTTTTAGTTTTTCTTCAGTTATTTTAAAATTACTCAATCAAAATTAGATATCTTATTTTTTAATTATTTTTGTGTAGAGTAATTATTTTTTTGATTTTTTATAATTAGTTATGAATTTTTAAAGTTTCTAATGTTTTGTTAAAGTTTTAACTATATTTAACCATTTGTCCATGCAGTAGTTGAAGCAATATACTTTACACATGGTGCATGCTGATTAAGGGCATTTCTATGCTAAGGTATAAAGAACAAATATGTGATGAATCTTAGCTATTCCATTAAGATCAAACAACTTGAGAGGTTCTATTGGCTAAATGGGGGTTGAAGTATTCTAGATACCATGTGATCTCTACCATCTATTTAATATAAAGTAAATGGATAGTGATCAAGACATCTCCTACCTTTAACTCAAGATGAAGACCTTTTGATATTTTTCTTTCTATTCAAGTAATCCAATGAAAATTTCATGATTATTTTGCATTGAAAAGAGTTTAAAAGTCTTAGAGAACCTATCCAATGGGCGAACTAACTAATGATCTAAGTTCATTTCTTAAGGTGTCAAATGATAAGCAAATTAAATTGGGTTTAGGGTTTCTTCAATTCAATTTCTTTGATCCAAGATAGTTGGGGTGTAATTATTGATTCTAAAGAATTTGTTAAGCAAAAATGATCACTTCTCTTAAAGACTACAGAAATTAAAGAGATTTGGACTAATGGAGACAACTCCACCTCCACAAGCTCATTGAAGCTTGATGGTTAAGTGTGTATGGATAGAAATCATAACTAGAAAAAGGCTTATGGATACTTGCTAGAGGTATGGGGAGCATTTTGAATGCATGAAATAGAACATATAATAGTTCAAAAAATAGCTATATATAAGCTAAACTCAAAAGATTTCTCATTAATGCTAAGGGAAATGTAGTGAATTTTAGCTAGGCAAGGATGAAGTAATGGAGTGATGACAAGTGGTTAGAGGCATCCCAACCATTAAGGACCATTATGTTGTTGTTTACGATTGAACCCATTATTAGTCATGGTAGCAATCCATGAAATTTCAATATAATGGTAAGTTGTTGTTATGAGGATGGCTAGGGTTGATTGGAAGGCTATCAAGATTATCTACCAAGCCTTAGTTTAGAGAGAATTAGTTCAGGAATTTAGTTGTAAATTTTTTGGTCACTATGTTTAGATTAGCTTAACACTTGAGTTAGCTGAATTAGGCTAAAATGGCTTAATAATCTACATTAACACTTAAGAATGGGTTAGCAAAACATGGATTTTTAAAGAAAAAATAGCTAAAGTTTGATCAATTAATCAAATGGAGTACAAAAAGGTGGCCCAAAAAGAAAGAAACAATCACTCCCAAAAAAAAAAGAGGATAGCTCAATAAGAATGAAATAGAAACTACAAACCTTAAAGGGATTAGCTACTAGGATAGTTAAAAATAAAGCTAAATAATGACAAATTTTATAAGTTGTAAAAGCCAAGTAATATTTATAGTTTTGTTCAAAAAGGTCAAAAGTTGTTCTTGTGCCTTGAGCTTTTTTTTTTGTACTTAATTTAAATCTTTATGCAAAGTCCTCCTATATGTCTTCATAATATGTGTAATCTTTAGAAAAATCCTCCATATAATTCCTTTTCTTCACTTGCATCTTCAGCTTGTTATCAAGCATGTCTCTTTTTACCTGCATACCCCAAAAGGCTATAAGCATACAATAAAAAAAAAATTAGTATACCAATAAAAAAATTAAAAAGCATTAAAAAGAAAGAAGACATTTTAAGACTTAGCTAATCCCAAATGTCTTTATCACTAAGACATAATTTTTATATCTTTTATATCTTGCATGGGATTTGTCTTAATTATAATAATATCCTTGATAACATTTGGGTTCATAACACGCAACCAACTATAAACCACAAATCTTAATACCTTCTATAATTCCTAAAATAACAACATGGTAGAGAAGATGAAAATAATGAAATAGCAATAAGCATGCAAAAAAATCTAATTATTAAAATTTTAATAGATTTAATTATTAAAGAAAATAATCACATAAAGATAAATGATTTAAAAGCCTCAAGCTTAACATAACTAACAAAGTATAATTTTAAAGATCAGATGTAGAATCCAAAAAATAATCACCATATATAAATTTAGTGCAACAAACTAAGGCATGCATGCCACTAGCCCCAATAAAAGAGGAAAACTAAATCGAGGATTGCCACCAACCCTTTGTATACTTTGGGATTAACATCATATCCATCAATATGTCTAGGGATAAAATCTAACTTTTTAACATAATTCCTCAAGAAAAGTTTAGTTTTCAATTTATTGCTCAAACAATATACCCAAACTAGCAAAGAGTTATTAAGTCAAAGAAAATAAATTGTCACAACAATATACTGTTTGTATAAAAAAGATGAAAGAAACCAAGAAATTATTAATCACAAATACCAAACAATGAAAAATATAGATTATAGAATTGAAAGATTAATACAAAAGTACATATACCATCTTAAAGTCAAGATTAAATCTATATCCCAACAATGAAGTTCTTTAAGGCCATCATCAACATTCACACAATAAATTTTAATTACAATACCAAATATTATGCAACCAAGATTGACATGAAAATCTTGCCTCACTGAACTATATGAGAAATCTAGATAATATCTCATACCCACCAAATTAAATAAAATCATTGCTAATTATAATAAAAATTTTTATACATGCCGTAATTCATCAATGTAGCTAGCTTTTTATAATAATAACACAAGCATAACTATATTATACCCCAATACTGATATTTGCAAACAATCCATTTCCAAAAATTAAAACATATTACCAAACCAAGAATCCTTATATCAAATATATTTAAGTTAGCTAGAACAAGATTTAAAATAGGAAATAATATAACCGTACATTTAAATAATTGATGAATGGCGTTAGAAATTGATTCCATTTCAAAACACTTTTGTTATCCTCTTATAAATATGTTAAAATTAAAATATAAGCTAATTTGTGAAAAACAAATATAGTCACCAACATTTACCAATGCAAAGGACATGTAATATAACACTAAAGGATACAAAAACAATAATAAAAATATAACTAGTAAAATCATCATCGCCATCATTATCAATATTCAACATTAATTCCATAAAGCTTTATATTGAAAAAAATTGAGTCAAGCTCAACAAAATCAATCTATCCAGCCATATCACCATAAACCAAATAAAATATAACTAAACAAATAAAAAAATAGTTCATGTAAATACCACCTAATAATAAACCATAAGGAAAGTTTACAAAGGTTAAAAATATTGTAAAACTTGATCATAACCAGAACTTTATCATGCTAGTTGAGTCAAACATATGACAAACTAGTTTTACCAAAATTAACCTTCCCATGAAGCTATGTAAGAGTATTATCAAGATTTTATTTGATAAAGCTAGATGAGTTTGCTCTTCTTTAGCAAAAAGTAAGCACAAGAATTGCCTTCTCTTAAGATATGATAAGCCTTGTGATTAGAGGAGGCCAGGAGTTTCCTTATATTATTAATCAAGAAAAACATTTTTGTCTTTCCCTTTTCATTAGAATTGATTTAATGTATGTGCAATAAAGCATCCACTTCAATCAAGAGATTTTCCATGTTCATTTAAATACATAAGTTAAGAGCATAATTAAGAGCCATCAATATAGCAAAAATAACTAAACATAGAGAAAAAGGATCTTTAAAATCAATTATTACCTTAATAATGGAATCTATAAAATACCCCCACAATTGTATTTATAATTTGAGACCAAGCCATCAATATAAATTTTTATGAAACATTTATCAGGTTATTGACACACCACAAATCTAAGCAATTTATTAATGGTATAGTTAACCATATTAATTTCAAAATTTATAATGACTAATCTATTGCAATGAAAGTTTTTTAGGTGTAAGAATTTTGGAAATAAAAATAGATCTAATTTTATCTTTAGTTCTTGTAATAATTATATTACTATTCTTATGTTTGCATTAATTCTATCCAACCACAAAAACAAAATAACAGATAAATCTATAATTATTTTAATTAATTATTTATTTATTTGAAAATAAACTTCTAATAAATTGATTATGGAAATGTTACAATAGAAAAAAGAAGATAAAAATTTTCATCATACCACATTCAAACATGAGAAGCAAAGACCCGATTAGCAAAACATATTAATTATTTCAATATGGAAGCATGATTGGTAATTTTTACACCCTATACGCAAGTGCACGTGTCAAATCTAGAACTATAAAATGAGTATAGTATCATTCTCACAAGGATTAAAGAAAAAATTGATATTAATTTATATTGAGTTAAGTACTAATCTTTTTTAACTTAATTTTTATTCAACAGAATGTAAAATGCTTAATTAAAATAACTATATGCTATTTTACAAGATATTTAAAAGACTAATTTTTCTATTTCTATATTTTTATAAGGAATATAGGTATTTTTCATACTTTTAAAAGTAGTACTCTAAATTTATGAAACTTTTAATTATGTATTATATTAAACTAAGCATTGAAATTAATTTTAAGTATGTAGTTCCAATAACGAGCAAAAATGATAGTCTCTATGTCTAGAGAAGTATAACCAAACAAATCCCTTTACCTAGTTTTCTCTCTGGTGATAAGTAAATTTTGATAGGTTGTATTACTCATATTTTACTTTAAATGATTATAAATCATAAAATTAATCATATGTTTAATGGCTATTTAGTAGTTCGATTATCTAGTATATTAATGATTGTTTAGTATATTCATTTAGGTTTTTCTAATTGTTCTTCTAGGACTCTATTGATATCTCTAGATAATATTTGATTTTAACATTGTTGTTTGCTAGATCACAAGTAAATACAACATGAAAAAAAATAAAACACCATATTCATTAAAAGTAAAAATAATTTTCTAATATTAATCCATAAAATATAGTCTAATACAATTCAAACATAAAAAAGTTTACATTAATTCGAAGCTCTTAATGGATTAGTGTTTCATAGTAAAGAAGAGGAAAATCTCATTAAACATAGTAGAACAAGATGTAGTATAACCAAAGAAGAAAAGAAAGAGCACACCGAGTAGGTATTTTATGTACACCCTTTGCGATCTTGTACTATTTTCTTAAGGAAATATCAAACATCCCCTATTGAAAATCCTTGATTGTTGCTCTCCTTCTCCACCACTTAAAAAAATCCTCTTCCACATCACTCTCATAACACTCTCATAGCACTTGGAGTGTCACTTTCTAAGTGCTTAAAAAAAAAAAAAACTCACACACACTCACACTCACTCCCCTTTTGCCAAAATTTAAAAATAAAATAAAAGTCCTTATTACTTAGAAATGCCATGTATTTATAGTCTATAAATTGCCCTGGTCGGTTTCTCTAATGCATTGCTAAAACTAACTCAAAACTGCTCGAAACCATGGCTATCATCACAAATCTATTCTATTTGGACATAGCACTGCGACGATGTTGATGCAATGCTATGGCAATGGAAATGGCATTGCAATACTACTGATCTGGTACATCATCGCCGTGCTTGCTGCCTCTACTTCATATTTTTCTTCCGATACAATGCCGCAACACTAATTATCCAACACTTAGGCAATAAGCTTGCTATAAAATTGTGCCAAATGAGTCACATCTAGCGTCATGGCCTTACTATAAAATTACCCTAATTTAGGTCATTTTTAGTATCGTGGCACTAGGCCTAAATTCTTTTTTTTTAAATTTTCCTGTTACAACACAAAATATACTCAAAATAAACAAATTATAAGAACATGAAACTTTCATAATTTTAATACATCAAATACCACCAAACTCAAACTATTACTTGTCCTCAAGTAATTTGATACATTTATCCATATTTTATCATTTTGAGTTAGTTGATAATATTAATTTTTGGAAGTCTAAAATAAATAAATAAAAATATTTAACTAAAAGTTGAACTTATATTTTAATGTCTATTCTTTCATTTCATAATTCCAAACTAAAATATCTCAAATTCTTAATATTAATTAATATTTTTCTTTAGTTAAACTTTCTTAGTGCATATTATCATAGTTGATTCTTATACAGATGAATGAATTGACTTTTAATACATAGTTATCCATATAATAGATATAAGCATAATTTTTACATTCTCAATTAAAATTATGAACATTGTTGTTCCATAATTTTATTGAATTGATTTAGATTGCAATAATTTTACAGTTCAATCATGATACTCACCCTTAAGTGATACCTTATATTTTATTTTTCTTCTTTCCTTTATTTTATATATATATATATATATATATATATATATATATATATATATATATATATATATATATATATATATATATATATATATATATATATATATATATATATATATATATATATATATATATATATATATATATATATATATATATAAGTACCCATGATAAATATGCTACAATCTTAACTCAATTCAATATGAACTTATTTATTTAATAATATTTCATATGTTCTAATTAATAATAATTTATATTATGTTATTTCTTATTATATGTATTTCTATTTATTTTAATATAAGTTTATTAAGAATCTCCTATGTGTGATGTCTATGCTTAAGGAAAATTTTAACTTAATAAAAATTATTAATTTTTCTAAGATATTTTTTTTATTATTAGTTTGGAAGCAATTCAATGATTAAATAAAACTTTATATATAAATTGATATTTTTGAGTTGAAATTTTGTTTAATTTGCTTTAGCTTCCAATAATTTTCCACCAAAATCAAACTATTACTTGTCCTCAAGTAAATTGATACATTTATCCATATTTTATAATTTTGAGTTATTTGATAATATTAATTTTTGGAAGTCTAAAATAAATAAATAAAAATATTTAACTAAAAGTTGAACTTATATTTTAATGTCTATTCTTTCATTTCATAATTCCAAACTAAAATATCTCAAATTCTTAATATTAATTAAAATTTTCTTTATTAAACTTTCTTAGTGCATATTATCATTGTTGATTCTTATAAAGATGAATGAATTGACTTTTAATAAATAGTTATCCATATAATAGATATAAGCATAATTTTTTACATTCTCAATTGAAATTATGAACATTGTTGTTCCATAATTTTATTGAATTGATTTAGATTGCAATAATTTTAAAGTTCAATCATGATACTCACCCTTAAGTGATACCTTCTATTTATTTTTCTTCTTTTCTTCTTTCCTATATATATATATAGAAGTACCCATGATAAATATGCTACAATCTTAACTCAATTCAATATGAACTTATTTATTTAATAAAATTTCATAGGTTCTAATTAATAATAATTTATATTATGTTATTTCTTATTATATGTATTTATATTTATTTTAATATAAGTTTATTAAGAATCTCCTATGTGTGATGTCTATGCTTAAAGAAAATTTTAACTTAATAAAAATTATTAGTTTTTCTCAGATATTTTTTTATTATTAGTTTGAAAGTAATTCAATGATTAAATAAAACATTAAATATAAATTGCTATTTTTGAGTTGAAATTTTGTTTAATTTTCTTTAGCTTCCAATAATTTTCTAATGAAAAATTCAAGTTTAAAAATATAAATATATCAATTTCAAGAGATATAATAATTAAAGTTTATGGTTTCTAACTAACATTATGTAAACATCACATTTAACTATAGTACATGTGATAAAAGAATATTTAACATTTATTTTTTACTTGAAGAAATACAAATGTAAATACACAAATTTTAAAACTACTACAAATAGAAATACACAAAAATTCACCAAAAAACATGAAAACTTTCATAATCCCGATGATGATGATGATGATGATGATATGATCCCCTGACAGATCAGATTGAAATAGTTATAATCATTATATAAGAAAGTCAGAATCGCTATCATTCATATGATGATCAAATTTTCTTTCTAATTCATGTTGCCACTAGTACTTTCATTAACCCATTTTTTTAAGTCAAGGACTTCTCTAATTTTTCTGTGTTTCTCTTTTAAAGATTTAGAGGATCAATATCTGGATTGAGGAGCTCGTAAGCTTTCTCTTACCTCCATTTCTTATCATAATCCTTTAATTGTCCTTTTAATGAGGGAAGCTCTTGATATAAGAATTTCCTCATTCGACTCCCACACCGCACCAGGAAAAAGACATAAAGCACAAATAAGAGAGGGGTGACCAAAACCAACTATAGTACTACTTTTAATAATAAAAAAATTGAATTATAAATTATCTTCTTTACATTTATAAAAAAACCCTTGGGAATTGCATAATTCAAAACATCCCTATCCCTAGTTACTTCACTAATATTATTAGTGGGCATCAACTTGGTAGAAATAAGGAAATGTCAAGCTTTAGTTATATTTGAATCTACAAAACATTAGCAATTCTAACAACAAAGAATCTAAGGGTTTCATTAAAATCTTGATAACTACTATAGTTAAAAGATATTCATCATATGCATGATTTTGTAATTTATAATATGCATTAATGGTAATACAATTGAAACTTACCCAATTTTCATCATAAAAACCTTATTATCCGATGTTCCATCACATTGGTGAAGAACTTTCGTACTACAAGAATGACACATGCTTTATTATCATAGGCAAAATGCTCTCAATCTTGCTCATTGATAATTCTTTCTACGATCCCACCTCGATTGTGGAATCCTCTCTCTAGAATGAGGTATTTATGGATGAGAGCATGCTGGTATCTCTCCTCTGCCTCGACATTGATAAAGTAATCAAAGTCACTCATGGCCTTTCTCTTCTTGTTCTTATTTATGTACTTGATCACATTTTAGCTTTTCAGATTGGAGAAATGCTAAGGAGAAAGATATTAAAAAGAATTAAATAACAGAGCTCAAAATGAAAAAAATTAGCTGCCTAAGGTTCCAATTTATAAATAAGGTCTACCACCATGACATTGGTTTGCCGGTACCTAAGCGCTAGCCATTTTATCTTATTTTTTTTGGTATAGCACCATGTCACTCTACATGTAGTTCCTAAGCACTAGTTAACAAGTGAACATGATTTGAATTCTTGTTAAAAGGTACATTTATGATTATTATTATGTAACTCATAGTGTATAAAAGTTATGTCAGACATTTATATAACTAATTCCTCCTAGAATATGTTACATCCGAATACCCATCTAAAAAATAATTGCAAATTTAATGATTAACTTATTTAAATGAAAGAAATGAAAATGAATTCTATCTTTGTTTAGCTTCCTATAATCAAAACAAATCCTCTATCCTATGACAATTAGATATGATTTCATTATTTGAATTATTTACATTAGTAACAATAATCATTCATTTTTTTCTTAAGCACACACTGCATTGGACTTACCCATGTACTATCATATATATGATATATAATTCATGCATCCAACCACTTTAAGATTTCTTTTTTTTGCTATTTCTTTTATGATATGATTTAGTCCCCTTTGTCTTTTTATGAATGGTTTACTATTTTCTTCCATTAGAATTCTATGCATACATATTGAAGGAATAATTTCTTTAATATCTACTATTGTCAATCAAATGCTATTGCATGCCCTTTATGAACTTCAAATAATTTATCTTTTTGATTTTCTTCTAGATCAGTTGAGATGATTATTAGTAATGTTGATTCTTTCCTTAGGTAAGCATATTTCAAATTATTTGATAATTGTTTGAACTCTAATTTTATACATGATTTAAAATCCTTTCTTTCTATTGACATTTCTAATGGTTCAATTTAAACTGATTGGATGTAACTCTAAGAAATTGATTGTCTTCATATTCTTTCATCATCATTTTCCTTTTTGCTTTATAAAATTATTTATGATATGAGAATCAAATTCTTTTTCAATTTTACTTTCACTTAACCCAATCTTATAACATTATTCATTTCTTTGATCAAGAAATTTAATAGAGTTAAACACATTAAATTTAACTTTCTGATCATTTACTCTCATTATTAATTCCCCTTCTTGAACATCTATCATCATTCTTCTAGTAGCTAAGAAAGGTCTCCCTAAAATGAGGTATTTTTTTTATCTTCCTCCATATTTAATATAATGAAATTTGCAGGGAATATGATTTATCTACCTTAACTAAAACATCCTAAATAATACTCTTAGGATAAGTCAAAGATCTATCAGCTAATTGTAGTCAAACTTGAAAGTTGTACTTCACCTAGTCATAGTTGCTTAAACAGTAATAAATCTATTAGAATTATACTAGCTCCCAAATCACATAATATTTTTCCAAAAAAATTATCCTTCATAGACAAGGATCTTTATGTTTTTCAGATAATTTTCTTTGAATTATTGCACTACATTCTCCAATAAAAAGATATTGTTTCATTTTATCCTATTTTTCTTTTTTTATATGAATTATATTTTATAAATTTAGGTTATGAAGGAATTTGTTCAGAAGGTTCAATGAATGATATATTCATGGATAATTTCTTAAATACATTTGAGAATTTAGAAATTTGATTATCCACATTTTATTTTTGAAGTTTTTGGGAAAATGGAGGTGGTCTTTCTCTCATTTTCCTAAATGATTCTCTCTCAGTTTCCTTTTCTTTCTCTTTGTTTGCAAATAAGAAAATGGAGAGAGATAAAAGCATCACAACTGAGTGTCATGCAATGCCCAGCAATCGCACTATTTCCTTAGTCTACAAAAAACCAATCTAACCAACAACTATCCCCATTAATGATAACCACCCAAGGAGAGAACAGAAATGGTTAAAGGAGGAGTTTCTTATAAAAAGAGGGGCTAACCACATTCACTCTCTTCTCTTCTCTTTCTCTCCACACTCTACCGCACACCCTCTACACACTCTCTCTACTCTACAACACTCTCTTCACTGTTGTTCTCTTAGCCACACAGTTCTTCTCACACAAAGAATCTCCTTCTCACATGAGATAATTTAAACCAAGCTCTCATTGATTTTAGGTAAAATTTAAAATAAAAAGTTTCTTTTATATAATTTCTATCACCATAAGAAAATTCTCAACTCTTCCATCATTAATCTTCGATCCGGTGTGAAATTAAAATCCTCCCTCTCCAGTGTGAAATTACAATCCTCCCTCCTTCAATCTTGGATCTCAAGGGAGAAGAGCATGATAGTACTAGCTACAAAATGATTAGGTATTGCCAAGACAAAATTCTTCCAAAATTAAGATTAACTCAAAATTTAATTAACTAAATCACAAATTTGAAATTTGATGGACTGCACCGTCGAACTTAGTTTTTCCATGAGATTAAAATCCTGCCTCCATTGTTCTTGGATCTGGAACAAAGGAAAAGAGTGCGTGTTACACTAAAAAAATTCAAAACATAGCACTGCTAAGCTATTATGTTGCCAAAATTTTATGAAAATCATCAAATTGCACAAGAAAATTTGAGAGTCTCTCAATATAATAATTAATGAAAGCAATTGACCTCTCAAGAATTTGGACCCCTGAAGCCCTATTTCAAGCTGCCATAATGCTATTTTAGAGAGCAAATGTGTTGAAATCAGCATTGGGGCACTGTATCTTGGTGTTGCAGCACTACCTTCATGGGTTATAAGGTCAAATTTTCACTTTCAGCATCGTTGCACTACTCTAAAAGTGTCGAGGTGTTGTGCCAACGCCTTAGTTTGATCCTGCCATAACGCTGCTCCTCGAGTTAAGATCAACAAGATGCATAATGCTATCTTCTCAGAATTTAAGCACTAATTCCACCATCCCAGTGCCGAGACATTGATCTTTCAGCTCCAAGGCATTTACCTTCTAGCATCGAGGCACTAACTTCTCAATTTTGCAAACCTTGAGTTAAATTTTTATTCAAATAAATTTTAACTTATAAATCTTAAAGATAGTGAAGCAACATTTGAAATAATAAAAATAATATCAAATAAAAAATTTATTATAAATGAAATTTTTATTAAATAAAAAATATATATAAAGAAAAAGAGGAAATTACATAAAAAAGTGTGTGTGTGTGGCAGGCGGGTACTATCTTCGAAGTTGTAGTCCCCCTCCTCCTCCTCTTCTTATGGCTTTGATGGGGTGCTAATATAAGAGTGATAATGAGGAACTACAAGAAAAGGAACTCTACTCAGATTGCGATTAAAGTTACAATTTTCAAACATTTGAATAATGGCTGAGTTGAACTCAATCATGTAAAAAAAATTACTATTGTTGAGGACCCATATGATGATCAAATTTCTTTTCCAATTCATGTAACCACTGGCATCTTCTGCCCACTCTTTTTCCTTAATTTTGATGCTTCACCAATTTCTTGGAGTTGGCCATTTAAAGTCTTGGAGGATTTGGACCTAGATTGAGGAGCACAAGTGCTTTCTCCTACTTCCATTCTCGATCCAAATCCTTCAATTATTTTTTTAGTCAAGGGAGCCCTTTGTATAAGCACTTTTTCATCTAGCACCCTCGATGCACTAGTTGTAACATCCAAAGAATAAATAAGAGATGGATGACCATAACCTTAGGTAATACCACCCTTAAGCATAATACAAATTGAATTATAAATAATCTTTTCTCCATATATAGTAAAGCCCTTTTGAATCACATAATTTAAAATGGCTCTATCTTTAGTCACCTCATAAATATTACCAGTGGGTGTCAGCTTAGCAGATATAAAATAATGTCAAGCTTTAGCCTTGTTAATTATGCTAGCGGTAGGAAAACTGATAATCTTTTCCTCCTGCTATTTCCACTGAACATTGGAAATTCTAATAGCAAGGAAACAAAGAATTTAGTCAAAATTGGGATGATTATTATAGTAAGAAAGATATTGATCATTTATTAAATTTTGCAAATTATAACATGTGTTAATGGAGCACTATCAAAACATATAAATTTCCCTAGTACAAATACTTTATTATCCATGTGCTCCTTCAAGTTGGCGAAGAACTCCCACACCATAAGGATGATGCAAACTGTCTTATCATAGATGAGATGCTCTCAACCTCGCTCATTGATGATCCTCTCCACTCTCCCACTCGATTTGTGAAAGCTCCTCTCCGGAATGAGGTGCTTGTTTATAAGTGCGTATTAGTACCTCTCCTCCAATTATCATTGAAAAATCAATGAGCATCACTTGAGGATGCCATCTTCTTACCTTTTTAGATGTGTTTGAGTGGCATATTTGCTGTCATATGTCTAATCAAACTCTAATGGAGAAAGGTTATAAGAAGAATAAAAATGAATAGCCCAAGGGTCTTATTTATAGACTAAACCAGTTGGTCAGCCAGACAAGATGGTTATTATGCCCATCAAAAGATCACTTATAATATTTTTTAACATTAATTATGTAATTGGAAAAGTTTGTAAAGTGCATTAGGTATTGATGGAGTGCCTCAGTGCTCTGACATAGCATTGCAATACTTATCAAAGTTCTATCATTTTTTGTTAAATGTTCTTGCCAGCCTATCGGCCCTTAGAATGGCTATTTGACCTGTACCGCAGTGCTACTTTGGCAACGCTTAAATGGTAGGCAACCAATCAATCTAATTTTTGTTATTCTTTATGGTGCTTAAGTGCCACACAGTTGGGTTTACAATGTTGAAGTGCTTCCCTCTTTGGTTTTGAGACCTATATTTTTGCCAGCTAGCATTGAGGCGCCTACTTCCCACCACCGAGGTGCTAATGCTAGGCACTGAAGAACTAACTTCTCGACATCGTGGCGCTGAACCTAGCACTTTGTCACTCCTTCTCCAGCATTGAGGCCTTGTCTCCTAGGAACAGGAATAAAGCATCTATTCATTTGCTGTGTGAACATCTAAAACCTAACTAGCATTTTAAAGGGATGTAAGTCCAATCTTTTCATTCCCTACATGAACATCTCAATCTACTTGGTAGTCCAAAGCGGTGTAAGTCTAGTCAGTGGTTCACCGTCCAAACTCTAAATCATATCTAGGATTCCAAAGAGATGTAAGTCCAATATGTTCTTTTGCTATGCAAAAAGCTTAATAGACCTAATTCTATTTGGCATTCCAAAGGGATGTAAGTCTAATATATTTGTTCACTATATGAATATCTAAAATCCTGATGACTTTCTAAAGGGATGTAAGTCCAATCCATATATTCTCCATACAAACATCCAAAACATAAATCTATCTAACATTCCAAAGGGATGTAAGTCCAACCCTAATCTGTCTAGTATTCTAAAGGGATGTAAGTTCAATATGTTCATTCATTATGCAACATCTTAATGGTCTTCTAAAGGGTTGTGAGCCTAATCTATTCATTCTACCTGCAATCATTTAATATCCCAATGAACTTCCAAATAGATGTAAGTTTAATCTATTCATTTTCCATGCAAATATCTAAAATCCTGATGGCATTCTAAAGGGATGTAAGTCCAATGTTTTCATTCGCCATGCAAATAATTAAAACCCTAAATGACATTCAAAGGGATGTAAGTCCAATTTTTCATTTTCCATGCAAACATTTAAAACCCCATCCATAGCATTCCAAAGGGATGTAAGTCTAATCTTTTCATTGATATGTGAACATTTAAAACCCTAAATTGCATGCTAAAGGGATGTAAGTTTAATCTTTTCATTCACCATGAAAATATTTAAAATCTCTTCTAGCATTCCAAAGTGATGTAAGTCTAATCTTATGTTCACCATATGAACTCCTAAAGTCTTAACCAACATTTGAAAGGAATGTAAGTCCAATCTAACAACTTTCTAATTAATGTAAATCTGATATGTGCTTGCAATACAATCACAACCTAAATCCAATCTTGGCTTTCAAATTGTTGAAAGCCCAATCATATGTTTGCCATGTGAACTCCTCTATAATTATTGCATTCTAATGGAGGTAAGCTTTGCATACATCTACAATGAAGATTAATCCATGAAATTGAATTGTTGGGTAGAATTATAAATCAAGTTCAACTTAAATGATTCAATAAACACTTGCACCATAACACCTACACTAAAACTCTAGTATACTCGGGATATCTGAAATGAGGCAACCCATGGCTGCTAATCAGACTCCTTAGACATTAGCATTAATAGTCCTATGATATTGGTAAACTAGAATAATGACAGCCTTGGGATGATAGAACCATGAGATCTTGATCATGATGGTGAATTGAGTTTTCAAAATATTTTTAGATTAAAAATTAATTTTAATACTTTTTAAAAAATTTAACCTTAGAAGGTTATATTTAAGAGACCAAAGCAATGAATAATATAAGTAAAGAAAATGAAAGGTACATGAAAAGTAAACCAGAGAACATAGAGATTTTAGTTGGCTACCAAACCAAAAAATTTACTTATGTCCATGCCTAGCAACCCAAATTAAGAATTTACTAAATTAAAGTTGAGATTATAGCAAATCTCCATGCTCTCCATCATAGGCAAATACAATCCAACACTATACTTTCCTACACGAGCAAGTTCAATCCAACACTATACCTTCCTACACGGGCAAGTATAGCCCAATAAACTACAAGAGAAAAGAAGAAGAAAAGATATAAAGTATCTAATTATTAATTTTAAAAATATTTTGCACTTACTATCCAACTAAACAATATTAATACAAATAATAAAAAAGTGCTCAAGTTTAATAACTTTCTTGTTGATTTAAAGTTAAAGTAAAATAAAGAACTTTATAAGGAATGTTGTAAGCAAATAAATCTTAAAAGAACTTGATTAACTTTAAGAGAAATGAAAATTTAAAACTAAAATAATTTTAAATGATATATAAAACTACAACACAAGGATAATTAAAATACTTGCATGAAAGTGATCATAGCATATTATGCAATAAATAAGTTCAAAACAAGAAGCTAAAGTTGATTTCTTATGTATGAAGTCAAATTGACATCCTTTTCAAAAATCCTTTGATGAATAAGAATTAAAGAATGATTAATGAATCCACACCTTATATATTCTTGAGAATAACTTGAAAGAAGATGAAAAAGGTCTCCACTTAATGGTTGAAGATGATTTGCAATGAAATAAAGAACTTCTTCACCTAGCTTCAAGTACTCCCAATAGTAGGGTTTGCCAAAGAGAGATTCTCACAAATCTTCAAGAATGCCTTAATTTTCACCACACAAAGTTTCATCAAAGGGAAGATGTGTAAGAGAAAGAGAGCTTAAGCACCTTGGAAAACTATTCTTGATTTGAGAGCTATTTGGCCAAAAGAAAATTCAAGAAGAGAAGAAGATTTGGTCAGAGAATAAAAGAGGTTTGTAAGATCTGCACTTTGAATCACTAAGATCTCCAAGAAATCAAATCAAGAGTTTGGCCAAGATGGAGAAGAGCTAAGAGGAATTAACCTAAGTCTAAGCCATATTATATAGAAAAGGAGAGGACGGAGGGTCGGCCCAAGCAAGAGAAGAGTTGGAGGAAACTCAACAAAGGAAATGATTCAATTTTAAATCAATCAAATGATTAAGAGTCCCTCATTGAAATTTTGGTCGAGAGATGGAATGAGAGAGAGTGATATGAGAGAATAATATCAATCATTCCAATAAAATAAAATTAAATTAATAAACCAAGGTTTTTTGACATAAGAGAAATAGATTGATTTTGGTAACTATTTGAACTTGAATAATTAAGCAGATAAAATCTAAATCAAATATGAAATCAACCTTAATGAGGTCAGTAATGCAAGGATGGAGGGAAATATTTTGAATCCACTTAACATAAATAAGCCCTCCTTAATTAATTAAGAAATCAATTAAGAAAGTGATTCAAAATATTTTGAATTTAAAAATATTTTAAGGAAATTTTCTTCAAATAACCAAGCACTTTCCTAAAAGTTCAATTATGATTTAATGCATCAAATATGAGAGATCAAATAATTAATATAGAATTGAAACATCAAGTCATGTCATGAAATAAAAATAATAAAATAAATCATGGGAAATCAATATGGGATTTTCGACCAAGGGATTTGCTAAGCAATAGTGATATCCAATTAATGCAATTATTTATTTCAAATCAAGGATGACTAACTGAGAGACTTTTTGAATAATAAACACAATTTAAAATAATTTAAATTAAGTTAAATAGGGTCAGGCATATATTTTCCAAAAAAGAATTAATTAAAAAAGGAAAAGTTTATTAGATCATGGCTCATTTGATTTCAAATTTGAATTAAGATAAAATAATTTAATTTAAACTAAACTAGTTAGATTAGAGCATGATCATTCCATAAATGAATGAATCTTTGCATTAATATGGCAATGTGTACTTAATTTAGACTCAAAATAATTTAAATTAAAATTTCAAATAATGGGACTTTTAAAATTTGAATAATGAGGAAAATATTATGAAAATAATTTGAATAAATCTCATATGATTTATCATTGAAAAATCTACAAAACAATTCACCAAAAATTTCCAAAATAATAAGGATGATATGAGATAAAAAGAATAATTAGGATAATTGTTGAATAGTTTTACTTTCATGTAAAATAAAATAATTAATAATATAATTAAGCATGAAAATAATTAACTGAAGTATGAAATAAAATCATCTTACTTGAAAACATAATAGATGATAATTAAACTCACGTAAGTGATTTAGAATATCCCACGAGGATAATTTAAGGAATAATTAAAGAATTATACAATTTTAAAATGTAGAAAAAATATGGTGAAATTTAAATAAAATATTTTGAAATGATTAAGCCATTAATTTTATTTTATTGAGCTTTTATTTTCCTTAGTATTATAAGTCCTAAAATTCTCAACCATTTCAAGTCCAACCGCTTTAGTTTTTCAGATTTGATTGAAGAATTCTGGTTTGTAAAAGTTCCTGCATCACTTGAATTAAATTAATTAGTAGCATTTGAAAATATGTTTGTTATCATCAAAATCAATCTCAAAAGAGATGGGGATCATGAAGTCAACACTGCTCTCCTTATTTTCTTAGACAGTCTTCCACACCACAATATTAAACATTGATTCATATCAGAGATATGATTATTTCCAGCATTTACCAAGAGTGCTCTCTTATTGCAATAAGAGGGGTAATAAACTATGGATGCTTGCTCATAGGAAGAAGACCTAGATCAAAATAAACTTTAACATAATGTTGGGGAAATCAGGTTGAGTATAAATCAATCTGCCTCATGAAGAACAAACTCACTAACATTCTATAAAGATGGTGGAGATTTGCTGTGGATGGCTTCTCTCGATCTTTGGTTAGAAAAATTAAAATATATAGTGTCATCTAGATTTGCAAATTTATGGGGATATTTTCTTTTCAAAAGTTTAGGTTCCTAAAACCTAGTAGAACATAACATCAAATCTATGATTAAGTGTGAAAATGTCAAATAGAAAAAAACAAAAATTTGATGACTGTTAAGTTAGGCAAGAGATCTACTGGTAGATTCCCTCAAGCCATAATTAGTGCTAGCTCTACTGGAGAAGCTCTCCAGTTTGAAAATTTTTTAAAGTTGTGCAATTTGTGCCAAAAGTTGGAAACCCCACCACTAAGAGCATCGAAATGTAAAAGCATTCAAGAAGCTATCGTGCAAAGGAAAGAGACCAAATATAGTCATCCCTAACGAGCCTAGGCAGCTGAATGCTAAGGCCTTACTTAATCAAGGAAAGAACTCTACTTATAAAATATGTTCAATTTTTGATAGATTATTAAATGCTCCAACAGTGCCCACAAAGGAGAGGATGGTCATCAAGCCTAAACTAAATTCTATCATCATCAATCCACTTAGCATCTCATCAGAGGAGCCTACCATTTCACAAGGTACTATCTTTTCTTTAGTAACCTAATTAGGCTAGTTTGACATAATCATTGAATTGATTTGTTCAATAAGACATATAAACTCTTATAAGTATCTTAAATATGGTCCAAACATCACTAGACTCGATTTCACTATGGCCAAGTTTAATTGGCCAAATAAAGTGTTTACATTCACTAAGATTATCACATATAATTAGTTAAAGAAAAATTTTATAATTAAAAAGTTTTCTAAATTAAAAACATAACTTTAAGATTTTGTAGAAAAGTTAATGAAAAAAACTTATTATTAAATGAATTATAAAGAAAATGAAGACAAGGGTAGAAAAGTAAAAGCAACAAAAATAAAGAGAAATGGAACATATATTTTTACATAGTTCTACCAAACCTAATAACCAGCTTACGTCTATGTTAAATGAGCTTGATTAAAAGTTCACTAATAAAAAAAAGGATTACAAAGAATCTCCCATACTCTCCTACAGTGAGCAAGTATAACCCTAACAAGATATTTTCTTACATCCGGTAAGTACAATCTCAAACAAATAATGTACTCCCTTATACGGGCAAGTACAACCCCAACAAGTTCAAAGAACAAAAAAAGAAAAAGAAAAAAAAGAAAAATACAAGTATGAATATTTATCAGACAATTTAAAATAAATTTTGCATTGAAGCCCACTACGAAATAACATGACAAATAAAAAAAAAAGCCCAACATATTTTGTCCTTTATAATTTTAAAACATGTAATGAGATGAAGTACAAGTAATCTTAAAATTAAATGCAAGAAATAAACGAACTTTTAAGACACTTGCACAAAATAAAATATAAGGATTTTAAATATGAAAAGATATGAAAGATAATTATTATTAAAGCCTTTGAAAAGAAATCTTCACAATTTAAAATCCAACCAAATGAAGGAGCTAACCTTTAAAATCACTTGCAATGTGAATGAAAAAAATTAAGAAAGCCTTTAATAATGAAAGTCATAATCTTTACAGTCAAACCAAACAATCAAACTCAAGAGAACAAATAATTAAAGTGAATTAAATGACCTTACTCAAGTCATTTGTATGTGTGAGAATACAAGCACAAGACTTGAAGAAGACTTCTCCAAAGCATGAAGGAATCTTGAAGAAGATGAAGAAGTTCATCCCTTTAATGTACTTGAAGAGATGAGAGAGCTTTATCACTTGAATCCAAAAAAGCACTTCAAGAAATTAGATTGCAATAGTTTGGCCAAGGTGAGTATCAAAGAGAGAATTAACTTATTAGAGCACCTCCTTAAATAGACTAAGAACTATGGAGGGTTTAGTGAAATCAATAGAGAAGGAGAGGGAAAGAATGAGAGGGAAATTTCATAAGGAAATAATTTTATATTTGAAATTCAAATCACTTGATTTAAATTTAAATAAATTAAAATATTAAACATATGTGGTCGATCAAAGTATTGGAGTGAAGAATGCATAGCATAATGAAGTAACCATTAATTAAGAATGACATTAAAGCATGAATGGTTCAACTAAGGCATGAGAAAGAGGGAAGAAAATAAGAGGGAAATTAAATAAGGAAGGCTTTTGTTTTTGAAAATAGAACACATGCTAATAGATTTGAATATAATCAAATTCAAAATAGTGTGCCCAACTATGAAAGAGGAGGCAAGAAAGTTAAATGCAATTGACTTTTTCTTATGAAAGCATGGAATTTATTAAGCAAAGGAAGTTACAAGACCTTACACCTGATGTAAGGTAGGTTGACCATATCTCCAAGGAGAAAGTGTTTTAGACTGCTTGGAGAACAAAAAAAAAATTGAAGTGATTTGCATGGACTCACCAAGCTTGGCTAGATGATCAGCTGAACTATTTCTCTCTCAAGAAGTGTGAGAAATTCTTACATTCTTGTTTGTGCTCAGCGGCCATATATATGCAAATAAGTAGACCATGCTCCATGAAGTTTCAGTGAATCTGTTGAATATGCTAATTATGCAAGTGGGATTAGTTTCAATCCATATAAAATTGGAGAAAGCTTGGGAAATTTTAAGACCAAAAAGTACGCCATCAGCTTCAGCAAATAATGAGCTTATATGATGGCATGGCCTAGGAAAAGTACATATAATATTAATGTTCCAATCCCTAATGATTTCACCAGAACTTGCTATGTTGCTATTGAAATTAAATGATCCATCAATGTTGAATTTGATCCAGGGGGGTTTCTATTTAATATAGAAAATCATGTCGCTTGATTTGATTGTACTCTTGAACTACTTCAAATATTTTCTCGCTACATTCTTTCATGAAAATAGCTTTCTGGATATGGTTAAGGACTTGCTGAATAATGGCATTAGAACTTCTTGGGTTGTTATTGGGTTTGGTTTCATTTCTATCCATCCATATCTACCATAATTATAACAATGGAATGATCTTGAAGTGGAGCTTGAGATGTTTGTGTTAGGCCAAATTGGTCTAAGAACTAAATAGTTAGATGATATCATGAGATTTCTACACCATATTTTGTAATCCATAATCTTTTTGTAGCTTTCTCTAGATGGTCTTAGATTTGTGGCAGTAAAGAAATAAATGCTTATTTGTTTCCTCATCATTGCAAAGTTGACATTTAGAAGCCAAGTGGATTCTTTTCTTCTGTAGGCATTCCTTAGTGGGTAATGCATTGTTAAAGAGTCTCCAACATAGAAATGAGATGGTAAGCTTGTAGCAGTTATGATAAATGAGCTGAAATCCAATAATTGGACAAATGATGATGAAATTGACTTAATTAGGCACTTGCTAATTAAGAAGGAACTTAATAAATTAATATTTTAAATTAAGTTGAAATAAAAGGTTCAATGGACTTACAAGAGATGGCTAAGGCATTCCATATTGTTAGGGCTATGCATAATTCAGTTTAAACCAAAAATCCGATTAAAACTGAACCAAAATTTTAAATTTGGATTAGTTTTTTTTATTTTATTTTGGATTTTGGATTTAATTTTAGCTAAATTTGGTTTTTGGATTATGGATTGGATTTAAAAATTTGTAATCCAAAAAACCAAAAATCCAAAATTAAGTCGGTCCGCGCCCAAGTCCCGACTCACGGACTTGGCGACTCTGCGCGGATCACGGCCTTTGTTCCACCCGTTACGGAGTCGACTACTAGGGAAAATGGCAATTGGACAAACCTAAAAGTGATTAGATTTAGTGATCAGGGAGGCAATTCGGTGGAAGGGAGGCAAAAGGGCAAAGCCACAAAGCTGCAAAGCCCTAAAAAGCAATCCCATATCCCCTTTAGGGTATTCGGTATTCCCATTCCTTTGAATCCTTTCTAGTTTCTGCTCTACCGAGAGGAAACGAGTCGGTACGTGATGTTCTCTACTTCTCTTAATCTCTAGTTCTCTTCGACAGTTCGACACTTCGACATTCTGTAATTCTGTTTGACTCTTCATTGTAGACTTGTAGTTATCAACGATATTTTTGTTCTGTACTTCTGTTCATGATTCATCTATTCTTACTTTACTTCTCTTCTCGGCTCAAAATTTTGCTATTTTTAGACCATATTTTCTATATTCAGAAAATCAAATAAACGCTTAGCTGATGTCTACTTCTACACCCTCTTTGTTGTCACCATGGCATCTTTCTTGATTATAAGAGATTATAATTGCATTTTTTTTCTGAATTTTTTTTGTACTTGACTATAACTACCTAGGCATCCATGGAGGCTTGTATATTACTATTTCGCTGAGCTTGCCTGTGCTTTGATCCCTAACTAATAAATAAGCCAATCATGGCTCTTTTTACATATTAGACATAAGGATTAGTTACAAGTAACTGTTTATTTCAACTGCGTTTGAGTTTTGAAAATTCATCAATCACACTTCTATTGGAGAATTTGAGCATTTCTACTCGTGAAGTTGTTTGAATTAAATTCCCAGTTTTGAAAGGAATAAATTTGTGTCACTGTAATGTGAAATATGCTAGGAAAGCAAGCACTTCAACCCTAAGACCAAGTATAATGAACTATAAATTTTTAATTATATTATATATTTTCAGTTTTTTAAAAACCGAACCGAAAATCCAAACTTTTTTTTGGATTGGATTGGTTCGAATTATTTAAATCTTATATGGATCAAATTTTTGGATTCTAAATTTCAAATCGAACGAATTAGCAAATTAAAAAATTGATCCGTCCAATCCAACCGAATGCACACTCCTACATATTGTGTTCAATTAAGACATAATGCAAGAAATATGAAAGGCTTAATTAAATTAACAAAGAGGGATTTATATAGAAATCCACATGAATTTATTTAAATAAAATAATTAAACTAAATATCGTGAGGATTTCGGCCAAAGAATTTTCCATATTTAAATCAATCTCAAATATATCAATTTAAATTAAGGGAGATTATTTGAGTATAATTTTTAAAGTTAAACAAGCTTTATATTTAAATAAAAATTAATAATGGGGGCAACCATAAAGTTTCCAATAATAAGAAATTAAAAATAGAAAGTATAATTGATTCAATATTCATTTGAATTTGAACTCAAATTAAATTAATTAAACCATAATAGGGCCATTCAAACCTTGTAAAAATGAGATAAGATAAATATGAAAATAAATTAAGACAATATACGATTTGAAATTCAAAACATTCAAATTCAAAATCCAAATATTTTGGAATTTGAAATTCTATAAAATGAGGGAAATGATATGAAATTAAATTAAATAAATATCATAAATTTTAATCCCAAAATCATTAAAAACTTGGCCAAACCTAAAAAAAATAAAAAGATAAATACAATTATTGATAGGAGAGAGAAAAAAATAATAGGAGAAAGAAAAAGAATAATTTGAATTATTACTTTGCTATAACACCCAAGAGAGGGTGGGGGGGTGAATTTGGTTTTAAAAATAAATTTCAAAAAAAGTATATCTTTTGTAAAAGAATTAAATATTTAATAATAACACTTTAGTGAAATGAAGAAATAGAAAAAACAATAACAAAAAAGTAAAGTACAGAAAAGTAAAGGATAAGAACATATAGATTTTTACATGGTTTGGCCAAACCCAAAAAACTAGCCTACGTTCACACCTGGCCACCCAAACTAAGAATTCACTAAACCAAATTTGAGATTTCAAAAAATCTCCCATGCTCTCCTTCACGGGCAAGCACAACCCAATACATACTTTCCTTAATGGGCAAGTATAGTCCAACACATACTTTCCTTAACTTGTAAGAACAACCCAACAAGAAATCAAGACAAGGAAAAGAGAAAGATACAAGTATAACTCCCAATTTTAAAATAAATGTATACTAATATTAAGGTAATTAAATATTAATGAAAAAGAGAGCTCACATTAACTTTAAATGAAATTAAAACAATATCTTTAATCAAATGTTTAATGCTATTAGGAAACTTAATGCTGCTTGAATGATCTTTAAAAGTTTGAAATGATTTTCTTGAATGACTTTAAAATGCAAACTAAAATGAAATCATAAAAACTTTACTTTGAATTCTTTCTCACACAGGCTAACTTTTATTCAAATGATAAATGCATGTGCAATTGGAATAACTAAACAATCACTTGAATAAAGGTTTCAATGATACCACAAAAAGCCTATCACATAACATATACATAAACAAATTGAACAGAAGTAATCAACAAGCACAAAATAATTTATGCAAGTGGTAAAGTGGTCAGCCAAATATAAAATGAAATGAAATAAGATGTTAAGAACAATCAAACTTAACCAACCTATATGAAACTTTAAGCAAAAGTGATAAACAATGAATATTCAAATGATTAAGCACTAGAAAATTTAAAATTTTTAAAAGAGACTTCAACCAAACAAGAAATAAAAGGATTATCTAATGATTAAACATAAAATAAATTAATATCCTTATGTTAGCTTTAGGATAAACAAGAAATCAAAGGATTATCAAGTAGTTAAGTCTAAAACAAATTGATCTTCATTTATTTGTTCTTGGCAAAACATAAGCTTAATGTTATGAGGTGGATGAACATAATATAATTTAAATAACCTTGTAAACTTTAATACCAAGAAGAAATAAAAGAAGTATAAGAACTTAGCACTTTGGAATTTAAGACCAATGCTATGATGCTTTCGACCATAAAAGGAAACACACCAAACTTTCACTTTTCCCAATCAATCTTCAAGCCAAATAAATGTCCAAGTGAAAGATAAGAATGACAAGGAATGCTCGCACTTGAATCACCAAAAAATCTCCAAGTATTAGGTTCAACAAGGATTGGACAAGGTGGAGAAGATGAGCAAGAGATAAAGACAGAATATTAGCTTTTTGGAACCTTTTTTAAGTTGAAACAAGGCTCTTAAATAGATAAGGGAGGAGTTTATGGTCAGCCAAAACTAATCCAATGAGAGGGAAATTGATTTGACAATAATTTGAATTCCAAATTCAAAGGAATAAGGATAGGTCAACGAGATCATCAATAGGTTCCTTTGCAAATTTGTTTCAACCCAATATGAAGTGTTTGCTATGTAATTCATGGATAAAGATAGAGGAGATCTCATAGAACATTTGGCCAGGGGGATTGTGACATGAAGAAGGGAGTTTTGAATAAAATAAATCCATGGAAAAAATACTTCAATAATTTTGGCCAAAGGGGTTTCCTAAGATAAGAAATTCTCAAAATAATGCATGAATCAATTTAGATCAAGGATAATTTTAATATATACTTATTTAATGTTTAAATAATATATAAATTCATTAAATTTAAAGCAAAGTGGCCAGCCCCCTAAAACTTTCCTAAAATTGATCAAATTAAAAAATATATTATTTTGAAAAAGAGGGCTGATTTAAATTTAAATTTAAAATAACTTGTAATAAATAAAATTAGGCTTTAAATAATCATAATTTATTATGTTTGGGACGTTCAACATATTCCATAAAAAATTTGATTTGATTTAGCAAGTATATGCCATGCATAAAGAAGTCTGAATTATAGAATAATTTGAAATAATTTAAATCCAGAAATTCAAATAACTAAAATTTTAAAATATGAAAAATGATGGAATATGATATGAAAATATTTTGAATGAACTTTACACATTTTATTATACAAAATGCATTAAAAGTTTTGGCTAAAACAATGTTAAGATGAAAATGATAATAGGAGAGAGATGAAAGAATAATAGAAGAGAAAATAAGAGAAAAAAAGGATAATTTTAGGATAATTCAATTTTCATGCACTAAAAATATGAATAAAATTATGAATGACATGGAAATGATTTAATAATGTTTAAAAATAATTTATCTTTCTTGACGACACATTTAATGAAACTTATTTCATGCATTTAGTTTATACTATCCAAAATGAATAACTTAATGAATAATTGTATTTTAGAAAAATATAAATAATTTTAGAATGATGAATTTAAAAATGAATTAATAATTTATTTTAATTTAGTGAGCTTTTTATTTTCCTTAATATAGTAATTCCGAAAAAATTCCCATCCAGTCCATGTCCAGTAGCTTTAGCATTCTGATATAATTGAAGAACCAAGAGCTGAAGAATTTTTCCTACACACTTGAATTTAACTTAATTAGTAGCATTTGAACATGTGTTTGTTATCATCAAAATCAATCTCATATGAGATGGGGCTCATGGAGTCAACAATCTCTCCCTTTTTTATGATGACAAATAAATGTTGGTGTTAATGAAGGTGCAAAGTGACCTTTCATCAACCTTTGGAAATATAATTTGCATTAAAAAAAATTTATGGCAAGTAAATAAACAAAATTTTAAAGATTTAAACATTTTAAAGCATAATAAAATAAGAATATAACATGAGTATAATATGAAAAAAAACTCCCCCTAAAACTATGCATTATAAAAGAAAGAAAACCAATATACTAATTTTCTCCCCCTTTTGACAACATCAAAAAGGTTTAACCATGACAGTAATAAAATTATATGCTTGGATCTAACATGCTTAACATGCATATTAGGGTACAAAATCATTCTTCAAGTAATGGTTTTGTAAAAATGTCCATAATTTATAAATCTGTGCTAATATAATCAATATTCACATCTCTTTTACTCACATGATCCTGTATATAGTCATTTCTAACCTTTATGTGTTTAGTTATAGAGTGTTGGATAGGATTTGTTGTCAAAAAAATTGCACTTGTATTATCACACTTAATAGGAATATGATCTAGCATAATTCTAAAATCTTCTAATTATTGGTTCAACCAAAGAACCTGAGCAACACATCTTCCAATATCTATATACTTAGTTTTAGTAGTTGAAAGAGCAACGGAGTTCTGCTTTCTAGATGACCAAGATATTAGTAATGATCTTAACAATTGACATGTTCCTGATGTGCTTTTCTTATCTACTTTACATCCTACAAAGTTAACATCAGAATAAGTAATATAGTCACATGGAAGTAAATTTTTAGGATACTACAAACCTAATATAGAAGTGCCAATTAAATAACAAAAGATACGCTTAATAACAGTTAAATGAGATTCTTTCGAAATAGCATGAAAATGTGCACGTAAACATACAACAAACATAATATCAGGACTACTAGTAGTATGATGAAAAAAAGAACCAATCATACTTCTATAAAGTTTTTGATCAACTGATTTTCTTGACTCATCTAAATCAACTTTAGTAGAGGGGCTCATGGGAGTCTTATTAGATTTAAATTTTTTCATATTAAATATCTCTATCAAGTCATTGGTATACTTGGTTTGATAAATAAAAATGCCTTTTTCTTATTGTTTTACTTGAAGTCCTAGGAAAAAATTGAGTACACCCATCATGTTCATCTCAAATTCTTTGGACATCAAAGATGAAAATTCAACACATAACAATTCATTTGTACTACCAAAAAAGATGTTATCCATATAAATATGAACAATAATCAAATCATCACCTAAAATCTTAAGGAATAAGGTGGTATCTACTCTACCCTTACTAAAACCATGATCTATAAGAAAGCTACTCAATCTATCAAACCAAGCTCTAGGAGCTTGTTTCAATCCATATAATGCTTTCTTTAATTTAAAACATAATATGAAAATTCCACATTTTCAAATTAGGTGGTTATTTTACAAAGATATCTTGATCTATAAAGCCAATTAAAAAAAATTCACTTTTTACATCCATTTGAAATAATTTAAAGTCTTTGTAATAGGCATAGGCAAGGAATAATCCAATAGCTTCAAATTTAGCTATAGGGGCAAAGGATTCCTCAAAATCTATCCCTTCAATCTGAGTATATCCTTGTGCAACCAATCTAGCCTTATTTCTAACAATGTGTCCTGAGTAATCTAACATATTTATAAAGACCCATTTGGTTCCTATAACATTTTATCTTGAGGTCTAGGAACCAATTCTCACACATCATTTCTAACAAACTGATTTAATTCTTCTTCTATAGCTACAATCCAATAGTGATCCTTCAAGGCTTCATTTATTGATTTTGGTTCAATCTCAGATAAGAACATAGAATGATTTATCAATTCTTTAGATTGTCGTCTAGTTCTAACTCCTTGAGAGGGGTTAATCAAGTCTTTTGGGTGATTTCTAATGAATTTCCAATCTTTAAGTAAATAATCATCTATATTTTCTTCCAAACTCATTTTCTTAAAATCATCTACTTCTTCTTCAATTACATTATTTTTAATAGGATCTATAGGATTTTCATCAAATATGATATGTACTGATTCTTCAACAATCATTTTTCTTTTATTATAAACTTTATAAAATCTATCGTTCAAAGAATATCCTAAAAAAATACAATCATTTGATTTACTATCAAACTTTCTTAAAGAGTCTTTACCATTATTCAAAATGAAGCATTTACAACCAACGATATGAAAATAACTAATCCTAGATTTCTTACCAAAGAACAAATCATAAGGGGTCATTTTTAAAAGAGGTCTTAAGTAAACACAATTCAGAACATAGCATGCAATGTTAACAATTTCTGTCCAAAAATACTTAGACAACTTTTAATCATCAAGCATAACTCTACTTAATTCAATTAAAATTCTATTTTTCCTTTCAACAACACCATTTTACTGAGGGATTCTTAGAGTAGAAAAATTATGTTTAATACCAAATTCATCACAAAAATTTTCAACTTCACCCCCATGATTAGATTGAATTTTACTAACAAGAAGATTTCTATCACATTGAATATGCTTAAAAAATTTTCTAAAATGTTCAAAAGCATAATTTTTATGAATTAAAAACATAACTCAAGTAAATCTTGAATAATTATCAATAATAAAAAAACCATATAATTTTTCACCTAAACTAGCAGTGTTAACATAACTAAATAAATCTATTTATAATAATTCTAATGATCTAGTTGTAGAAATAATTTTTTTTATTTTTGAAAGAATGTTTAGAGTGTTTTCCATGAATACATATGTCACAAATATAATGAGAATGAAATTTCATTTTAGGTAAACCATCAACAAGATCAAGTTTTACAATTTTATTTAAAGAATTCATGTTAATGTGACATAACCTTTTATGCCATAACCAAACATCATCAAGTGAAATTTTGAAACAAAGTAAATTTAAATTTGTATTACTTGCATTTTAAAAATTAATACCATAAATATTTTTGTATCTGTGACTAACAAGCAAAATAGTTTCCTTATTTCTAATAGTACAAAAAGATGCATGAAATTCAACATTAAATCCTTTATTGCATAATTGACTAATGGAAATAAGATTATCCTTTAGACCTTCAAAAAAATAAACTCTATCGAAAGTGATTGAATCCTTATAAAAGGAACCAACTTCAATTATCGTTCCTTTAGCATTATCACCATAAACTACAAAACCTTCTTCACAAGGTTCTAAATAGAAAATTTAGATTTATCACCTATCAAATTTCTTGAACATCCACTGTCCAACTACCACATGCCTTCTATGATTTTACTTTGAAGGCATTCTTATAAAATAAAATTAGGGATCAACTTTTGGAACCCAAACATGTTTGGGTCCACATCCAAATGAAAAGATATACAATGAATGTTGCGTAGTATGTGTAGCTATTTTTTTGGCATCTAAATAAAGTTTGAATTAGGAAATGATTGAAATTTTCTTGCATGACAATTAGAAGATACATGACCTTTTTATTGCAAAAAAGTACATGTAACATTTATATTTGCATATGGTCTAAATTCAAATGATTTTGATGCATTTGATACTTATGTTTAACAAATGGAATATGTGAATGCAATCTACTAAAAGAATCTAATTTTTCATAAAGTATTAAATTTTCCTTTTTCAACTTCTCCATAAGTGTTGATTAATCTAATAAAGCATCATTCTTTGACTTTAATTCAACACATTGTTTTTCTAAAAATGAAGCATGCATTTCTAAAATTTTTCTTTATTTTTCTTACATATTGAATTTTATTTTAAGCTTTTTATATTCATGTGCTAATTCATTGAATGCATCATCTAATTCTTCATAAGAAATATCTTCACATACCTCACTTGTAGAATCTACATCAGCCATAAGACATATATTTGCTTCTTCCTCTATAGTATTATCACTTGATTCTTCTAAATTAGAATTTACCCAAAATGCTCTTTTTTTTAAGGCCTTTTATTTTTCCAAGACTTCTTTCTTTTAGTTGTTTCTTTTTCAGCTAAGTCTGGACACTCACCTCTTATATGTCCAGGCTTTTTGCAATTGAAACATACTACTCCTTCTCTTGCATTCAATCTTTTAGCGGGCGATTTATGTACTTAGATTTAATGTACATATGCTTTTTTTCTTTCTAATCATATTTGCTAGCCTTTTTGAAAGCAAAGTAATCTCATCACTATCTTCATCTGAACATGAAGAATTTTCTTCACATCTATCTTCCATGTACAAAGCCATTAATTTTCCTATCTCTTTCTTTTGGAAAGAGTCATTTTGATCTCTTTGTGCAATGACTTGTTCATATGCTATCAAAGAACCAATGAAGCTGATCAAGTGTATAAGTAGTTAAATCCTTAGCTTCACTAATGGTAGTAACTTTTGCATCCCAATCTTTTGGAAGGCATCTTAAAATTTTATAAACAAATTTTTTATTTTTATACTTTATTCCAAGTGAATGCAATGTATTTATATTTTTTATGAAGTGAGTATATATATCATAAATACTTTCATTTGGTGACATGCGAAATAATTTATATTCGTGCACTAACCTATTTATGTGAGCATCTTTAATTTCATTAGTACCTTCAAAAGTAAGAATCAATTTATCCCATATTTCTTTTGTAGTAGTAAGCATGAAAATTCTTATGTAGTCATCGGGAAGTAAATCACAATAAAGAATATTGCAAGCCTTTGCATTTTGCTCATCCAATTCTCTTTCAGAAGCATAC
Source organism: Cymbidium sinense (assembly GCA_021442155.1). Taxonomy (NCBI): domain Eukaryota; kingdom Viridiplantae; phylum Streptophyta; class Magnoliopsida; order Asparagales; family Orchidaceae; genus Cymbidium; species Cymbidium sinense. The sequence goes on from CM038222.1 coordinate 114,541,444, forward strand.
CATTCATCAAAAGGTTTATCAACTTTTAAACCATTTATATCAATAGTAGGTGTGTGGTACTAGTGTCAACATATGCCACATTCTAGAATCTTGTCAATGAATAAAGTACTAATACTATTTTTCTAATAATCAAATGAAACATTATCAAGTAAATGTGGTCTTTGTGTAGATTGTCTATCAGGTAGTGTACCTTCAGGAAAAATTTGTTCCATAGCAATCAAGCTTAGGGATGTTAACCCATAAATTGAGCTAATGCTTTCATACTAAATGTTAACTAGCTATGGTACCCAAGAGGGGGGTTGAATTAGGTTTTAAAAATAATTTTCAAAAATTTTAATTTTTTTCTTCATAGAAGACTTAAATATTTAATAATAATGCTTTAGTGAAATGAAGTAACAAAAAAAAAAAAAAGAAATAACAGAAAAGTAAATTGCAAAAAATTAAAGAAAGAGAAAACAAAGATTTTTACGTGGTTCGGCCAAACCCCAAAAACTAGCTTACGTTCAAGCCTAGCCACCCAGGCTAGGAATTCACAAAACCAAAGTTGGGGTTACAACAAATCTCTCATACTCTCCTTCAAAGGAAAGTATAACCCAACATGTACTCTCTTTAACAAGCAAGTACAACCCAACACGTACTTTTCGTAACCGCAAAAGTACTACCCAACATGAAATCAAGATAAGACAAAGAAAAAGATACAAGTCTAACTCTCAATTTTAAAATATTTTTGCACTCACAACTCAATCTATACTAATATTAAGGAAATTAAATATTAATGAAATATAGAGCTCACTTTAACTTTAAATGAAATTAAAACAAGATCTTTAATCAAATGTTTAATGAAATTAAGTAACTTAATGTTGCATGAATGATCTTTAAAAAGTTTAAAATGATTTTCTTGAATGACTTTGAAATGAAAATTAAAATGCAATCCAAAAAACATTACTTTGAATTCTTTCTCACACAAGCTAACTTTTATTCAATTGGAATAACTAAATAATCACTTGAATAAAGGTTTGAATGATACCAAAAGAAAGCTATCACATGACATATACATAAACAAATTGAATACAAATAATCAACAAGCACAAAATAATTTATGCACGTAGTGGAGTGGTTGGTCAAATAGATAATGAAATGAAATAAGATGTTAAGCATAATCAAACTTAACCAACCTATATGAAACTTTAAGCCAAAATGATAAATAATGAATATTCAATTAATTAAGCACTAGAAAATTAAAAACCTTTGAAAGAGACTTCAACCAAATAAGAAAAAAATGATTATCCAATGATTAAGTACAAAATAAATTGATCTCTTTATGTTAGCTTTAATCAAAACAAGAAATCAAAGGATTATCAAGTAGTAAAGTCTAAAAAAAATTAATCTTCTTATGTTTGTTCTTGGCCAAACAAGAGCAAAATGTTATGAGGTGAATGAACACAAGATAATATAATTAATCATGTTAACTTTAAGGCCAAGAAGAAATAAAAGAAGTATAAGAACTATCATCTTAGAAATTTAAGATTAATGCTATGATGCTTTTGACCAAGGGAGGAAACACCCCAAACCTTCACTTTTCCCAATCAATCTTCAGGCCAAATAAATGTACAAGGGAAAGAGAAGAATGATGAGGAATCCTTACACTTAAATCACCAAAAAATCTCCAAGTATTTGTTTCAGCAAGGATCAACCAAGGTGGAGAAGATGAGTAAGAGATAAAGAGAGTATATTAGCTTTTTATAACCTTTTTTAAGTTGAAACTAGGCTCTTAAATAGATGATGGAGGAGCCTAGGGTTGGCCAAAATAGAGTCGATGAGAGGGAAATTGATTTGACATCAATTTGAACTTCAAATTCAAAGGAATTACGATCAGGTGAGATCTTCAATAGGCTCCTTTACGAATTTGTTTCAACCCAATTTGGAGTGTTTCCTATCTGATTCATGGCTAAAGATAGAGGAGATCCCATAGGACATTTGGCCAAGGATATTTTATCATGAAGAAGGGAGTTTTGAATAAAATAAATCCATGGAAAAAATAGTTCAATAATTTCGGCCAAAGGGGTTTCCTAAAATAGGAAATTCTTAAAATAATGCATGATTTAATTTAGATCAAGGTTGATTGTATTATATACTTATTGAATGTTTAAATAAATTTTAAATTTATTAAATTTAAAGCAAAGTGGCAGGCCACCTAAAACTTTCCTAAAATTGATCAAATTAAAAAAGGAATTATTTTGAAAAAGAGGGCTAATTTGAATTTAAATTTAAAATAAATTAATTAGGCTCTAAATAATCATAATTAATCATGCTTGCGATGTTCAACATATTTCATAAAAAATTTGATTTGATTTATCAAGTATATGCCATGAATAAAGAAGTTTGAATTAAAGAATAATTCTAAATAATTCAAATTTAGAAATTCAAATAACTAAAATTTTAAATTACGAAAAATGAGGGAATATAATATGGAAATGTTTTGAATGAGCTTCCACACATTTTATTACAGAAAATGCACTAAAATATTTGGCCAAAATAAGGTTAAGATGAAAATGTTAATAAGAGAGAGAAGAAAGAATAATAAAAGGGAGAATAATAGAAAAAATAGGAGAATTTTAGGATAACTTAATTTTTATGCACTAAAAAATATGAATAAAAATTTGAATGACATGAAAATGATTTAATAAAGTTTAAACATTATTTATCTTGCTTAACCACACATAATGGAACTTATTTCATGCATTTAGTTTATACTATCCAAAATGAATAACTTAATGAATAATTGTAATATAGAAAAATATAAATAATTTTAAAATGTTGAATCTAAAAATGAATGAATAATTTATTTTAATTTAGTGAGATTTTCATTTGCCTTAATATAGTAATTCCAAGAAAAATTCACACCCAGTCCATGTCGAGTAGGTTTAGTATTCTAATATAACTGAAGAACTAAGAGCTGAAGAATTTTTTCTGCACACTTTAATTTAACATGATTAATAGCATTTGAACATGTTTTTGTTATCATCAAAATCAATCTCATATGAGATGGGGCTCATGGAGTCAACATGGATAATTAAAAGAATAATTAAATTTACATGATAAAATAAATAGATGAAAGTTAATTTAAGCATGAAAACTAATTAATAAAGTGGAAAAATAAGCTTACTCATATTAAGTTGCAATGAATAAGGCTTAAACTAATACAAATTGTCAAATTATCTAGATAGGATAATTTTAGGAGTATTGAAAAATTGATCCAAAGAAAATATGAAAAATATGTAAAAGTTTAAATAAATGGGATGAAACTATTTTAGCAATGATTTTCAAATTTTTGAGCTCTTATTTATTTTATTATTCAAATCTAAGAAGATTCCAAAATTTCCCTAGACCAAGTTGATTTGACTTTCAAAATTTGACTAAGCAAATTGAGTTTGGTGAATTTCTTGAAACACTAAATCATTAGCATTATCCAAACAAATGCTTGTGGAGTTTTATTTGAAACACCATGTAGATTTTAAGGGAACTAATTCAAGTAATCAAATATGTCATTAAGGGATAAATATAATATCTTAAGAGATATAAATATTACACTGTAATGGATTTAACTGCTTAATAAGGACTCCTAAGGTTATGGGTCTTTAATATACCAGAGATTTTTTTTTCTCTAAACTATATGGAGATATATAATAGAGTTTAGTTTAATACTAGGTTGATAGTTCCTTATAAGGGCAAACCCCTAAAGTTAATGGCATCTTAGAAGAATAAGAGTTCTCTTAAAAATACTCTTGAGGTTATTAGATTTCATTTTTTTTTTTATTTTATTAAGAATGTATAAATGCCTAAGAGGTGAAGACCTACACCTATAATAGAGGGGAAATAGGATGCTTCAGATCTTGAATTTAAATACTGCTTCTAACATAAGTTAAAAGCTCAACTTAATCTAATCATAGGAATTTGAGAGTTATTAACTACCTCTCACTTGAGCATATGAGCCTATCCTGACTCTTCTGAACTTATAACCCACCTAAAAGGGGTTGTCGGCTAATACCTCCTAATGATTTAAAACTATTAGTCTAGTCTTATAAATGCTAGATTGATTTAGTTATTATTAATTAGAGAGAGAAGCTAAGAACCTAAACTCACTCCTTGAACCTAAGATTATGGCTAGTATGTTATGCATCTAATGCAATAATTTTTAGATTTTAATCATTTTCATACAATGAATTTTATTTTAAGGTTTTTAGTATGAGATCATACCTACAATGAGATACAGTTAGAAATAAGTTATGAGCTAAATCTAAAGAGAAGGCAAACTTCCCTAAGAAGGATGGTCATCCTGATAAGTCAGATGCCCCCTTGTGTGCAATAAGTGAAGGGCCTAATTCAAGAAGCTGAGAAGAAATATGCAATTATGGATCATAATTTTAGTGATTTTTAGTTGGATTTAATATTTATTCACAAGGCTTTATCTAATGAGGTTATGAGTTCTTTTACTTCTACATTTGAATTAATTTAATTCATTAAGGTAGAAAATTTAATTTTATCCTAAGAGCCTAATGTGAATCCAAGCTTTCATTATAATATATCAATCACAGAAAGAAACCTATGAAAAGCATGCAGTTCTCTTATGCACCCCAAAATAAATTAAATAAACAAGCCAATGCGGCCGAGTGTCACTATACACAAAAAAAATGTGAGGAGTTGAGCTCTACCCTTATACAGCTCGACCTTGAATTACAAATTTGATTTATGGGGTCTTCATTAACTTAGGATAGTCACCTTCTTCAGGGACCTTCTTAAGCTCCAAGGGACCATAAAATGGGTATAATTAGCTCTTGCTAATCCCAAACTCTCATAAATCTTAATCTAATTCTAGGATCAAATTATATTTTAAATTTGAAAAATGAAAATCCTTAGCTCTGCAAAATAAAGGTTGAGAAAAGCAAACAACACGCCAATATTTTATATTTCAAACATACGAGCTTAGTATCAGTAGTTGCCAAGCTCACATGTCCTATTGTGCTATGCTTAAGGACTTGAGCAAAGCACCTGCAAGCAAATTACATTTGTAATTATATTTATTACACTAGTCACGTTAAGCACAATCCCTATAGAAAATAGTGTTAATCTAAAAATACGCATTAACATCCAAACTAACAAGAAAATAATCCTAGCAACAGACTAAAATAATATATCATAAATAAGAAAAAGTATCACATCACAATCAACACATTAGCCTAACCTAATTTTAAGGTCAGTGACCTAATATTCTAGTGTGTGAAAAGAATGCTAGTCAAGTATGTACTAGGCTTCTTTAGGTTTAATTTTGATTTAAGTTCAAGATTTATTCAATTTACCATAAGGTAATTTCACTTTAACTGTTTAATTGATACAAAGTTATATTTTTATTTTTAACTTTATGTTAAAAAATTGATTATAGGTTTTAAAGAGTGAAAAAAAGATTAAGCCATGCCAATGACAAAGCTTTAATCTGCTTAACACTTTATTTCTAAAATTTTTTTACCAAAGGGGTAGAAGCTATCTTAAGATTTGAACTTAATAATTTGTATTTCAAATTTATCAACATTTTATATCTTCATTGAATTTCTTTTCTTAATTTAGCTTTCACAGGTATGTGCCATTATTAGACTAATGGTTTGAGGTATCGAGACCTCTTTCAAATCAATAGCCCAATGAGCTTGGGTGTTCAAACTATATAACTTATGATCACTTATTATAAAGAGTTTTGGTTTAGCTTTAATTTCAATTAAAAATTGTTTTAACTTTTAAATTTTAAATTAACTTTTTAATTTTAAAAACTTAACGTGATATTTATAACTTTTTAGATTTATTTGTATTTGTTTTGATTTATTTGCAATTTTACATAAGTGTATTATAACTTGATTAAAATTTAAATATTAATGATTATTTTAGGTTGATTAAATTAGTTCCAACTTTTTATTTGAATTTGGGGATCATTTGTGTTTTATTAAGGTAGGTTATTAATATTTCAATTTAAGTTTGGTTATTAGTATCTCTATTTTAATCAAATTCATTTCAATTTGAATTTCATTTGATATTACATGTATTTTGACTTAGGTTTCATTTAGACATATATTAGGTTCTTTAAGTGTCATTGCATTATATTGATTTAGATAACTAAAACTTTATTTAAATTATTTAGATTATTAATTAAATTTAATCAATGTTCAAGTTATATTGATTTTGATTAAGGTTTAATCAATTGATATTCATTGATTAATGAATTATTATTTATATTTTTGATGTTGTGATTTATAATTATTTCAATTTGGTTAACTAAATTTAATATTTTTATTTAAATTTTAATATATTAAGTTTATCATGTTTCATTAATTTAATTGGGTTATGTTGATTAATTTGGTTTGATTATTATTTTAGTTTTGCATGTTAATATTTAATTAATGTTTGATCAATGTATTCCAATTTCATTAAATTTATTTCAATTTAAAATTCAATTAATGCTTTAATCTTTTATCTAGCATCCATTTAAAGATTTATTAAATTCATTAAGCTTTGTTATTTCATAATTAAGTTTTTCTTATGATACGTGAATTTTATTTACTTTTATGTTTATATTTAATTTATTTTGATTAAGTTGCTTTGATTGTGTTATGTTTAATATGATTATAGAATTTAATTAGTTATTAATTAGTTTAATTTTATTAATCAGATTTGAATGATTGATTGAATATCTATGTTTAATTTGTTTGATTAATATATTTAAGGTTTATTCAATTTAACTTGTCATATTTAAGTGACTTGATTAAGTTAAGTTAATGTTTGATTGTTTTAATTTATTTAAATATTATATAAGTTTCATAAGACCCATTTAAATGGATGATTAATTCAGTTAGAGGTTTGATCGAATGTTTGACTTAATGATTTGATTAAAAGTTATTTTGATATGCCTTATTTAAAAGAACTTATTTAATTAAATAATTGATTGATTTACTTAGAATTCAATTAAAGGTTTTAATGATTAAAGTTTAAGTAGATAATTTTGGTATAAAATAATCTAATTGAATGTTAGTTTTAATTGATTTGTTCAATTTAATTAGAGTTTAATTGACTGACTTAATTAAATGTTGATTATTTATCAATAAAATTAATCCTCTAAAATTCATTTATATATCATATAATTCAAATGATAAATTTATCTAAAGCTTGATTAATAAATTAATTAAAGGCTCATATTTAGTTAATTAATTAATTAATATAATATATTTTATTTTGTTTTATTGACTTGTTTAGGGTTTTATTCATGATTATTTAAGTTTATCATGACTAACCTAATTAAAGTATGATCAATGATTAATTCAATATTCATTAATTTAAATGGTTGAAATTGAGTTAATGATTAATATTAATTTATTTTATTTGAGTTTATTTTATGTAAATTAGGGTTAAAATGGTTAGATGTTTAATTGATTTGATTTAATTAAATAAAATTTGGTCCTATCATAGTTAATTTAATTAAATGATGGGCTTGATTAAGGATTTAACTAATTAAAAGTTAATGATTTAATTAGTCGTGATTGATTGACTTGGTTTAATGAATATTTATGATAGGCCAAATTATGTTTTTAATGTTGACTTAAGAATTATTTTTGCTGTTTAATTTAATTTAGCCTTGTTAAATGATTCATTAACTAAAGTTGAAGTTCCATTATTAGCTTGATTAAGAGTTAAATTATGTTTAACTTGATTCAATAATTAATTCAATTAATATTAGAATTATGATTAGCTAAGCCTTTATTATAATAAATGATCAGTTTTATTATGAGTTTAATTAAATGATTTAATCTATTTCATGATTAACTAATTCAACACTAATTAAGTGATTATTTGGTTTCATTATTATTGACTTAATCAAAAGATTACCTTAACTAAGTAATGAAAGGAATCAAGGGTTAATTATTGATCAATTGATTTGATTAGATTGTTTATTCAATCAAGATTAGAATAATGACTAATCAAGATTAATCTTAATTCGATTTTAATTTAATCAAATAATTATGGTTTAATTGAATTCATCATAATCAATCTAATTGAGTGTTACACTTATTTGAATATTAATTTAGTGATTCATTTAATTAAAGGTCAATCATTAATCAAATATGATTAGTTTAGTCAAGGTTTAATTTACATTAATTGTGATTGATCTTAATCAAATTAATCAACATTTGATGCTACATTTAAAGTGATCTAAGTGGATTAATTATATTTAATTGAAGTTTAATTTAATTTATTTTCATGTGGTCAATTTGATAAATAGTCTAATTAAATATTGATGATTTAGGTTGATTTAGTTAATTTTGTTCAATTGATGCTTAATTTAATTTTACTTAATTAATTTAACTACATTCATAGCAATGATTAATTATATTTATTAAGTCTAATTTTGTTTAAATTGGAGATTAAATTATGTTTACTTGATCTAATTTAGAGTTTAATAAATGACATTTTAATCTTGATTTTTTTTTTACAATTTTGGCTTAATTTCTTAAAATTTTGTTCTAATAAATTTAATTAATATTGATTTTAATGACTTATTAAACTTAACTATATGAGTTTAGGATTTATTAAGTTCCAAAAGGCTATTCTCTTAGGGATCTATTTTAAGGCATTTCCAAGTGTTTCCTTAATTTTCTTGATTTAATTTTAATTATAACATAGAAATTTCATAACTTTCAATTCTTTGATCAATTATTCTTGAAATGTTTATGCTAGGTAGGTCCTAATACTAATTGCATTTTCCTGACATTTTAGATCAATTAGATCATTATTTTGAGTATAACTAAGATTTGATTATTTTTTAAAATTTAAATTAATCCAAAATAACCAAATACAAATTTGTGCTTTTATTTTTATTTAATTTCTCTGTAAAAATTAAATCAAAAGAGGGGTTATTTATATTTTTTGGATTATTGGTTGATTTATTATGATTTTTTTGAAATTTTATGTGATTAAGTTTATTAATTAAAGTTAATTAAGCCTTAAATAGATGATTTTGTGATTTAATGGGATTCAGAGTGTTTGAATATTTTTAAGTGCTCTTTTGTCAATCAAAGTAGTTTGAGTTATTTTTTTGGTGACTCTCTAAAATTTTCTTGATTTTTAAATTAATTATTTTATGAAATTACGCCTTTGAAATTTAAAATTCAATAACTTTTAATCCATTGATCACTTGGACTTGAAATTTTTATGGTAGGTAGGTTTTAGCATCCATTCATTCCCTAACAATTTTAGGTCAACTTGATTAATATTTTAGAATTAATTAAAATTTTTTATTTTCATTTAAACCCAAATTAATCCTAAAATACCTAATAAAATTAAGAGATTTTTGATTCATTGGATTCAACTTTTCAATAAGCCCTTTTTAAAATTTTTTTATTAAGAATTTAAATTTATATGATTTTTTAAAGTTTTAGATAGTTTTAAATCTAAAAAAGCTTGATTTTTTTTTGTTTAACCCAGTCAAAATTGAATCAACATTGATTGGGTGTTGCTTTCTATGTCCTAGCTATGGATTGGACATCGTGAGTCTTATTAGGATTTTTAGTAGCAAAATAGGGTTTAGATCGAGCGTTTCAGATCAATCCCATTGATCTAAGTGACCAAATTCAATTTTTTGATGTTTTAATCATAGTCACCCATCTATTTTTGGGGGATCAGACAGTTATTGCCTCTCTTCACTCTTGGTTGGTGAACTAGGATAGCAAGATTGATGGGGGCCAATAGGACTACCCAAATTCACCCAAAATCCATAATTTTTTTGATGGTTTTCACCAGAAAACACTTCATTTCACACTGAGGGGGTTAAAAGATAGAAAGTAAAATGGGATCTAATGAGGAATTCCCAATTCCATGCAGTCTTCTCTTACAAACATCAAATCCTATGGTTTATTACAATTTGTAGAAATTACCTCATCGGAGTTGATGTTGTGTGAATTTTTGATTTAGGAATGCACTTGGACGTGAGACAAATGTTTGGAATGGATATGCCCACTTGCTTCCCCATGAATTGATCTAACCATTGAGTGTTACCAGAGTTCATAAAAATTTGATTGATTTGGGGATTTTGTGAGTGAAAAGAGAAGATAAAGGTTTGATTTTGTTCAGTGGAGCTTCACGAAGGTAGCTAATGCCAAGAGGCTCTCTTTCTCTCCTTTTATAGATGACCAAAAATCCCATTACTGGTGGTTGGGAGAGGTGGTCACTTGATTGAGATTGGACTTGGAATTGTTATGAGCATTCTTGGTTAGTTCCAATGTTAAGGATGAGGAGAAGAAGTCTCTTTTGGTGGCTAGATAAGAAAAATGGAGGGGAGGATAAGTTTGAAAAATTTCATAGTTGCTACTCTACACATGACTTAGCTCCATGTCATTAATCCCTTCCCTTTGACTCATTTTCTAGCTTTGAAGGTTGAGAAACCAATTCAAATTTGGAGGGGATTGGGTTAAGGTTTAGCTTTTTAAATTTCAACTTGGATTTTGTAGTATGATTTTGAATTTGGGTCAACCCATCTTGACCTAATTGATTTGGATTGGACTAAGAAGCCATTTTGACTTCATAATTAAGCTTTGATCATGCTTAATTGATCATTCAATCCCTTTGTGGTCAATCAATTTGAATTTATATTAGTTTAAACTTAATTTGACCAACTTTGACCAAAGTGAGTTAAATTGGCTTATATGATTCAATTCATTATTTTAGGTTCAGATTTGGCTTGAATTATGTTTGATGGATTATTTTAGGTTAATTTTATTAATTATTTTCATTTAATTTGAGTTAATTTTAAGTTTGACCCAAGTTTGGCTTAATGGGTTAAATCGGGTTCTATTAAGTCAAATAACCAATTTGACTTAATCAATGCGTGTTTAGACTTCAATCATGTTTAATTAATTGTATGAGATGATTTAGAGTAATTCATTTCAATTGACTTAAACTTAATTTTGATTTTGACCCATTTTTACCTAAAGTGGGCTTATTGGTCAAATGGTCAAATTGATCAAACTAAACCAAAGAATGATTTGGATTATATTTAATAATGTGATTAAAATGATTTAGAGTGTTTAATTTAATTTGAATTTAGCTCAATTGTGTCCATTTGGTCCTACTTATTCTATGTGGCTCAATTAACCAATCTTAGCCTCAATTGAATTTAGTTTTGTTTAATTTTGTACAACAACAACAAACCTTTATCCCATTATGTGGGATCGGGTACATGAATCTTTCTTTTTCATATTGTCCTAATATGTGTCAAATTCTCATTTAATTCTAATAAACTAAGGTCATTTTTTATACATCATAACCAAATCTTTGTAGGTCTACCTCTACCTTTATTTACATAGGAAATTCTAATACATCTACTCTCCTAACTAGGACATCGGATGGTCGATGCTTTATGTGGCTAAAACATCTAAGACGACTCTCTCTAATCTAATATACCACTAGAGCTACTCCAACCTTTCATGAATATATTCATTTTACATTTTATCTCTATGAGTAAAGCCAGCCATCTACCTGAGCATCCTCATCTCTACAACATTTAACTTAGTTTATGCTTCTCTTTTATAGGCCAACATTTTGCACCAAAAATCATTGCATGTCTTATCACCATCTTATAAAATTTTCACTTAAGTCTAAGTAGTACTTTTCTATCATCCAACAGGCTAGAAACATTCCTCCACTTCAACCATCCAACTCGAATTTTACTAATAACTTCCCTCCCCATCTATTTTACCATTATTTTGAATAATAGACTCGAGATATCTAAAATGCTCACTCTTTTTAATGACTTCATCACACAATGTTACAACATCAGCACTAGACTTCTACAACTAAAATTTCACATTTAGTTTTAGTTAGATATTTAAGATGGATTCACTTTAGAGCATGCATATATGAAGGTACATCTTCTTATAAATGCCTAAGAAGAACAACCATAACTAAAGAAATTCATGTGATGATTTTGAGCTCTTAAAGTGGCTTAATTTGACCAAAATTTGATAGGTTGCCTTTTATCTTAGTGATGCCCACCTAGTTAAACCTAGGTAAATGACTTGATTATCCACTTTAACCCCAATTGGATTAGTTTTGTGTACAATTTAAGAAATAATTTTTGGGCCCTTAGATAGATTCAACTTGATTTAATTTTGAATTTATTTAATTTGATTTGATTTTTGGGTCAAATTAGGCTTAAATGGGTTAATTGGGTTAATCAAACAAATTAACCCATTTAAGGGTCAATTGAATTTAGATTATAGTTCAAATGTGTATCATTTAGTGTTGAATTTAGTTTGATTGAATTTAGAAGTGGTTAGACTCATTTAGCCCAATGGAGCTAGATTGGGTCCAAGTGGGGTCCATTAGCCTGATCTAAGTTTTACCCTAGAGTTTTGGATTTTAATTCAGTTTTGGCTTTAGATTTTATTTTTATTTGATCTTGAATTTTGATTGTTTCAGCCTCGAGTTGATTTGTACATTCAGTCACTTACTGAAGTGTGTTAAGTGCTTAATTAAGGTGATTTTAACATAGGATTAGGAATAATGCTAACTTGATAAAATGATGTCAATAATGTTTGTTATCATCAAAATCAATTAATTATGTAATAGAGCTCATGAAGTCAACAAGAACATTTAGTATTAAAATGATAAAATAATTATGAAATTTAATTTCTAAAAATTTTAATAATTCTTTTTAAACCACTAAATTTGAAGATATTGAAATATATTATATATTAATATTTATTAAATGAGCTAGTTCATAAGCTAACAAGTTTAATCGAGGGTTGGATTGAGCTTAGTTTATTATCACATTGAGCTCAACTCATGAGCCATTTATCGAGTGAGCTCGAGTTATCTCATGAGCCGGCTTGATTATCTTACCCTTAGATAAACTTTCCTTATTTTAAACATAAAAATAAACTCATTTAAATTAATAATTTAATCAATCATTAATAATTAACTTATTTTGACAAGATATTTTGTCTTTAGGTCACTAACAATACAAGATAAATTGTGATAAAATTTTAACCCAAGGTATATAAGAGGAAGGGAATAAAAATGACTCAAATTATATAAAGAAATTGGAGATTATTTGAATAAAATTAGAAACAAATTTGGCAATGACAAATAATGATTAATTTGCTACGATGAAAAACATAAATACATGGTAAAATTTAAAAAATATTAGAGGAAGGAAATGCACCTAAAAAATTATAAAGAAATTTTGTAAAATTTCACCAAAATGGCTATAAAAATTAGGGAAGTAGTGGCAAGCAATCAAGTGTTTTTGGTAAGGAAATTTGATGAATGGGAGGAAGAAGGTGTATCTTATTTTTAACATGGACAGAACATCACAATGGATGGTGGAAGAAGGTGTGCTTCTCTGATCTTCCACTCACCAAAGTGAAAAAGATTCAAGAGTATTACTCACCTAAGTAGATCAGCAGTGAAGAATCATCAAATCCTTTGGACAGTTAGCCACCAAGCTCTAGCTAAAGAGTCTTTCAAAATTTTCAAATAAAATCAATATAATCTTCTCCATTAAGTTAGAATAAGATTTTATATAAACTACAACAACCTAAGGGATGTGTCAGTTCAGAAAAACTACTGAAAATTTGAAAACAAAAATTGAATCAATCATTTCACAGTGTCAAGGCACCATAGGATAGTGCCTAGGTGCCGACTTCTTTGTCTAGACACCATATAAGAAATTGATCATAGTGCCAAGGCGCTAGAAAGCTAGAGCTAAGGAGATATACTGCTAGTGCACTATTGACACTAAAATACCAAATGATTTTAATCACAACTCTCATACAACACGTAAACATGATCAAATACATCCACTACTATATAATACAACAAATGGGACATAAACATAAAATACCACAACACAAAGCATAATAAAAATCCTCATAGGTTTAAGCTTTTGGTTTGGGACCTTATGAAATGTCCTTTCCTGCTTTGATGTGCTACATCAATCTAGCCACAAAAAAAAAAATAAAGTTATTGATGTCATGAAAAATTATTGGTGGATTAAATGATGATAAAACCAACCACTTAGAACCAACAGAACTTTCTAGATGTATGGTCAGAAATGCTTAAACCTTCTGTGATAAAAAATTATGACATATATGTAATTAAAACATTGTTATGAACAATTTGTTTGAGTGTAGAAAGCTAAAAAAATTTAGCCTTTGTTAAGCCTTTGTAAAGAACACCAAAAATATTATGGTCATTATACCAGTTTCAAGTTTCCTTGGTGATTATTTTCCAATGCTCTCCCTGCACCACACTTGAGCTCTGATACCGAATATAATGTGGCTTATGAATTGGTCACTTTAGGTAACTTAATTGGTGGATTTGAGCTTCTCAAAAATACTTAAAAAAGTGAGGAAGGTTGTTGTGAAGTTAAATTTAGAGTGGAGTTCAAAATGTAGACTTAATTGGGTTTGCTAGCCTAGTATAAATCACAACCAAAAACCTAGTATAATAGTCTTACAATGGAAAAAAAACTCATGAAAATACATGTAGATGAATATTTAGAATTTTTTCAAAGATTGTTGAATTGTTTAAGCTGAAGAAACCTTAAGTAGAACATAATTAGGTCTAATTTGACATGATTATGGTTGAGTGCTTCAAAAAAGATTTGGATGCTTTTAAGTGATCACATTATGTGGGACTCAATTTATTGAGACTTAAGGGAGTAAGAAAAATCACTAATGGTAATAAATATAAATAAAAACTATAACATAAAATTAGGTCACTTAGCTAAATTTCCCACGCTTGCAGAATCACCGAATCAAGTCAATAAGTTGGCTAGCCACCAAGGCCCCAAAACTTTTGATTTTCTTCTAAAATTCCTTACACTTAAAATCACTCAAAAACTTTTATTTCACTACCACATAGTGTTTCTAAATAACACAAAATAATTCAAATGGTAAAAAAAGAGGGAGAGGTTGGAAGGACTCGAGGGGTGCGTAACCCCATTCAAGAACATAATTCCTCTTTCCATAAGCTATTGGTCCCTACTTTTAAAATAATATATAATTAACTAATTAATAATTATTTAATTATAATTTTAATAAATCACTCTTCCTCACATCCGTAATATTAAATTACATTAGTCTCATATATATATATATATATAACGCAACATACAAACTATATAAAGTAAAAAAAGACTAAAATTTTCAATTTCTTTAAGCTTCATTCCTCTCCAATTCCTTTATGATCCTAGTAATTAGACCTAGAAACTTGGCTACAAGTTTTCTTGCTTGAGTTCTTGTGATTAGACTTTCTTGTGGTTCACTATAATGCTTGCGTACATCAATCATGTATTAAAATGTGTTAGAGATTTACCAATTCTGGTATTTATTTAGTAGATTTATTATAGCTTAGTTATACTTTTCTTTATAATATTAAGTAATGCAAAGAAACTAAAGAGTTTAAATGAATCCCTCTTTGCACCTACACCAAACTTATAGTGTAGAAGTTTGAATGTGAGGCTTATAGCTCCTTGATTCTTACTTGTATCATCATGTGAGGAATTGAAATTTTTAACATTATGTGCTTTTCCTTTCATGCCAAATTAACTCCTAAATATGCAACAACATGCCCTTATCATGAATAAAAAATTATCACATACCTTCTACCCATGTGATTATTATCATGATTCTATGATGGTTGAACCATCTCACCTATGTATCTTTATACTACTCAATAAACTACTTTAAGAAGAGTTATAACATAGAATTTTATGTAATTTAAAATAAAACTACTTGGTTGATTTTGAAACATCATAAAGCATTATAGAATATTCTCTCTTTAAATTTCAAATGACAATCAGGTCGACCTCACACTAGGAAGGACAAGAACAACATGACAAGCCCATGACATAGAGTAGTGGGATTTGAGTTATTTATTCCATAGTAGTTTATAAAAGATCAACTTGTTTACATAAACCATAAAAATTTATGTTAAGATCTTGATATTTTTATGATAATATAATTAAAGTATACATGTAATGATATAATTTCAAATAACTTAAAATTTTCTAACACACTCCTTTGTAGATACCATAACATTAGGGAAACATAGTCATGTAATGGTGTGGGATATAATCGCTAGAGATTCATTCTAGCATTACAAGGATAAATAGGTTTCATTATGCAACACATCTCGACTCAATAAATTTAAAAGTACATTTAATTTTTTTTTCACGATTAATTGTAATATCATTATCAATTTATTTAATTTTTTTTTCAAACCATAGTCTTAAGAACCATTTCTCACTTACTTATGGCCAAGTAGTGCCCAACAACATGCCCATGTTTGATTAATAGACTAAGAATAGCTTGAGTGGATTTAATTAGACATCTTTAGTAAATAACATTGGATCATCGTCTATGGACAACACTTCTAGATTGTTGGTTGTTATAGACCAACACATTCCACCATTCTAAGATGATGGTGACTTTACATAGCATTAGGCTAATCTTAGACATTTGCATTAATGGTCCCACTCTAATTGGGAAAAAAAATATTATTATTGAGGTTCATAAATGACTTTCATATTTTGAGTGCTACAATGAGATACTTTGGAGCCATCCAAAATTAGAAGTATTGTATCATCACACAAACCAATTAAGTGTTACTTCTACTTATTAGATGAGTCAAGCTCATACACAAATATATCCGCCACTTTAATGGCTTTGCTAGTCATTCTATCATGATTGATATAGGGACATGGATGATGTTAAATTTTCACACCATATTTATGTGTATGTTCTTTTCATACTTGGTACATTTCACTTTCTTGATAATTTAGGATGTAAGTTGTACCTTTAGTATTTATCACTGATAGAAGATTTATCTTGAGTTTTGAGGCACTCTCTATGTGAAGTGATGTTAACCATCTATATAAGAGTTATGAGAGGCTATAAGGCCCAATCAAGTTTATATGGCTGGGTGTCTATATTTCTTACTATAAGTATGTATCTAGGTGAACATACATGGCTGAGCTATGCATTACATCTCTTAAATAAAGAAAATTAGTGGTAAGATTCTGGGATACAATACATAAAATAGCATTAATATTATATTTTTTTCTTTCATTGCTATTTATTTATTTATTTATATTAAGGTTCAATGCTTTCCTACAATTACAAATAAAGTGAAACCAAATGAGAGAGATGAGACTTGTTGTGGTGTGGGTTTAAAAGAAAGGTCACTATAAATCTACATTGGTATCTCACTTTTGAACACTATTATAGCTAATTTTATTTATTATAAATAGAACTAATATGTACACTTCATGCATAGTATAGAGACCATGCTTTGGGTGGTTGATTCATGTACAATTTGGTTTAATGTAGAAGATCTGCATTCCACTCATCTGACGGAGTTGAGTGGAGTGGAAACTACCATGACATGCCTTCAAGAAATTTGGAGAAATATAGAGACAATTTAAAGCAATATAATATATTTATATGTGGTGGATAGAGCATGGTTCATAAAGGTATATGGTAAGAAAATGGCTTATTTTTATTGGGTAAAATATCATCATGGACATCTTTAAATATATAGAATGAGTATGTTGTTGTTATGCATGTTAACAAGAACTACGATGATGATGATATACAACTCAGATGATACTTACATTGATATAGGTCTCAACATCCTTATATTTATTAAAGGCACCGATAAAATCACCCATGAGTTATTATCCTATAGCCATAAAGAGAGGGTACTAGTATGAGTGCACTTTCCTTATATCTAACAGTAAGAAGCACACACATCTATAATCACATATAATGCCCTATTTTTCATTATCAGAATGCAATAGCTTTTTTTGGAGATTGAGGAGGCACTATAGCCTTTCTTCATTATAATGGTGATGATACCTCTTATTTAGAAAATAATTAATATGATTGAAGAGTTATGTACTAATATTCTTTAAAGCATACATAGTAGATGAAAAGTACAAAGATGATGATGTATAACATGATTCTACTCCATTGAAATTCCCATGAGGCACTTTGGTACCAAAATGACCTAATTTTGTAGATCTAGGTTCAATAACTTATCCATCTACTTTCCCATCTTAAGAAATATCCCCCAAGTGATACACCTTCCTTTATATTGTGGCCACCATTTGGCTATTTCTAGACTAGAGGATTGACATGATACTTTGAATTGAAACATACACGACCATACTTTATCTTAATAAAACCATTTGGGGTGACACCAACATCAATGTCCCAATAATGGCCTCTAGGTTAGTACTAGATTGCAGCTCTAACATTACCACATCAACCATATATTATGTCTCTATCTACCCAAGCCACTACAACAAATAAGGATAAGGAGCATACTGATGCTATCATAGCATAGCATAATCTATGTAACCATGTCCTTCAAACTCCAAA
This sequence comes from Cymbidium sinense, assembly GCA_021442155.1. NCBI lineage: Eukaryota > Viridiplantae > Streptophyta > Magnoliopsida > Asparagales > Orchidaceae > Cymbidium > Cymbidium sinense. Next base: position 114,559,923 of record CM038222.1, read on the forward strand.
TCATTATACACAAAGAATTGATGTTATATCATGGAGTCATAGTCTATGGCATTAGTTTCATATATTCTAAATTTGTGTAATTCAAATGTTGTAATTGGTTATTCATTATATGGTGTCATGTTTTATCAATATTATTTTTTGGTTGTACTACTTCGATTGTTTTTTTTTTTCAAATTTCATACATGTTATCAATCTAATGACATGATTTTTTTTAATTGTGATTAATCATATTCAACCCGTTTGTATAGAAAATGAATTAAAATATGACTATAAAGGAATTTTACTTGATTAGTACTCTATATGTTTTTTTATGCATGTAATAATCCAAGAACAAATTATCAAATAATGTGTAACTTAATAAAACAGTATGTACTTAGCTTAATATCTCAAAAATATTTTTTGCTAATTAAAATGCTTTATGTTGATTATTTTTAACAAAGTAAAATTTTTGAGCAAATAATTACATAGTATTTAACCAAATAAAATATTAAATACCTCTAAATACTTCAAAATATTACTTAATTAGCTATAAAACTCTACATATTTGAATCGCTAAATACTATATGTTAAATACCTTATTAAAAATTTGAAAATATTATTTAATTAACTATATAGCTAAATACTCTATCTTTAGTTTAGCACTACATAAATAATTATTTATTTTATTGCTGGTAATAATCTAAGAATAAATTATCAAATAATGTGTAGAAAAGTCAAATATTTGATTAATTATTTCAAATAATATTAAAATTTATTTATACAACATTATATACAAATAATATTAAAATTTATGAAAGTTTATCATTTTTTAGAGGGGGAGGGGGGAGGATGATGAATCATTTAGGTAATTATTAGAAGTTAAAATAGGCATTGACTGTAGTAGACAGAAGCTGAGCCCCAACCATGGGGTTAACCTAAAAGTTTTTTTATTGCAAGAAGATATCGATCGACCTATTGTTAACATAAAAATGATAGAAATATTATATTAGCCAGTGCTAGCTTTTTTTTTTCATCGACCATCACTTTCATTCTACCAATTGGCAGGGTAGTGGGAGTAGCCCCCACATTTCAGGAGTAGCAAGATATTTGGGAACTTGAGTAGGCAATAGATTTTAGGAGAATTTATATACATCACACAATTCTTATGTATTTACATATCTAATACCTAAACTTTAATTTTTACATATATAACACCCTAATCTTCAATATCACATCAAAAATACCACATTATTCACTTTTAAAAAGTGAAATGTACCTTTTTAAGCATAGAAAAGTGTTAGATAAGTAAATGTCTAACTTTAGGTGTTAGATATGTAAATACATAATAATTGTGTGGTATGTATGTAAATCTCTCATATAATGGGATATTTATCAAAATTAGAAGATATTTAAAAAAAAATTCTTCATGCATTGAAATTAAGAGTTAATGAATTTATGATAACTAAATAGTAAGAGAAAAAAATTATTAGAAAAGGTTAGCAAGAGAAGGAAATATAGTTTAGCTTCTATAATTGTAACATCATGTATATCCAAATACAATCTCCTCGATGAAAGTTAAATAATGAAGAAATAATAAAGCAACCTAGGGAATATAAAAGAGGTTTCAAAGATTACTTATGAATAATGACATTGTAGCTCATATAATTGGTTTAGCAATGCATCTTATTTAATATTATATCATGCTTCCATTTTATGTTTTGATTAAAAAAATATTAAAAATAAACAAACTTGCTACTAAATTGGCATATTAAACATTAATCTTTTTATATTTTTGGTTGAAATACAAAAAGTAGATAAAAAATTGGAATCATTTAATGTATGCACATACATTTATTTGGTTATTGCATTTGTTACCAATTTCTAATGAAGCAGGAGAAAAATGATCATCATCAAAGTTTGTAATACTATGCACCATGCTTTGGCATCCTTTGAAACTTTTTGTGGCACTAATTGTTGGCTAGTTTCTTACATATAATATGATTATTGCAGTTGAACTATTGTTGGACAACAAGATGGCCCCCTTATAGACACTATAATGCAAGTTAAAGGATGTTCAGTGTGGAAATATTTTGTGGTGACATGGTTGATTACTCACATATTAGAAATATGATTATTAAAGTTAAATAAGTAGATTGTTCATAATATAGCACTCTTGATAGAGTTGTAACCATGATTGATGCATATGATGCTAATGCATTATGAATATTATCCCTAGTATCTTCCTTATGTTTTGTGTCCTCAATGTTTATAGTCCATTACATATTATTATGTATTGCATCTAACTTACTATGTAAGGCAAAAAGGTTTTCTATTATTTTTGCCAAAAAAAGAAAACCAAAATGGATATAAACCTCTAAAGATTTGTGAAAGTACTCTTATTGCAATAAAGGTAAACTTTAGATATTATTTTAAAAAAACATAATATTAATAAACACATAATTTGTCTTGACATATACTGATACACTTGCCACCATAGCCTTGAGATATTAACTATTGGGAGAATTATTAAGATTTTGAGTAAATATAACAAAGCCTATGATCTTTAGCACTACATATACCATGAAAGAGCATGATCCCTATTATTTATATAATCCTAAACATGCTTGATAGCAGAAGCAAGCCTATAATTTCATAGCTTTTTATATAACTAATGTTAAACAAACCAATTTATCTATAGTTAAGTTGACCATTAACTCTTTTATACCCAAGCTACATATGATTATTGTCTATTCATTGCACTCAACCAAACTATATTATTAACCAACTTAGGTGGTGATACTCCAGCCACTTTTAGCTAATCAATGACACGCTTACTTGTTGAATTTATTGTGCATATGACTTCCATGTAAAAAAATATAATATGAATTTTATTAAAATATAAAAGTAAAAAAATATAAATGTTTATAATAAAAAATCTTATATGTCATGAGACAAATATGTTAGTCATAATCTTGTAAATTAATATTTTACTTGCTCACATTTGTCTTAATTATTTTTCATTCCACTTACATAAAAAAGCTAGTGATGTAAATTTTGTGTAGATAGTGATGGTGACAAGATCAAATGAGGCATGGAATAATTTACTAGAGTTATATCAAGGAGACAAAAAGAAAAGAAAATAAAACTCTAACTACATAAAAGTTAATTTGAACAACTTCTCATGAAAAATTAAGAAAGCATATGAGATTACTTTCAAAGAGTTCTCAAAATTTCTAACACAATGAAACTAAGTGGATAACATTTAATGGAGAAAAGAGTGGTGCAAAAAAATCTTTAGATCACTCTCACCAAAGTTTGATCATGTGGTGGCAAGAATAGAAGAGTCAAAAGGTCTAACAAAGCTATTGTGTGATGAGCTACGGAGTTCTCTCCAAATGCATGAGAAAAAAAGCAATAGAAAGAGCGAAACCATCACTTAAGAGCTTTCTCAAGCCACTCTAAATCTCAATGAAATAAGTGCAAACCATGGGTATTCACAACATTCACCAACAAGAAGAGGCTCATTTAGAGGAGGAGCATAAGGTAGAAAAGGAATAATTGGTGGAAGGAAAAATTATCAAGCTCAAGAGCAAGATCAAGAGGCATAGAAGCCACCACCAATCTACAAGTAGCCATGGATATTCTCAAGAAATGAATGAAATGGAGGCTGAACTCATTCTATGGAGGTCATGAAGTATAATGTTGCACTTGCAATCAATTAACCTAAATTTTTGCATGATGCTATCACAAGAATGAAAGTACACTCCAAACTACTTTTCTTACCTAATGAATGATAATCAATAAGAAAATAAATTAGTGGAAGAAAAAATGAAGCTATATGTTTTTAGCATCCAAGAAAAATGATAACAAACATGATCTATGGTATTTATATAGTGTTACACCAAATCACATGATATGAAAAAAAAGATTTATTTATTAGAATGAATGAGAGTGTATCTAATAAAATAACATTTAGAAAATCTACTAAAGTTCTAGTAAAAGGAAAAAGGAAGATTTTATTTTTCACCAATCAAAATGAAGTTGCATATGTGGAGGATGTGTATTATGTTCTAGAGATTACATTAAATATATTGAAGTTAGGCCAACTAGTGAAAAGGGCTTCATAATTACAACAAAATGATAGAATATTAACAATTTTTATATTAAGAAATGAAACTATTGAAATAGTGAAAATGAAGAAAAGTATACTATCTTGTTAAATTTAAAGGTTGAGAAGATGACATGTCATGAGGCTATAATCAAATATGAAGGGTGGCTACGACACTTTGAGATACATGAAAATAAAATTTGAGAACTTGAAGAGGCTATAAAAGAATGCAAAAGTAAAAGGTCTTTCACTTAATATGGTTGATCCACAATAAGTATATGAGGAATGTGCACTTGGAATTATCATATGAACACTCTTTCCAATGGAATCCATGTGGATAACAAAAGAACATAGCAATTAGTGCATTTATATTTGTGTCTTTTATGACTCTATCTTTAATTAGAGATATCTAGCATTTTTTAACTTCCATTAATTATTTTAGTAGAAAAACATGAAGCTTTTTAATCCAACAATGAAGTCTTTGAATGTTTTATAAAATATAAAATATTTGTGGAGAATCTTGTTAAATCTTTGGTTCTTTCTTCTAACTCAATTGCCTATAAATACTTGTTGATGATGTAGACCCAACCGATGAATCTTCATTGTCAATTTGAATAGACTTGTTTTCCTTTTAGCTAGTTGGATGAGTTGGAGGTAGCCTGCTCCTCGAGTTTTTGTTCTTTTGATAATAGGTCAACGAGTTAATTTTAATATCTTGAAATTTGTTCAATCTTGAAATATTTGAATCTTCTAATTTTTGCCTTAACATTGAGTGGATATTTTTGTAGTGACTCATCCCATACTTTGTATTCTCAATTAACTTGGTTTACCTTAAGCTATAAATCTAAGTGGGCTATGATATGTCAGGTGCCTAGCTTAAGTAATTCATAATTTTATGTGTAAGGCTTCATACTCAGATTGATTATTTGTCACTTGAAAATTGAACTCCATTGATTATGTTATAGTAATTCTTATTGTGCTTTTCAACACAATACCCTCTCTCATTTCTTGTTCGCACAAGAACCATCCACATATAAGTGCTAAAGGTTTTGCATTAAATGAGACATTGTGTAAGTTACTTAAATCCACAAAAAATAGTAGTACCTTCACCTTTATCATGGCCTAAGCGAGTATGATATATCAAATTCACTCAGCTCTGTTGACCCTTTTAGTAGTCTATCTAAGTGATCAAGCATGATCATCACTAACTTGAGCGGGTTATTAGTAACAACTTGGATTAAATGGGTATAGATGAATGATCAAAGTCATCATGTAGTTATCATAAGTGTGAGTCCAATCTTTTCCATGATTAGATAGTGTAATTCAGCCCCTTAGTGATTTATGCACATAATACACTAGCCATTAACTTATTCCTTCTTCTTTGAATAGAATTGAAATTAGTGAGTCTTCTCTAACTCCCAAATATATTAATAGTATCTCACCCTCCTTTGGGCGTTATAGCAATGGAGGTGAAGTAAGTAAGCTTTTGAGATTATTGAAGGCTTTCTCATACTTTGCTATCCACTCAAACTTCCTTGTGCTTCTTAGAACTTTGAAGAGTGATGAGTAGAATTCTAGAACTTTGGAAATAGACTAATTTACTCTTATGACTCACCCAATGAGTAACAACATTGCTTTTATCATTCTCACAAAGACATGTCAAGTATGGCTTTTACATTGTCATGATTAACCTTTATGCCATCAAGGATGATCACAAAACCCAAGAACTTGCTGATCCCATGTTGAATGTGCACTTCAAAGGGTTAGGGAATATATTGTACTTCATTAAGGCAAAAAACATCCCTTTCAAATCTTTAATATTTTGTTCAGGTGACTTGCTTCTAACTATTAAGTCATCTACATAGACTTTCGTTCTTCCCTTTTGCTCTTTAAATAATCAATCCACCATCCCTTAATAAGTCACCACTATATTTTTAAGCCTAAAGGGCATTACCATAGAGTAATAAAACCCTTCTCTAGTGATAAATGTTGTTTACGCTAAGCTTTGGGTGCATATGGATTTGGTGGAATGTTGAAAATGTCGAAACACTCATAATTAAGTAACCCACCGCTGTGTCAATGAGTGTGTCTATTCTAATATGTTGTTAACCATTTTTTGAACAAAATGAGTTCAAGTTTATAAAGACCATGTACATCCTCCACTTGTCGTTCAACTTTTGTACCATCATGAAATTCAATATCCACTTTGGATACTAGACTTATCTAATAAAGGCAAGCTCGAGTAGTTTTGTGACTTATTATTTGATAGGTTCGATAAGTAGACTTCTCATTTTTTTCACCATTTATTTAATCAACCAAGCATCCTTCTTTATAATGAGCTTATAGAAAAAAAATATTGATTTCAATGCCCAACATCTCGGCTAATGTCTAATGCATCTATATCTTCTTGGAGAGCTTTGACAAGAGCTTCTTTGTCCTTGCCACTAAAGATTGAGTTGACCCTCAAATCAACACTTCCTTAATATTTAAGTGATTTATACTTCTATGAGTGTTATTTCTATACTAAAAATTTATGTGAGTCACCAACTACTAATAGATAACAAGCTTGAGATTGACTTAAGTTTCCCTTAATAATGGTTTCTCTTCCTCCTCCTAAGAACTTAATTGCCACATGGTAAGTCTACTCTAGGGCCTTAAATATATTAACTAGTGATCAACATAAAATGGTTTTATATGTGGTGGGTGCATCCATAATAATGTTAGCCATGAAAGTAGATTGCTTCTGACCTCACTTTTTGAGTGAGGATTGATCCCTCCCATCTTAGATCTTGGAGCCTTCTAGACACTTAGACTTCTTTTGTGCTAGGACACTTCTAGTGATGAAGGGAAACTAAACCTAGGCCTAGAGACTTATAGGACATAACCTTAAGTCTAGAGTTTACCTTAGGACAAGAAGGTTTCACCTAACCTAAGGCCTAAACTAAGACTCATGCCCATCAACTCATCCAAACTTAAGCTCATGTGATTGGAGGAAAAACAACTCAAACCCATTCAATTAATTTTAATTGAATTTGCTTTTCCAACCAAGCTCCAAGAAAAATTAGCTTGAACCTTAACCGAAGTTAATCCACCATAATCCTATAACTCTATTCAAACCCATTCATGCAAACTAAATCCAAGTTGATTTTCTCAATCACTCTAAGTATTCAATAGATCATTTCAAACTACTTGAACACTTATAATCAAGCCAAATGAGCTAAGGGAATTTGACCAACCCATGTTAGCCCATTTTTCTTAAAAGGTTCAAATGAGCCAAAACCCAATCAAGCCCAAACTAATTGTAATCAGAGCCATCAATTAACTTCAAATTTACTATTGAACACATCACAACCATTCATAACTCTAATTGGTTCAAGTTAACTTGACCTAGCAACTTAACCCAAAGTGATCTAAAAGGCCTAATTAAGTTTAACTCTAATCAAATTCTCATTGGATTAAACTAAGCCATCTAATCTCATCATTGATGATTGTAGGTCACTATTAAACACTCCACTACAATCAATTGAACCTAATCAAGCCAATTTGTTCCTTTGACCTAATTTGACCCAAAGGTTCAAATTGAACCAAATCAAATCTAAACTAAATTTATTGAAACCAATGCTTCCAATTAGTCACTAATTAAATATTAAACATGATCCAACATTCAATTGAACCCAATTGGGTCAACCAAATCCAATTGACCTACTTAGCCCAATTTAGCCTAAAGGGTCCATTTGAACTAAATCTTTCCCTAATCCAAATCAAATCAAATAAAATCCTCCAATCAATCACTAATGATCAATGGAACATAAACCTAACCTATACTCAAGAAAATTTGGCCAATTTGATTAAATTAGTCAACATGACTCATTTGACCCAAATTGAACCATATGAACTGATTCCAAATCTAATCCAAATTGAATCAAAACAATTGCACTCACTCACTCCAAATGACCAATTAAACTTACCCAAACCTCACTTTGATCCAATTTGGTCAAAATGGTCAACTTAGTCCAACATTACCCATTTGAACTACATGGGTCAAATTGAGCCAAACCAAACTAAGCCAAGCTTAAACCCAACTAAACTTGGCATGACTCATTCTTGGGTCACTATGGGCCTGCCCAAGTGGGCCCAATCCATGGTGAACCTAGTTTGGGTCAAATCCATCGAACCAAGCCCTCCTAATGGGATAAAATCCCCATTTTGTAGGGTTCTCCAACTCTCGACCCTTTGGTAGCCACTTTTGACCTTTCTTGGACAAAAGACCACTGACCCAACCTAACTTAAGGTTGTTGGGTTCAGCCTTTGGCCAAGAGAGGGTGAGTTCACCCATGGGTAACCATTGGTCCACCTAAGGAGGAGTGTACACCTCATGGCAGCCCACTACACTCCCTCAGCCTCTCATACTCATCCACCTTAGCAGTCCCCTACCACATTCAACCACCTACTCTGGTCGGATGGCTACTAAAGGCTAAATCAATCCTATCCCTTAGTTCAGCTGGGGAAGAGAGTATACTCCTCCCCATTCATTCAAACTCAATAGAGAGCTTCCCTTGAGTATTCTGTACAATCCTATACCCTCTCCCAAGCTTCTCATGCACCCCATTATCGACGAGGCCAGCTCCTGATTATACTCGAGAGCTCTGTCCGTCCAAACTCCTCAAACCTACGACAAACTTAAATTAACTCTTCTCACACCTTCACCTCATTATGGCGAGCCAAAATGAATAATTTCCCAAGCGATTTAACCACTGGAAGATATCCCTAGACCAACTCTAGTGAGCTTTGTCGTTGCATTTGGTCCACAGATCGATCGATAAGGAGGGTGCTCGATATCTTCTCAACAGGGCTTCATCTCTTCAAGACGAAGCTACCTGACTCATTGGACTGCCAGTCTATAGCTCTGACAAGATAAAAATTTGGCAACTGTAGCCTTGAACATTAGGTGTTGGTCCTTTTTGTAGTGAATCATGTTTTCATGTGATTTCCAACATAGGATCTCCTTAGATTTATTCCTTAGTAATTTTGGAATAAATTTCATCATTGAACGAGCTCTGGTAAGATTAGATCGAGTAGTGGAAGGTGTACGGTGTCCATCTTCTAGCACTCATAAGATGATGAATCACTGCCCATCTGTTCCACATGATTAGAACAGACGGTCATGATTAATGGCATTAGAAATCTCAATTTAATCCCTTCAAAATCATAGGATTAATCTTGACCATCCGATTTGAGATTGGATGGCCGAGACAAAACTGCAATTATCACCGCTGAGTCAAATGTCATGTCAGATAATTTAAGCAGCCAATACTGTGGCGCTGTATGGAAAATGCTACAACGTCAGCGTCTACATGGTGATGACATTTAAAAGCTTAATTAAGCTTTAAAAATATAATTAAATGGCCAAAACTTTAAAAAAAGCATAACTAATTATAGAAAAATCTAGAAAATACAAATAAACCTATTTTGGAAAGCATAGTCAGAGGAGAATTTAATAAAAATAAAATTTCTAATTAACACCTAATGAAGAGTGTTTAATTAATGTTTGAAGCTCATGCTAATTACCTTAATTAAGGCCAAATTACTTGGCTAATTAATTCCAAATTTGGCGGGGGTGATTGTATGGGATGTCGTTAGCCTCTCATAATTTTCTTAAAATTATTTGCCATGCGGTCTGAAGATTTTAAAATTTTAACCCTAAGTACCCTCTTTAATTAATTAAATAATTATTAAAAATAAATGAACAGTAAAAATTAAGCAAGTGGTGTCAATTAATCAATATAAATAGTGAGTATGATGAGTGAAATAATTAGGGCCCCTTTCCTAATTATTTTTTGAAAGTATGCTTCTTTAAGAAGGTTAATTAATATGTTTGATAATTAAGGAATAACTAAGAAAAATTAGTGATAAAATCAATACAACAACAACAACAATAATAACAACAAGCCTTTATCCCACTAAGTGGGGTTGGCTACATGAATCCTTCAACTCCATTGTGTCCTATTATGTGTCAAATTCTTATTTAATTCAAGTATACTAAGGTCATTTTTATACATCTTAACCAAGTATTTTTAGTAATAAAATCAATAATTAAAATAAATAAGAAAATAAAATAAATAAATAAATAAAATAAAATTGATTTAGATAACTCAAGTGCAACCCATTAATCCCTTTATGTGTTTAATAGCATAAAGTCATTAAAGAAATTATGATTATCTCATTGGAATGGGGAAATCATAAGAGTATTTAACTTACATATTTTTCTCCTTTAATTTAATTAACTCTTAAGCATGAGACTAATTGCATTAGACTCCTTTAGGTGCATTGTTGATTTTATCTTTTCAAAGCATATCATTGAAGGCTTGTGATCAAGTGGTTAATTAAATTAAAAAAATTTGGGGAAGGGTAATCAAATTGATGTGATTAATGGCCTGAACCTAATGAACTCATAAAACATATTTAATTTCCTTTCTTAAATATGTTAAATAACCAACATGAGATGAAGTGAATCTTAAATATCATTTCTCCTCTTTAGGTTTTAATAACTTAAACATTGAAATTAGATCTTACAAAAATTTTGGTTAGTGTTAAAGAATATTTATTTGGCTTGATTATCCTTAAGATTCAATGAAATTAAGTATGTCATGTGGTGAAATTTAATTACTTCCTTTCAATTACAATAAATGTGCATGCCATTAGTTTAATGTGTTCATGTCTTCAAAAAGAAAATTAAAAGAATATGATTGCATTCAAATCACATTAGTTGGATAAATGTTATGATATGATGTAGCTATTATCACTAATAAATCTTATATATTTTATAATTATAAATTAATAATGAATCAAAGAGTATGAAATTTAAATCAATATTTGTTGTAAGTACTTAATGAAACCTCCACTTAGTTGTAACTTAAAGATAGTAAGGGATTATTTTATCTTTATGTTTTATGTGTATGTTTACATTTATTTGAGTTAGCAAGTATATAGTCTGGACATCCTGGAAACATGAGGCATTAAGTAGCCCCAAGGAGGTCTTAGATAATCTCACATCCATGGTTTAACAATGGCATGCACTTGCTTAATTTCATTTATGTGTATATATGTGCTAGAATATAGGATAAAACTTTTCTTTTCATGTAATTAAACTTTACAAGAATAAAATATTTTTTATAACCTTTACATAATTTTGTTTCTTTGCTTATCTATATGCTCACATGTATTCTAATTAGCAAGTATATAGTCTAGACATCCCGGGAACTTGAGGCTTTAAGTAGCCCCAAGCAGGTCTTAAATAATCTCACTTCTCTAATTTAACATGACACATACTTGCGTAAATTTCTAATACATGTTTGCATATGCTTAGCTATGAGATGGAATCTTTATTTTCTATCAAATTCATGCATTAATATTCATAAAGTGTGCAAGAATATAGTTATATTACATGTATATATGTTCAATCAAATATTAAGAAGACTAAAGTTGAAAGAATATGAATGTTATTGGTAATGAAAAGAAGTCATGGAATATTACTTATGTGATGGTGACTCAATTTTGTTAATCCTAAGATGTCTCTTATGTTTGAATAAATTCCTTAAAACTGACCAAACTTAGGCAAACTAAAAAAAATCATGAGTGTTTCACTAAGAAAATTAAAGCTATAATAGTTTGCCTTTAAAAAAAACCTAGGATAGAGATGAAGGAATCAAGTCTATTTCTTCTATTCATAATAGTTAGATGCTAAGTAAGTATTAAATATAAAATGATAATATGCAAATTAAAATCAATCAATCTACTAAAGGACTTAAAGTGAAACCATCCCTAACGATTAATTTAAACAATTTCAAAACTTTAGACAATCATACTTTCAAAGCTTAACCAAGACATGCCACATTAAACTCTTAGCACACACATTAGAATGCTAAGTCACCAATTCTAGTATTAAGTTAGGCCAGTGTATATTATGGTGATATATTTTGTTTTGTGATGTAATATTTTAGACTGGATATTAGGATTATTTGTGCATAGACTGAATGTTAGGTAGTCATTAGCATAATAATGTCTTATGCAGGGGATTGTATTTAAGGGTCCATCATAATAATAAATGAATATAAATATTCTTACTTACAAGTGCTGCTTCTACCTCTAAGCAAAATCCAATTAGGATAGGTGGGCTTGGTTACCCAGGTGCAGGGTGTTAAGTCCAGATATATGAAATATAATTATTTATCTTGTATGTTTGTTTAGCTAACATCTATTTTACAAACATAGTTAGATTTCATTTTCATAAAAATGTAATTTTTTTGTAATAAGATTAGGATTAATGCTATGGGGTTTAGGATGAGTAGTGGCTAGAAGGAAAAGACTTGGGAGGCCTTATGAAGCATGGAACACACTAATCTAAAGAAGAAAAGAAGATCAACAATTTAAGACCCCCATAACATTTATTTCATTTGCAAGATTTAATTATAATTTCAAGCTGTATAAGGGTAGAGCTCGGCTACCCAACTTCTTTTCTTTTTCAGGGTGTACGGTAGTTATTGGCCACACCGACCTTTTATTATTCTATGAAATTCAAATGCTTAATTATTGTGTTTAGATTGTGCAATAAAACTGACATGCTTTTCATAGGTTTCTTAAAGTGTGATGATTTGATGTGTGGCTTGGATGCAGTAGACTCTATTAGAAAAAAAATTAAATTTTAAATCTTCATTAAATAACTCCTAACTAAATTCTAATACAATTCATAACCTCACTCTAAAGATTATGTATATAAATAAGATAATAAAAGATTTAGAAACCCTTAGCTCGACTGTTGTATGCTATAATAAAATGCATATCATGTTGTCTCACTCTTGAATAGAGATGATCTTCACTCTTGCACGATTAAGAATAAACTTGACCTTTGAGAGTGGTCCCTTGTAGTGGAGAATACCTCTTCTTATGAATTTAGTCCATAACTCAATTTCATTATGCATTTAGGCATAATTATCCTAAGCCTTGGTCCAAAATAAATGTGTCAAGTTAATCTAAAAATTTATAAATTTTTAATATTAGTTTAAGTCAAGTTTACATACCAAACATTATCTAGTCTCTTAGGGAGTGAGTTTAGGATTCTAACTTCCTTCTTAATTAAATGACATACTAACTATCTTGCATCTACATAAGTCCAACCTACATGATTTTAAAATGTATGAGGTGTTAGTTGGTAGCCACTTGAGGTAGTTGTAAGTCCAGAAGATTCATGATGTGTTCATTCTCTCTTGTGGAGGTGAACCACTATCCCACATTCCTCGAGTAGAGTTAAGTCAAGCTCTTGGCTTGTGCTAGAGCACTCTAGATTTAGGTTTTGAGGTGATTCATTTCTCTTTTGCTACGAATATAAGTTCTCATCTCGTAGGCATTTCCATAATCTTATGTTGCTAGAATCTAGGTCCTAGAATTCTAATAAAATTTAACTCAAATAAATAATTTTCTCTCTTTTAAAAATGTAAAGTCTCACTATAGAGTAGATTGAAGCATTGACTTGGCTTCTTAGTAACGTGGGTGTTTTTGACTTATTCTCCTTTGGAATCTGTCAAGAAGTCTTCCTGTTTGTGCAATCCCATTTGATTTATAATAATATCCAATTCTTCAATAGTCTAGCCTTAAAATCTTCGGAGATACTCATTTACTACTTTAATCGAGAGTATTCTTAAGAAATTCTCATTTCCTAGGATGTAGTTAACTATGGAAGCTTTCTTTCATATGAAATTAAAGAATCCCACATAAAATAAAACTTTACCTATCCATGTAAAGTAGGGGAAAGATTTATGTTATATACGAAGTCCCATCTGCCTTAGAAGTCCTTATTAGGTGATTAAGTCTATTGTAGAGTGATCTTCTTATCTTTTGAGGTAGTAAATCATACCTTAATGTCACACTCGATCACTTCAATAAGTACCCCCTGAGATCTGTGTGGTGTCCCTACCACTCCAAATTAAAACACCACACTTCTCTCCTTCTCCCTAAGTTACTAGGCGAGTGATAATTTTTTTTGTCTCCCACCTTTCTCTAGAAAAACTATAGAGACCTCATGTTGGGATGAGTTTTGAACTCACTAAGTTCATTTTGACAAACATATGCTTGAAAATAATATTGATAGAGCTCTTCATGTCAATCAAGATGCTCCTTATCAGATAGTTAGCACTTAACGATGTGATAATTGCCACATCATTGTAAGGATTGCCAACTATTTATCAATCTTTTCTTGAAAAGCTTACTAAAATAATCTGAGTACTTGGTGCCCACCCCATACCTACTAAGTTGACATCTCTTGATCTGAATCACTTAAAGCTCACTGACCTTGATGATTCTTCATCTCCTCCAAAAGTACTAGGTACACTCCTTGTAATATGAAAGGTATGAGCTAGGGTGAGTTCATTACTTTACTCGGCCACCTCCTTTATCGATCACCTAGTAAACTTTTTTAGCTTTCAAAAATTTATGAGCTCTTCCACCAATCTCTTTAGGTGTTGATAATCCTCATTATCATGTTTATGATCATGATGGTAGGAGCAATATCTCGAGTGATCCCAAACTCTATTTGCCTTCATTGGTGCTGGCCTCTTGAAATACTCTTTATTGTGAATTGACTTTACTAACTCAACCATTGAAACTCTTAGTAATGTGATTGCAATGGGATATAAATGCTCACTACATTCATGATGAATCAGTAGATTCTTGAACTCATGCCTATTCATTGATGCTCCTCGCTAAATATGCTACCCTTTTCCTCAATCTTGTTTGCAGACTCATAACCTATTCTTTGAGAATCACTCTAAGGAAAAATTTATTATTGAGGTTCTTTTATGAGTTGCCATTAATGGCTAAGGGGCTTCATTTTACTATTTTTCATTTACATAGCTATTTTCTAAATCCAGTAGCCTTGTTAGTGTTTTGGGATATTGTAGCCCAAGTGCATATCTACATGATCTTTTTTGAGGCCCTAAGTGAGTGCAGCATATGCATTTGTGAGCTCTAGATCCTTAACATCCAATAACTCCCTTAGGAAGTGAGTAATGAAGTTTTTAAAGGACTCACTAGACCCGTATCTCATCTATAGATGAGCCTATGAACTATTTAAAGCTTTTGGGCATTGATGAACTATGTTAGGAACATCCTCTTAAATTCTACAATGGAAGTGATGACTCTCACTTGTTGTCACGACCAAAATTTTAAAATATATGAAGAATAGTTGAGAGTTCATCGAATTTTCTAGGTCTAATAACAATGTAATGGACTTAAAGTAAATTATGTGATTGGTAAGGTCGGCTGGATTTTGAACTTTTGTAAAAGTGAGTGTTTATAATATTCTTAGAGAAGGCATTGATAGGGTTGATATTCACCTGTTGCTCCCTAGTGATCTCCTCTTCACTCACCTGATAAGACTCATCATCAATGCACATAGTTAACTTCATTAATGTCAAGCTTTGTGATATGCCAAACTAAAGACCATTTAGTCTCCTTGATTGTCAAACTTTTATTCTTTACTTTTTTTCATAACTACTTGTACTAGGTGAGTGATCCTATCCTCCATGTTATTTAAATTTTATTATGTGATGAATTGCAAAATACTCAATTATATGCTTGCTAAGTTATCTCATATTGAGTGGCCTACTTTGCTAGGTCTTTGGCCTCATCCATGTTCACCTCACCAAGAAGAATGTTGAATTCAAATCTGTCCATGGAGTGAAGCAAAACTTCTTAGGCACCAGAGAAGTAGGGCAAAGTTGAGTGGGACAATAAATGGAGCATAAAGTAAGAAAAGCACATGAAGTATAAGAACTTCTAATATGTTAGATGATCAAAGTTCAAGAATTTCTCTCTCTTTTTTTTAGAGAAAGTATAGAGAAAAATAAAGTTATAAGAGTTATGGTAACCAAAAAAGAGCCGAAAAGGTCCTCCCCTCCTAAAAATTCTACTTTTTATGGGGACGAAGGTTGACTATATAAGAAAAGTACACATCAGCTAAGTTGGTTACGTAGAAAAAGGATGCCCATAGGGGAGAGTGTTACATGCTAAGCAATAAGCTTATATGCATGGTCATCAATGTTGGTGGGATGAGTTTCTTTGATGTGGATCTGGTTGTAGTTGTCTGCATGTGGCTGAGTCTTTAAGTCTAAGCTGGGTCACTAGGTATTAACTACCTAACTTGAATGAGTTCTTTTCATATTCACCCTACCTAAAATGAGTATTTAAGAATGTGCTAGATCACTGTACATTAACTGCTTGACTAGGAAGGTCTCCATTCGTGGTCATTTGTCTTAGAGCAAGTCATCATGGCAAAGTGATCTAATTGTATAAATTTTGTTACTCAGTAAAGGATGTTCTTATGTCAGTCTACTATAGGCTATGAGTAGTCATTGAATCCACTCGTACTTCTTGGGGATGCTTTAGTAAAATCTAGAATGAACTTTATAATTAAAAATGATTAATAGCATTGATCATTAAACATAAATAAAGTAAAATAAATAAATATAAAATAATATAAATCAAATAAAGAAAATTAAATAATCTCTAAGAACTCAAAATAATTTGAACCTTAAAAATTAAACACCAATCAACATAAAATATTCTATAAGATAAAATGATCGATGTTGGTAGGTTGTTCGTAAATGGGGTTGACTTAGCTAGGTGGTTAACAAACATTGCCCTTGAACATGAGTTAATTTAGAATATCATGTTTAAATCATAGCCTACCTCATTTTAAATCATAAACATATTAGATAATTCATAGAAAAAATCTTATAGCACTTCTGACTGCCATAAGTCCTTACAAATGCATTTGCATTAGACCAGGCATCTAATATATATAAAACCTAGAAAAGTAGATCACTTGTTTGATTAATTTGATCTCAACTTTGATATTTTTATAGAGTTGATTATATCAATCAACCTTATTGACACCAACTCATTTGCACTTAAGATGACCTCTCCTTGACATAGGTTAACCAGTTAAAGAAACACACAACCTAAGATCATCCTACACAATATCTTATGGCCTCATTGATCTCTAAACCAAACTAATTGATAAATGAATCATATGCATACATTGTCTTATCTAATTACTTACCAATATTTGTTTGCTGAGCTTTCCAACACTGAGCTAAACTTTTGGGCAGAGTGCTATCCTTGAACTCATAAAACATACATTGAATCAATTTCCTTGATATTCACCTTAATTAAATTTGTATTATTGAAAATGTTTTATGAGTTTGTCATGCACACAATGACCCAACTCATTCCTAACATGATTTACTTTCTTGCAATTCTATTATATCTACTTAACGAACATGATAATTCCTTTTGATTTGGTTCAGTTGTATCTGACCAACCACTATTGGTTAGTTCTTACTTGACTAAGTCATTCCTATGTTTAATCAATCACTAAGACTAAATAACATTAGGACTTAAGTATACTCATGTACTTAGTCCAATTTCTCTCTCTTTGATTAGATGATCTCCATTCATTTCTTTCTTTTCACCATAAACATTGTGATCTTTGTCTCACTTTATTTGGAATCCTTGGTATTCAAGTCTTGCTTCAACATCAAATTTTATTTAGTGGTTACTTTTATCAATAACTATTTATCATATTGATACATATGCAAGTTAGTTAGCACTTTGGTTAAATTGTGACATATTAGAGCATGGACAAGACCTAAGTTATGGTTAAGTAATTTATATTATTAGATGAAAATTTATGCAAGTTAGTTAGCACTTTGGTTAAATTGTGACATATTAGAGCACGGAAAAGACCTAAGTTATGGTTAAGTAATTTATATTATTACATGAAATTTTATCTAAAAATGAATTATTTAATCATAACTAAATTCTTATATGACTAACTAATGATTCTTGAACATCATAGAGCCTATCACATTATTTTAATAAATACTATATAAATGATCAAAAGTTAGTATTTAACTATACATTTCATTAATATTTATATAGTTTAAACATAGGCCTATTTGAAATCAATTTTGTATTATTTTTTTTAAGGAAATAATATATTTTTTTTGTTGAGTATACTACTTGTGCATCTCATTATTTAATTTGATGATAGTAGACCGTGTGGTGTAGACTAATGATCTGTTTAATGTGCTTTACATGTTTACTTGTCCATAATAATCATCATAATGATCATTACCAAGGTCGATAATTAACTAATTAATTAACCAAAAAATTTTAAAAAGATCATCATAAAAGTTTGGTAAAGAATTACAAACATATTAGTAAATCATTTAGAGAAACATGCATAAATATAATGGGTCTTAGATGTTTTAAGGATGTACTTTACAAAATTTGATAAATAAGGTCACAATAAAATTAAATGATAGAATTTAATGACTAGTTTATTTAAGTTAAGTTCAGGTAGTACAATTTCCTATCAAATCAATATTTTATGCATTAATTTATTTTAAGGGTTTTTGCTTAAATTTATTTTTCTTAAAACCTATCAACTTTTATTTCGTTATGATGTTGGCCCGTTTGACGTTTTTTAAGGATTTATTTAACCTAAAACCTAATTTTTGGGCTACTACATTATCCCAAACACTTCCAATATTGAGCAAAAAATTTGGAGGAAAGAAATTTTAGGTTTTCAAATTTTATTGTCTTTGTTTTCAAAACATTCTTTGATTCAACAAATACCATCTCAAGAAAGCTTATTTATGCTAGAGGAAAAGCTCTTCAAAAAGATTAAGATGACTTCTTTTTTATTTTGATTTAATCCCTTGATTGAGTTAGTTCTTTCAAATTCTCTTTTCTCCTCCATGGTTAAATTTTGATTATTTGTTTTCAACATTGCTTTCAAATTTTTAGTCATCATTTTGTATTTTAGAAGTTCTTCAAATCACTTTGTCTCTCTTAGAATCAATATCTTTCTTCATAATTTATAGGTTGTGAAAAATTAAGTTATTTGCTGACTTATCATTGAAATTAAAAGTTCATTTATTATAATACTTGTGTGTGTGAAAGATTGAAATCTTTTCAATTAGACTTAAAAAATATTAGGAATGAATTTCGGAGGAATTCATTACCATAAATATTATCAGGTTTAATGAAATTTTAACTGTTTAAACCCTGACTTTTGTAAGTTTGTTGTTCTTGGTTATTATTAATAATACTTAAAATTGATAATTTATTACTTTTATTAACACATTTAAATCATTCTTTTGCAAGATTTTGCTTGGCAGTTTAATAAAAAAAATTAATTTCAGACGTTACTATTCTTTATAAAAATATGTTAAGTGAAGAAAATTAAATTAATCTAAGTGTACTTAGGATTATGTTAATTAATTATAGCATTTTGACACTTTATTTTTATTAAAATAAATTCAATTTTTGCAAGAATTATTATCCTTTTAATAAATTATTGATATCAATATAAAATAAATTGGTGTATTAAAATTTAATTAGTAGTAACTATATTTGAAGGTATATCAATTAATTATTGCATCCTAACATTTGATTCTTGCTGAAATAATTTTATATTTTTAGTAAATTATTGCATCCTAACTATATTAAAATAAATTTGTAAAGTTCATGAAATTTAATTTCATGTTTTACAAAATTTGATTGCA